>JAHMML010000012.1:0-326797 GCA_020341155.1 Eciton burchellii | reverse complement strand
ATTGTTTGCAATAATAAACCGTGTTTATGCAACGAAAAGAACATGTACCGTAAGCATACATTATAAATCTTATGAAATTTGCAATTATTATATACTGTCTTAGATAATTAAAAATATTTTTCAAATTAAAAGCRTTAATTAAAAATGGATAACTTGYAACAACTCGARAAACAGTACAGATATTTAACATYCAAATAAAATTAAACAAGATTATATAATAAAACCATTATATTGTACAAGAATATATCAGAATTTGATTTTATTTGGAAAATAAAGTATACTTATTATACAATTTAATGCTATACCTTATAAGATATTTTTAGAAAAAAAAATTAATTGAGGAAAGAAGTTCATACATTATTCTATCATCTTTCTTATTTAATATCAAATTCCATCTATGAAGACACAATATTTAATTCAATGTTTCACATCAGAAGGTGTTAAACTTCATCAGGTTTGCGGCACGATTCAATATAGAAGGGAAATAAGGAGATAGAATTATTTGTATCTTATAAATTAAGGCAATCTTATAAATTAGGACATATTTTATCAAAAATTTGAAATATATCAGGAAAGGTTGTCTAGCAATATCTTTTGTTTCGATAGTAATATTTATTTTCCTGATTTCATTTGATTTCATTGTGATACTTATACTTGAAGCCAAATTGTTAAAATAATATGAGATTTCTCTCCTTGATAAACCTTGATTAATTTGGTATTGATTTGGCTAATAGTAGGTATTCGGACTTTTGCTGGCGTCTTCATAATCGCGCCGCCACCCCTTAAATCGGAATTCTTAGTTTCGAAATGTAATAAAGCAGCTCATCTCACCCGATCCAGGAGGATTAACCGACTAACTCGGAAAAGAGGAACATCAAATGTGTCGTCTATGTAATCAATGCCATCAATATCCTAGCAATGCTTGTATCGTCCGTGATACTTTATACAGACTCTTTAGAGTCGAATTGTGATCTCCATGATATTTCACAGATTCATGATTCTTCAGCTGTAATGGGACTCCACGATTCCAAATTACAACTGTTGTTATTTATGGCTTTATTTTATAATCATCTAAAAGGAAAGAAGCTAGGACAAACCATAGAACATAGGATGCAAACCGTAAATGATCATGTGTTTCAAATAGCCGTAATATAATGTTTTTAGATGTTGGGGATAAACAAAACACGGGATGTTAACACATGGCGGTTTCTCTTGTTTATGTCAAAGGACAACAGGAGCCAATACTAGGTTATAAAAGGGCGAGTAGGGTCTAGAATCAGGGTATCTCAATTCCAGTTCTCAATTCTAGTTCAACGGAGTTCTTTCGTTGAGCATCTTATGTAACGGACGCAATTCTGCGATAACAAAATATTGCTTGTAACAATTACAATAATAAAATAACAGAAGCTCAACATATTAGAGTATTCAATATACTCTAATATCCATATCCGATCCATATCCATTGGTAATTATTTAGTTGTGCAGTCTTCAATCGGCGTATACAAAGAGATCTCTTTACGTAGGATAGCGTTTCAAAAACTTTGAATGGAATTTCAAGATTGATTGTTTAAATCTCTACAAATGACTCTGCACGGAGACGATGCACATCTCTGTATAGAAAATGTCGGGTCTAACGTTCATCTTCTATTAGTTCCAAAACAGAACTGAGCTGAATTCAATTGAAATAGCGATCGAATCCTTATTTATAACAATCGCAGTAGATAAAATAAAGACAGATAGCTTCCGGTATGTCCCTTTGTTCTTCCGATTGATGTTGCCGCTTGTTGCCAGGCACGCTTACATTCCGGTTCTTATTTCTTCCTATTCCTATTTCACTAATTCCTGACTCAAGAATGCTGCGTAATATTGCAATGACTCTTATCGTGCCCCAGTTTTGATCCGAATCCCTAAACTCGATTCGATAGACGGCAGAAATCCGAATAGCGGATCATCGAGAAACTGCGCTATCTTTTGTTATGCATGCAAGATGAAATTGTAACAATGATTCAAAATCCAGAACCAATCCAGTCCAGAACAGAGGCGGATTACGAAAAAAAATGGAAAAAATTAAATTTCTACAATAATAAACTACCCGATCATAAAATCTAATCTTATCTGATTAGATTTTTTATTTCTCAAAAAGAATGAAATCCGGAAGAGCGACAGAATTTCAAAAAATTTTTCATTGTCAATACAATTGATTTGAAGAATCTGTTAGAAGCACTAAGAATATATGCTTTGTGCAACATTTGATTGCCAATTTTGCACTCAGGACTTCAGCGACGAATATATTAGCGAAAGCACCTGTTGTTTTTGAAAAATTTAAAAACTTTTTACAGCTTTTTATAGCCATTAGATGATTAACAGAGAAAAAGTTCGGAGACTCGAACAAAGCGATCAAAACTAAGAGTCATCTTGCTTAACGTAAGAATAAATAAGAGAATTGCGAGAATTGCGAGAAATTGCAATGTTCAATGTGCCAAAAGGACTATCTCTTGATATTTCATTTTCAAATCAAAGTTAACTACAAAAAGAAAGCATATGACTAATATGCTCTTTATTTTAATTGTCTTTGAAAACATAAAATGGTTATTGAACCATAACTTTACCACAAAGGCATATACAGTTTGCAACTGTCATCGATCACAAAATGTTGCACAATGTTGCGTTATATAAGAGAACCGTAGCAGATTTGGAGAATACTATTGTTATGACAACACATATAGCGCAGCAATCAATCGACGAATGCATATTGTTCATGACAACTCATGTTCATATAACTGATCGCTTGAGTGCTTTACATATCACACACATGTTCAAAGATCAAAGTTCAAACTTCTTTAATCTTATTGGAAACAGAAATTAAGATTACCAAGAAAATATATCTCAATTTCTGTGATGAGCATGAAAACAAAAATATGAAAGGATAAATCATGTTGTAAACCTTACATGATTCAATAAATTCACGATATCAGTCGTGACATTGATATTCTCGCGATTGACATTAACATGACTGTTGCAACTTTATCAATTCGATCGTGAAAACATATTCATGAATCAGACTCGGAATTGATGGCGTTTGACTTTCAGATGTGATTCTATTTAACGCTGACGTTAATACCGCAATAACTCATTGATTTGAGAAAAGGCAATTCTAAGAAACTTTTGATACTAACAAACTTTCTTAAAATAAATTATTCTAGAGACAATAAAGAGCGAAGATTATTTTTATCTACCGATGTGTTATCGATGATTCACTGACACAACGATTAAGCCACTTTTAGAAATTAAAGGAATTACTTTGTTCCCCTTGTTCATAGAAACTGCAACATAAAGAAATTTTGGCAAATACGTAATACTACAAGACTTCTGAGATACTGTAACACTGGACTCTTCTCCTTTTCTTATTATCATCCTAAAAGTTATTACAAGCTGTCACTAATATGACATAATATACGTAATAGTTAAGTCTTAAAAAGTCTTGAAAAATATATGCCCATTGCCCTATAGAATTATACCGATCAGGCACATCTTGTGGAAGTCTTCCTTGTAGTCTGCGCGAAGTCTTGACGCTTCTCATGAGGTTTCTCGTGAATACGTTATGATGCTTCGCCATCCTGTCAGCATATCGCTGACTGAACCTTCTTACCTCGTCTCTACAATCGTATGCCACGTTCAGATCATGATGCAGAGTGTTATTGGTGACGTACGAAAGTGCATTAACGGCGACTTTAAGGAATTGGTTTTGGAATCTTTGTAATAATTCTATACGAATAGGAGGCCATATCCCATAATTGAACATCATAAGCCCAAATAGCTTTGAGAATTGTCTTGTACAATAACTTGTTTTCAGTGAATAGTTGTCGTTTATCGCCGAGTATATTTTCCTCAGTTGAAGTCCAAGTTATTTTCGCTTGGTAAATATATCTTTTCCCAATTTAATCTGCGATCCAGTGTAGCTCTAAATATTTGGCATTTTCAGCCTGAGGAATTTTCAAGAATTATTTTCAAGAATGATGGACACTCTACAGATAATGAATGTCATCTGCACAAATTTTATCCTGATAGCTTGATTCTCCATTTTTTTAGCCATTTGTGGATGTAATAGTGACTTTCCTGCAATCGCAAAAATGTTTCTATATGATTGTTATGAGCCACAAGTACAACTGTATCGTCCGCATAAGTTGCAGTTGTGGAGTCCAGTGCGATAGGAACATCAGCGCTGCTGTATAGCAGATAAATTAGTGATCCTAATATATTACCTTAAGGAATTCCAGAGTTAATCTCTTTTAATTGTATGACTGCTTTTCTATATTTAATTTTAAAAGTAACTCTGCGTAATAGATAAGATTTTATGAAGGCCTAGAGATCAGTTGAGAAGCTGAGTCTTGAGTCTTTAATTTCGTAAAGCAGTTCTTCAAACCTTGTAGAAGGCCTGCGAAACATCGAGGAAGATCGCTGTGTAGTATCTGTCATATCATTATTTATTCTTTTAATAATTTCTATATATCTACTCTATAGTTGCGTACTTGTCGGAAACCAAACTGATAATCAGGTATTAATTTATATTTCCCTATTACTGTGGAGAGTTTTAAGAGTAGAAATTTCTCAAATAATTTCAATAAACTAATCGGTCTATTCGATACTGTAAGTTCTGTATATTTTCCAGACTTCTGAATCATAATAATTTACCTTACCTTTTAGTGGGGTGGAAAAAGACCTGTTTGAGGACTGCATTACATAATTGAGTGATTAATTTTATTCCTATTTCTGACAGAACTTGATGGATTATGAGATCGTAACTCGGCGCCTTCTTTGGATTCAGATTTTTTATTACGGCTCTTACTTCTTGAGCAATGAAAGATTTTGGAGGTATCTCATGGCAGAAGGCATGCGAGATGACATTCGAGAATAACTTATTTTCCTCTTCTAAAGTAATCACGCGGGTTAAACTTAAAACCTTAAAGAAGTATATAACAAATGTTTCGGCCTTTTCTTCTTCATTTCTGATTTAGCACCCGTTTTACTTTCTAATAGATGGATATTGTCCATCTATTGATGGATATGTCCACGGGCGTTTCTTAATAGCTTTCCATAGAGAATGATTACAGCAGTACGGCTTAACTTGCTTAGATATTTTTGTATCCCTTGATTTTTTCCAAATCCAGCAAATTTTAAGTGCTTTGATGGCTCGATTTAATTTGGTTTGATACTTGGCATCTGTTACTTTGCTACAACTTAAGAAGCTTCTTCTTTTCTTATAGTTTGTCTTTTATTATAGATGAATATTCGATATTGATATCTAGATTGTTATCCGTCGTCGTTGCATTTTAGACGGTCTGTTGTACAGTATAGGTTAAAATTTTCAACTGCGCAAATTATATCGTCGTCGATTTTTAGAGGGATAGAATTGTCAAGAATAGACGTCAGTAACGCTTGAAAATAAAACCGTTTTGTTTCGGTGTTACAGAGAGTACAAGGTTTGCTTTTAATCATTATTTTACTATTTATTGTAAAAATTATAGAAGAATGATCTAAAGACATTTCAAGACAGGTCTCGGCGCGGCAGTAATCTTTAGTAGTGCTCCTGATAATGCCAAAGTCTAATAGATCAGGGTCTTTTTGTGGTCAGATGATCAGTAAGTAGGTTCTCCTGTTGATAAAGTTGCCAGGTTCATGGCTGCAATCGCTTTGAGTTGTCCTGCATGTTTTTTGTGCAGGATTAATCTTGATACCAATGATACCTTGATACCTTGATATCAAACTAAACATATCCAATGCGTATGTTTAGCATTATAATCTCCTGCGGCGATGAAGCGATTACTAAGAGTTTTAAAGAAGATTATTTAATATTCTCTTTTTATAGCTTAGACGGTGAATATACGGTCGAAATAGTAATACATTCATTTCTTGAACAATTGTTAATAAATTACGATAAAAAAGGTTGTAGAGTAACTTGTTTACAGTTATTTGTTCATTAATACAATTTTAGGATTAAAGAAATATTTTTGTATTGTATTTTATTCAGCGTTTCTATAGAATATCCATTTTATGTATTCATTCTCCAGTAACTTTACATTCCACTTCAAATTTTATTTTTTTAAGAAAATTAAGGAAAATTAATATCGTTATATAATAAAATTAATAATATCATCCGGATGTACAAAAAATGTCCAAAATATTATATTTCATTAGATGGAAACAGGAAAAATCATTGGCATGTGTATTATCATAGATATTTTTCCAGATATCATACAGATAGAAAATTTACGATATAACAATTACCATATTCATGTTTTTATCATATTTATGGATTCGTTGACAAAGAATTTCATAAAATCTCTGTCAATGAAATTATACGGAATCGTAAGAATTTAGAAACTAAGTTTTGGAACTAAATATTGGAACTAAATATTCATGGATAGTCACTTTGATATCTTTACTTTACCGTTTTTTTAATCCAATCTCTAAAAAGATACAAGCTTCACTCGAGCATAGCAAGCGTATAAAATCGGCTGGAAGAATACTAAAAGTAAAGGTCAACAAAATCAACAAAAAAGGATCAGCATTCATTTTTATTGTTACTTGACTATCACTTGATTTAATTTTCCAGTTACAGTTATTATGAGATGTCATTCCATAGAAGGCGAATGACATCTCATAATACGAATTCTAACAAATTGCAATTCTAACAAATTGCAACTTCAATGAAAATAGGAAAGGAAGAGGAAAAGTGATAATTTAGCCTTTCCGGATAGGTAAAACATAATGTTAACATCAGGATTCTAACGGCAAAATAATAAATCGATGATGACGAGTTCTATCCATCCTATCATTTTGATGTCACGTGCAGTTCTCCATTGAAAAATCGATGGTACATACGGCACGTATCATTAACGTTCTAGTCTTTCGACTGAAACCGACAGTTAATCATGCTGGAAAACCTTCTGCGGGAATATAACATCAATCGAATATTTTTATCAAGCGTGGGTCTTTGGCCGTTTCAAAACAAGATCTTGAAAAATGTATTGCGAACTTTTTGCTTTCTGCTCGAAATAAGTTATTATTCTTTCGAGGTAATGCATATTGGTCCATGCACATATTAATCCAAAAGAATACATTCCATTAATATTTCTATAACATAATTCATTAACGGAGTTGTCATAAACATCTTTCAAGATGTAGAAAATTTATGATGTAATAATTGCCATATTTATGTTTTTATATTTGTAGATTTGTTGACAAAAAATTTCATGAAGTCTCTGTTAACGAAGCTGTACGGAATTGTAATAGTTTACGATAGTTTATATCGTTATAGTAATAGTTAAAAACTATTGAAATTAAATTTCAACAAATATTCATAGATAGCCATTTTGATATCTCTACTTCGCGAATCCTCACAGAGATTTAATCGCGTCAGAAATATGATTTTATGTCGCACGGAAATACTTCCATCGCTTCCATCCAATGATTAATATATGTTAATATTATGTTGGAAATTCCCCGGTCGTACACGCTGATTGCAGATTGTCGAAATAAACAATGACCGATGGATGTCGATTTCAGGTAAAATTAAATATCTGAAGTTGAACTTCTGTTGTTTTATTATCGTAATCGATACAAACAATACTTCGTTGTCCCGGGACTGCGTCACGTAAGATTTTCGGTTAATATACAGAAACTGTATAGCGAAAACTGTGTTAGAACTAGAACTGATCTGACTTAGGATAAAGATCCCGCTGACTTTTATGCTACTGTTGACCGTTATCAGTAACAGTTTCTTATCGAAAACAAAAGAGCCGCGATCATTGTCAGGATTGCGATAGCTTTGCCCGTTAATGCGATACTATATTTGATGTTTGTTAACGCGCCTTCGATGATTCGCGCAACACCGTTTATATTTTTATTTATTGCCGATCCGAAAGAGTATTCAGTAAAGATGAGAATCGTTGGATAACAAACAGTCTTGTTTAATCGTCAAATTACTTGACGATACTAACAGTTACAATATCGAGATAATCGCACTAACTCAGTAGCGAGTGTTGCGTAACTTCTGACTTTTCGCAAGACGCTAATCTTTCGATGCTTGGTATTATCGAGGATGACGATTTTCTTTTCGCCAACGATTCCGCCTAATTCATTGGCTTTGTGATTCATATTCGATATAAGCTTGTTTACATTAGGAACATTTCAAAGACAGCATATATGAAATGCTTAATATACCGTCCATTTCGTATCCGAAATAGAGACGAGATCCTAATATATTTACAATGACAATTCCGCTCGCGATATACGATAACAATAAGAACGGAATTCGAACAAAGAACGGATATTTATAATAAGAGTAATGAATATCATTAATTATATATAACGAAGCGCACATAAACACGTCCTTATTCTAAGGAGCTTCGCACTCCAACGGATAGTTCCCGAACGGCACCGGTAATTTGCAGATTTGAATTATTGATCGCTTATAATGAGAGCAAGCCATATCTAAAATCACCCAAGGACACGAATGTGTCCATCCGAATCTGGATGCACTTGTACAAGACGGATCAATTTCCACCGAGAAGGAGGCAGCAACGAATTTCGGATTAAAATAATTAAATCGTTGGCTTTAATATCCGATTGTGGACCACTTTGTGAATTTGTAATGAGTGCAAATAATTTTTCGATCAAGAGTGCCAAATATGTTCCTGCGTGATTGCACGAGCTACTATCGCGACAGCCGGTTCGCATCGATCTCGCATCGAGTATTGACTCTTCCGGTACGGAAATGAGCAGTCAATCAGAAAATGGCCTGGCGTCAACGCGGATAAATCGCTAGGATCATTGCTGAGCGCAGGAGGCGAATTTAGATACGCCTCAATTTCACACAGCAACGTCGCAAATTCAGACTTAAAGAGCATGCGAAACTCGCCGGAGATGAAATTTAAAACTTTTAACGCCAGTTTCCCGGAATCCTCCGAAATGAGGTACGGCCGAGGAAATAAAATGTCATTGTATGCCATCATTTACTAGAGCGATCTGCGAGATCGGATCCGAAAAGAATCCTACATACCGAACATACCGTCCGCCTCGTATACGAAACGGAGACGACATCCGAGCACACTTACTAAGACCATTCCGCTCGCAACACCTGGTAATCATAAAATGGAATTTAGACAAAGAATGATCCTTTACAATGACATAGTGAAAGGCGTCAGACTTAACGGAGCGTACATGAGGGCGCACATATTCTAAGGAGCTTTGCTCTTCAATGCGTCCTTCTCGGATGACATCGGCAGTGACAGATTTGAGTTATTGGTTGTTTATATTGGGAACAAGTGGTGCGTAAGGTCACCACCCGAACATGTCCATCTGAACCTGGATGTACTTGTATTACACGAGCCAACTCCCACCGAGAAGGAGGAAGTTGAGGATTTCTAACGATGACTAAATCATTGATTTTAATATTCGAGAGTGATGTTAACGATTTATTCCGAATTTGCAATGAGTGCAAGTAATCCTTCGACCAGGAGCACCAAATCTGTTCCTGTATAGCTTGCACTAGCTACTATCGTAATGGTACAGAATGCCGGTAATGTTGCAGCGGAGATTCGGGGTTCGGTCGCCAAAGTATCCGCTGGAAGTCGGCATCCGTAGGTTCTACCAATATCTGACGGAACATTTTGATGATGTCCGCAGTGTACACATAACGCCATTGGCGCCATCGGGCAACTATGGCCAGCAGATCTTGCTGCAGTTTCGGCCCAACCAACAAGTGGTAGTTCAGTGATGTACCATTACGAGTCTGGCACGAGGCGTTGAACGCAACGCGTAATTTGGTGGTGCTGCTTGATTCTCGAATCACGGCATGATGCAGGATATAGACAGGCTGAAAGGGGGTGGTTACACCCTGAGTCACGGACTCCATGTGACCGAGCTCAAGATACTCACGAAGAAATTCATGGTATTGTTGGCTAATCTCAGGACGAGATTGCAATCTGCCCTCCATGCGGATGTGTAGGGCGGTGGCGATCTGCAATGAGTCGCCAATAGCTATTGGTGGACCTGCTTTGAACGGCAGTCTCATGTATCTACCCCCCGCCGTGCGGGAGTGCGTAGAGACGAAATGGTTTTCGCACTGTTCATCTTCTTCCTTGAGAGGTAGTTTCTGTGGAACCTCCTCATCTTCCCAGAATTTGCGTAGTAAAATGTTGGTGTCGCATTCGGCGGTGCAAAGCGACACGTGAGCCTTGTCCGGATCGGGCGGGGCTACGCCTGCAGAGCCAGAATCCAGCCAAAAACGGTTTTTTGGATTGCGGGCGTGACCAACGGACCTCTACAGAGATCGCTTAATACCAGCGATCCATACAAATCAACTCCGATTAGCAAATGAATCGGTTGTCTACTCGTTGGATTTGGATCCTCCAGCGGAAAATCGCATAATTGTGGCCACTATTCGGAACGCCGAACTACTGAAGCTGTATATAATATAAGGTTCGTATCGACGTACGCCGTTGATAGGAACATCGGTTTCGATTTGTTACAAGGAGTTAAGCCGAGCACAACCTTTGACCTCGCATGGCCGGTATAATTTTTCCCAAATCTATGTATTTGGAGATCGGCGCATTGTCGTGTCGTTCGCAAAGTCCGACAAAGGGACTTGGAAATAGGAGTTCAGATTCTTGATCGAGTAACGCGGGGACTACAACGCGCCGACCTTCCGCGGTGTGAAGATTTACCCATGCAGTAGCGAAAAGTACGTCAGACACATGCGAAACGTCCATCAGCGTGGCTTGTACATCAGCGAACTCGCTCACTACGAGATGTAGTAGCGAATGATGCATGCGATGACAATGCATGCATCATTCGTATCAAAGACGTCACCAAAGTGTCAACATATTATGTTCAATTTACATAGACGATTGTTAAATATGAGCGTAATTATTTTCCAGGATTAAGCTTATAACGATATTATATGTGCATTTATGATGTATTTTGTGAATGATAATTGGCGTCTGATGTAGGCAATGTTGTTATATGATCACTGGAACGATGCGCAAATGGTTTTTGAAGGCTGCTACCAGATCGTTGTGTCAACCTACTTCCTCATAAGAATAGTGAACGAATTCTGCAACCATGAGAAGGTCTAGACTTGGAATTATCTTTGTTTTAAAATTATGGCTCTCAGAACTATTAAAATTCACTATTAAATTAATAAAATTATTTTACATCATATATATGTGCAATATCATAATCTATTTCGTATTGATTAGTTGTGGAAATTATATAGAATGATTGATGAGCATTGGAGCATGTTTACGAGCGATTTGGAAGTTCGGATTTTGAAGAACTATTCTTTAGTCTCGCGAAAATTTGTGATATATTATTCGAGTAAGTATAGTCCATTCCAAACAATGCAATAATTAGTTCCTTATAAAGCAATGTCTTTTAAAGCGGCGCGTTATCCATTAACGGAATGATTACTGATCTATGTACCAGTCAAGAATACTAATATTTATTATTATATTATTATTATTATGTTAATAATATGGTAATTCAGGATTCGATAATTCAAAATTGCGTCGTATGCAAACTTGAGATATCGCAAGAAACAAATAATAATTAACAAAATTCTCATCAATGTTACATTTAGCGTGCCTAGCCAGTAATCATTCGAGAACAATGGTTTGAATAGTTTGTCATAACTCTGTCTGGATTGTATATTACTAGCGAGATTAAGGTGATGTATTCGTTTTGTGATATTGCAGTATCAATGTACGCTTGTATGTCGGGATTTATTATAATACCGTTGACGCCGATATTCTTGGATGTGATGTTGCCTCTTAACGAATCACGCCCGCGATTCCTCGCGGTCAAAGTTTCAGAATTCCGACTGGATGTGGACGAGCACTTCATGCTAATTTTCTGTTACTCTATTGCCATTACCGTGATAGGCATAACTGTCACGGTGGGCGTTGATGCCATGCATATCGCGTGTACCACTCATGCATGCAGCCTCTTTGCCTTAGTCAGGTGAATTGGTCTCATTACAGATACGATGATACATGTAACTTCAATGCATATTACATCGTAAATACAATAACGTTATCGTCACTTTTATCGCGTTCATCTTGCTTATATAATAAGTACAATATTCACGCATTATCGCGTATCTTGCTATTATACGTTTGTCACTTCTCCGCAAAGTTTGCATAAGATCTATATTCCAAAGTCAGCAGATTACGAACATAAATTTGAGAGTGCGCGACAGCAATGAAATGAGTGAAGATCAAGCGAAGTTCGAATCGTCAAGCGAGGAAATAACGTACCGCGTATACATCGCGTGCCTAAAAAAGCACCAGCTTGCTATCGAGTAAGCGATTTTATGATAAAATTATCCTTTAATGTGTAAAAAGCGCATAGAATTTAAGTAAAATTGTTATTTATGTTTGGGAACTAATGTGTTTTGTACTGTAGATTTGTTCAAACATTGGAGTCAACGTACCAGTGGCTCGCATTAATCATGTTAATGTTAATTATTGCGACTTTAAGCCTAATAGCTATTCGAGTAAGCATTAAGTAACTATTTATAAGATTATTGCTTATCATTTATTTATAAATATTAGATTAGTATTTATTTATATGATTTAAATAAGATTAAAATATAAATATACAATAACACGAAATACATTACATACGCGCACGCGCACCCATATATATATATATATATATATATATATCATACACAAATGCAGATGGATCTCTTATTAAATTCTAATTTTCCAAATGTTCAAACAAAAGTTAAAACTCGTGACAATTCCCACAAAACAAGATCTCATTAATTTTTAATTTCTACAGAATTAGTATTCTTATTAGACCAAAGATGCGATTATATTGATATGAGCAATTCATGTCATATGTTTTTCGTGTATTGCAGATTGTTTACGTATTAGATCAGCTGCAAGAGATGATACGATTTATATTTATAATTATGGGAGCTTTGATGACTTTGATAATCGTGTGTTACTCCAGTCAGAAATTAATGGATGAAAGTCAGAATGTATTCTATCGAGCGTAATAATTATTTTATATTCTAATATATATACGAACGAACATGCGCACACGAAATCTTAATAGCTACAATTTTGATACAATTCTGGTATTTTTGATCAATATTAATTTAACATATGTCACAATATTATATCACGTAATCTAAAAAGTATTTAACAAATCAGAAATTATTTCGATTAACGTACACTATTTCATAATGAGTTCGATATCATTTGCTATTGTTCCTCGCATAATATAGAAGTAATATTTAATGCGTTTAACTTAACAGCTTCTCTTGAAAATATTAAATTCATTATTAAACATGTTTTTGTAGATATGCGACAGAATGGTATAACTATTCGCCTAGACTAAAAACTTTACTAATTATAATCCTGTATAGAAGTAATGTGCCATGCGGGTTAAAGGCAGGTAACATGATTCCATTATCGACAGCTACCTGTGCATCGGTGAGTATTACAGAAATTTACTGTGCACGTTCTTATTTATTTTGTAAATTTTTTATAATTGTTATATATATAATGATTATATATATATTTGTGTGTACGCGCGCGCATATGTGAAATATTTATGTATAATATGCGTATCTCATATATCTCATGTGTTGGTTTAAGGTGATACAAATGGCCACGTCGTATTTTACAGCTTTCTTATCACTCAAAAATTAGTGAGATTTAATTAATTGCTTAAGGATACTACTCATTTCGCTTATCATAAATAAATTACAGCAATTGTATTTATAATGTTATCTGTTTTACAATACATTCATGTCTTTATGTTATCGATAATTTCTTTAATATTTTAGCCTTTTAGAAGGCATTTGATTTATTTTATTATTTAATAATTATATTGTATACAAATTTTTTCCATTTTATGTTTATGCTAACTAATGTTTTATTTTCAGCTAGTTTTAAAATCTATTAAATTCATTGTTAAAATAAAATTAATCTAGATTGCATAAAAACTGGATATAATTTTTAATAATAAAGTATAAAGTATAACATGAAATGATATGAAATTGACAATTTAATATGCGTTTAATAATGCGGATTTAATAATCTATCAATATTATACTATTAAATTTTAATAGAAATTGGATTAAACTAATTGAACAAGTTTATCTCTTGCGATCGGTGATTTTGATGATTTTATCTTATGATGGAAACTAAATAAAATTTTGCGGCTTTAACAATGAAGTGAACTGATGGTAATCTCGATAATCTTGGATATTTGGATTGATTTTAAAAGTAATTTTGTACAAAAGTTATTGTGTTGAAATCTTTGACTCTGTTGAAATCCTTGATTATATAAATACGAAGTGCTAATTATGTTCATCTTGCTTCTCATATATGATGTGATATAGAAAGAATTCAATTTTGTTCAATATATTAATTAAATTATAATATTTCGAGACTAAGACGCCTAATTTAATCAAAATTTTATAAAAAATGGGAAATATATCAAGAATATATTGAAAATAAATATCGTTGACTCAAAGATATAGAAAAAAATACTTCTTTCCCCTCCTCTCTAGCAAAATTTTCCTATAGAGGAATATAAAAAAGAATATAGAAAACTAGAAAGATAGATCTTCTTTTCGTAGTGCTATATGCTTAAGCGTGTAGGCATTCACGTATTTATTGTGCAATGAGAATCGTTCTTCTGTACAAATAAAATGGCGGAATAAAGTTTATGAACACATGATTATTCTAGGAATAAGAGTCCTGGTTATTGTCTGGGACAAACTTGGCAAACATAATTGATCATCCTTGGCCATAATTAGCCATAATTGAACAAACTAGATGATAATTTGAGGTACTGGTCAATACATAGTCAAATATGACTTGCGTGAATATGGGCCTAAATATGGGCTATAATTGTCCATCCTGAGACGAATTTGGTCTTTATCGACATATTTGGCCACAATTGGCCATAATTGGATATGCTTGGCCATAACTAGCCATATTGGATCATTAGATCATATACAGGCCATATTAGGCCATATTAGTCATACTTGATATAGTGTGCCATATCATTATGATTGAAATATAATTTTGCATAAAATGAAAGCAGTTGCAGTAAACTTGAATTTCTTGAATTTCTTAATTATATAATTAGGCTTTAATTTAATCGTGCTTAGAATATCAATAATTTAGGCTAATTGTACATTATTCTAATTATTATTATATTTATTCTGATAATTTGTTTTAATAATATTTATTCCAATAATACATATAAGATAGATTGTACAATTTTAATTATCAATATTTTTTTAAATAATTTTTCTATTGTTAACATTATATGTTGTAGTGCAAGCATATAATAGCAAGCGTATAATTTATATGATTATATAACTAAATGATATTTAATCGGTATGATTGCAGAAAATTGTTTCATTTTTTTTATCTATAATATATTAAATCTTGTTTGGAAATAAAGTAATAGATTCTTTTTATAAAAATGTCTTTCAATCCATCCGAAATGGATATCTCGGCAGATATTTGCAAGTAGTCTTGCATTGTAATCATCACATTGCTATAATTGTAATGATGCAAAACTGCAAAAAATATCTTAATTTGATCTTATATTTCAAGTAGTTTCTAAATATTAAATGAAAAATAAATTAAAAATTAGAAATATAACACTATATTATAGACTATATATCAGAAATTATGTTATATAACACTATATATTATAATATATATATATTATAGTATAATATATAGTGGTACATGGTATATAGTATATAATATATAGTGTATAGTATATGTACGCTATCACCGGTATAGCTCTCGGAATCTTAAGAACTCACAAATCCTCTATCCGGTATATATCTTTGCAAGATGGAAACACTTCGAAGGATATATACTAATATTTCATCTATATAAACATAGACCTAAGATAGATATAGGTATATAGATACAGGTATATAAACATATACCTATATAAATCAATAGAAGTTAATGTTCACTATTATTACATTACATGAAGAAAGGTATACATGACTATATGTGCATGCAGTTGTTTTTCCCAGCATATAGATTCGAATAATTACATCAAGTCATTGACGGAAGAGACAAGAAATAAAAAGTAGCAAGTATAGGAAAAAAAAACATCTATTGCCTCTTCTCGTCAGGTATGTTGTATTATATATTTCATCTACATTAAACTTACTATATTACTATAGTAACTTTTCAATCAAAGTTTCACATTACTTCCTCGATCATCTGCACTTTTTATATACTTGTGTGGGCACGTACATGTGTGTGCGCGTGATATCTATTTTATATGATATTTTCCACAAGTTCTATGCATTGCTTAGCTTTTTTAAAAATAAGATTGATTATTTATTATTCCGTCACGACCAAAAAATGAAATAAGTATTTAATTCGAAAAAAACGTGAGAAATATTAATTCGAATTCAGTATTGTTACTTAAACTTCCCAGACATCATATCATGTGCATTGTATATCATTAAACTAGAAATCTCTAAAGTCAATTTCGATCAGTGTTCAAATCTCAGTACATAAATTTCTGGAAATCTCCAAAAATTTTGCAAAAAGAAAAGGAACCTTGAGAAACTATATCACTAATGACATCTCGTTCGCACTCTCCGAGTGCATATCATTCGTTTTTTCACTATTGTCATTATAACAATCCAGAATATTCCATATAAAATGTCTAATTCTAATTTGGACAATGATAACTTGTAAAGCTTCTCCGCACCTTCTATATTCAAATTCTTGGTTTCATAAATTTAGATTTACACATTATGCATTTTAATTTTGCAAGTATTGTAGGCAACATTCAAGCAATAGTTGAAAACAGTTGAAAACAATTAGAAAACAGGTAAATCATTTGCCATCCCTGGATATCCTGCTATTATTGTATCGTTAAACAAATTTATTAATTTTTTAAGAATTTCTTTATTAATTTTGCGTTATTAATAAATTATAATCGACAGAGCTAAAGCTGCAATATTTCATTACATAAATATATTAAATATTTATTGTTATTAAACAAAAAGTAAATAATATGTAATATGTTTCTATTTTAATTAATTCATCAAATTTTTTTGAAAAAAATATTTTGCTGGCTATACAAATAAATTTAAAAACTTGAAAGTGGAACTTACAATTTTTTAAGAGAAAAACACCTTTACAAATGCCTATATTTGAACTGTTCACATAGTAAAAAATAATATGATCTCGCCAGTTGATTCTATGACTCCGGCAGAGTAATCCTAACTGTCGTATATGCTTGTTGTAAAATTTAGCCAAATAACAAATCCTAAATATTATATTTATTTCGCGAAAGATTAATTATTATTAACGATTTATGAAAAAAATTCGAAATTTTCAACTCTATCATTTTCTCTAGTACCTCTTATTAGCTCTTAAATCTGAAAATAATGCTGTTGCTATGTTATTGAAATGTTATTCAAGATGTTATTCAAGAGAATTTACAGAAACCAAATATTTTCTTACAGTCAATAACTTAAAGTATAATACGACAGAGTACAGAGCTTCGATTAAGATGATTTCATCTCATTCTTTTACTTCTACTATACCGTAATTATTAATAAATAATTTTTGTTATTCTAGTTTAACCTAGTATAAATTATATTGTTATTACTTTAAGTATTATAGAAGACTAAAATAAAATGGCGGCGAAGACTGATCCATCTTCCGAATGGCAAATTATAAGAAAAAGGCAACGAAAGTTGAAGATGATTGAGCAATATGCACCAGAAAGATCCCTTCAGATTGCTCCTTTACCGAATACTATAAGTAAAGAGGAACTAGAATCATTTATGAGGGAATTTGGTACGATTCTCAAGTCAAAGTGGACTAGTAACTCATTGTGGATCGAATATTTTGAAAAGTAAGTTAAATAAAATTGTCACAAAGTAAACACGTATATAATCTTTACATATGTTTCTCATAGAATATGATAATTTATCATACAATATATCTATACATCAGAATCGGTAGATAACGTTATATTCGTGCTCTTTGTGTGTATTACAGGGAAGCCGTGGACATTCTATTCAATAGGTCAGACTCATGGCTGACAAATGAGATATTGTTTTTAAAGAGAATTATGCAAACTATGGATGAAGATAATACTAAAAATAACAAAAATGATCTCGATGAAAACGAAGGTACATATCTATCTTACGTACATATATGCTTTTCTGTATTATTTCTGTATTTCTTTTACTATAGTTATATTATTTTAACTTATTACAACGATTTTGCAACGTGATCTCGTTCTACAGCACCAACAAAAGAAACCGGACAAGCCAAGCAAACAGAGGAAGTAAAAGAAGAAAAAGAGGCAAATGAAACAAAAGAAAAGAAAGAAATAGAAGAAGTCAAGGAACTCGGATCTGAGACGCAACTAGAAAAGAATCTTGTACATTCCGTTGATCGCATAAGCCATTTGATAAGAAACAAACAAGAGTTTCAAGACGAGATGACGACGCTTTTCAAGGTGATACAACTGACCGAGCTCGAATTGAAAATGAAATACGATGTCATATACAATCATGTGCAAGAAATCTTGACGCGGGTTTTCCCTAAATGTACTATTCACAGAACCGGTTCGACGATGGCGGGTCTTGCATTAAAAAATAGCGATCTGGACCTGGTTATGAACATCAATGATATTAGTAAGATATACTCTTATATTATCTTTTTTCTTTTTATTCTCTATCGTTTATTTTATAGATGGCTAGCATTATATATTGTTTTGTTTTATTTTAGATTTATGGCCGCCACATGAGAACTGGAGACAATTGGAAACAACTTCTGAATCTCGAAAGATTATAAAAAACATTTTCAAAAAGTTGGAAACGCTCATGCATGAAAGGTCCGATGTTTTCTCCAATATTAAGATGATTTGGAGCGCAAGAATCCCATTAGTGAAGTTTTGTTACTTGCCCACTATGGTCTTGTGTGATTTAGTTTTTGAGTACAATTTAGGTGTCTATAAAACACAATTTTTAAAATTCTGGCGATCATTTGACGATCGCGTCAAACCGTTAATGATCCTGCTCAAATACTGGGCTGGCGCGTACGGAATCACCGGGAAAAAAGATAAAATATGTAATTACGCACTGATGTGCGTAATTATATTTTACTTGCAGAGAATCCGTATTTTACCGACTATCATAGAATTGAGGAAAGACTGTGTACCAGTGATCGTAAACGGCTGGCAAGTGAATTTTAATAAGGATTACAAACTGGCTAAATCTTCCAGCAATGAAGATTTGAATATCGTGGATCTACTTTACGGTTTCTTCAAATTCGTTGCAGACATTTTTCCAAGCTGTAATTTCACGGAATACAAAATACTATCTTTATTGGATGGAAAAGTGTATTCTATCGAAAAATTCGACAATATCCAACAGCTGCCCCGATATATGAATAGCTACAAACAGTATGTTAAGAGAGGTGGTCGGAGATTTAATGTAAAGGAAATAGTGAGCATACAAGATCCGATCGAGTTAAATCAAAATGTGATGATTGCGAATTCATATTACGCGTTACAGGATTTTCGTATAAGGTGTCGAGATGCCGCCTATTTGGTCGAGGAATGCAAGAGCACCAATTATAAATATCTCTTAAAAAGATTATTGAGCAATGCTCGAAAACCATTACGTCTAAAAGAAAAGATATACATTAAAAGTTACTTCAACATCGGATTGCCAGCAAATTTTCACACTCGCAAAGATATCTCTAACAAGCAACAGTTCAAAAAAGATAATACATATTACATAATCTTTAATTTATTAAAGGATATTTTGGAAATGATTCTTATGTGTAAAGTTAATATTAATAATATTGAGATCGATAAGGATGAAGATTTATTTCCATATGTATTATCAGAGAGAGTGGTGAAAAATAATGAGGAAATTAGTATCCATTGCAAAGCTAAGAAGCCTGTATGGAAAAATCGAGAAGAGCATTATCATATTCTGTTGGATAAACGTTTGAGCCGATTAGAACAAGAAGCGATTATTTCCGAGAGAATAATGAAGAAACTGCTTAATGAAGGGGATAAGGAAGATTTGTTATTGACGTTTACGTTTACAGCGTGTAAAGCACCATATTCCCATGCAATAAATATGACTTTATGCGCAGATGACGATCCAAGAATTATATTACAAGAATTTGACTCTATTTTATATTGCTGGATACCGAAAATAATAAAAATGACAATGGAACATATGCTGCAATACAATAAAACTTACACACAATTGTATTATCACAAGAAACGAAGAAGTCAGAAAATAGAGCAGGAATATTATAAAACAAATCTAAATAAATCATGCATGTATATGTAAATATGTTCCCGCATATTATTTTCATAAATTATATATATATTATTTTTCACTTTTTATAATAGACCTATACAAAAGATATAAATATCGAGGGAATAATTATATATTATGAATATATATCTTTTTGTAAGTAGTTATATAGTTATAATATAGTTAGTCATATAGTCAAATATTTATTAATTTATAATTTTTATATGAATGTCATGAATCACATTTCTTTATTACTTTTATTCATGTTTAATCACATAATAGTAATCTTATATTACATTATCATCGAAATGTAATTTTGGATAAAATCTAAACAATTTCACTAGACTTGAATTTCGTAAATTTCTTAGTTACATAACTGTGCATTAATGTAAAAATAGCGATAATCTAGACTAACTATATGCGTTCATTATTTATTCTAATAATACGTATAAGATAGATTGTACAATTTAATTATCAATATTTTTTGAAATAATTTTTTAGTTATGAACATTATATGTAGTAGTGTAAATAGCAAGAAATGTAATTTATATAACTAAAATAAATTAAATAAATCAACTAAATTATATAACTAAATGGTAGTATATTAAATAAAGTAGTATATTAAATCTGATTTGGAAATAAAACGATGGATTGTTTTTACGAGTCTTTTAATTAGATACCTCGGTAGATATTTGCAAGTCATCACATTTGTTATAATTATAATATTGCAAAACTGCAAAAGATATTTTAATTTGATCTTATATTTCAAATAGTTTTTAAATATTCAGTGAAGAATAAGTTAAAAACCAGAAATTATTATATTTATTTAGCGATAACAATTCACTAAATAAAAATATAATTTTTAAAACAGTTTCCTAAATTCTTCAAATTTCTCTAGAGAAATGGAACATGATCGAAAATTAAAATAACCAAGAAACGGGAATGTAGATATAAACCTTCCAAAAATATTTCTGGTTAAATCGCAAACGTTATGTTCCGATTTGCTGCGATTAGAAGATGCTTAGATGCTGCGATGCTTAGATTCGAAAGCGGTACTTGAACAATTGCTGTTTTCGAGTGTCAATTTTGTGATCAGGAATTCTGTGATTCTCCTCGGAGATATCCCGGGGAGTAATTAGGTAATTCTCATTGAAGACGAGTAAATCTCGAGTAAATTTCAGTACTTTTCTTATCTTCGGATTCAACGCTCAATACTCACCTCTGAAGTTGTGCTCTATGCATTATCGTCATTAATTAATCGCAGCACACACTTATTATTATTCTATTATTATTAAGAGAATCTTGAGGAATTATTTGGAAAAAATAATCGAACCGGATAGGTTGAGAAAGCAACTCAAAGGAAAATATATTGGTCCGAACAAACAATAAAAATATATTCTAATATAACATAACGGAGCAATGTGAATTCCACTAAACACTGGACTTATTTCAGATGAATATTCACGGTTTAAAGTGTGTAAGAACTTTCACTCGACTACTCACAGGAAAAAGCGGCGACTCGTCGCGTCGTGCGTCTTATATACCTTGTGGTGATGAGTTTGACCTTGCGGATAAATGTTGTATCTTATATAACATTACCGTTGTTTAAGATTCAAGATTTAAATATGATATATCGCTACGTGAAATTGGACATAAAATGAAACAGAGAAAAGAAAGTTTTGAAATTTTGTAGCTTATCTGTTAGTCTGTTTAATGAATATCAATGTAAAATGTTACAAAGATTCATTCCAGTGAATATTCCAGTGAAGAACGAAGTTGAAGAGAAAATTGACAAATCTGTAAATGAATAAATAATAATCAAAGAATTTCGATTAAATGATTCAACTTGTATTTAAATATTTAAATATTTTTCACGTCTTGTCCGATATCAATACAATTTAAAGATATCTATCATTTGATGAACTCTTCTTTCAATCTTGTTTAAAAATTTTGTAATTAATCATTATTAAATATAAATTTTTATTAAAATTTGCATGAAATTACATTTTACTGTAATTCTCATCATCACAAATATAATTTGTAATATACATTCTCGAAAAAAAGCAAAAGTAAGCTTCATATACATGCAATGGAAATTCCTTTTGCATATTACTGTTAATTATCGTGTTAGATCGTGTTTGCTGATCTTATTTTGACTGTTTTTACTTGATGATTCATTTTGCATAAAGCTGACTTCGAAACTTTGCAACATCGAAGATGGACTGTCGCGTTTAACGACAATACGATTGATTATGTCACATGTTTATAACATGTGTTTATAATATACACACATATCTTCGCACACATATTGTGATGAAGGTATGAAGTAAATTCTTTTATTCTATTCACCAGAATTCAGCGACCATAGTTTACTGTGGCATCCTTAGGAGATGCTTGAAGTAAAAAATGCTCGAGCTTCTTGCTCGAATAATTATAGAAAGAACAATTCAGGAAAATTATGTTATAACAAAAATAAATATATATATATATAAATATATATATTTATAATAAAAATAAATATATATATTATGATTGTGTAGTAATGATGCGAAATGATCTCGTGGATGAGAAGGTATAATGCGCTAATTAAACAGAAAGCACTCAGGTGAGACACGAGACTATGATAAAAGATGAAATCGGAGTAATGAAAACTGCAACGAGAGTGCGGATTACGAATACGAATATATCTGTATTGATGATTCCTGCGTCGTCTTACTTCTGTTCGCTTTTGTTCTTTGCCAGGGTCATTTTATCGTTGTTTAGATTTCACAATTTAGTATAAGCTAATCAGTGCCCCTGTCGAGTAAATTACAAGAGAGTTACAGTGAAAATGGAAGAAAGTTTTGAGTTACCTTAAGAGTTTCATTATATTCTGTATACGTTGTATCTATTTTTTGTAACTTATACTTTACATTAAATATACATATTTTCATCATTCATCAAGTCATGAATCATCTTACATAAATTGGGGATAGGAGAGGGGGAGGGAGAAAGGATCATCCTGCATTATTAATGTTTTAAATAAATCCAGATTTATTTTGTTAATTTATATTTTTAAGCAGATTTGTCTCGTCTCCAAGAAAAAATTGTAAAGAGATAGATAATAGATTAGAAAGAATTGAATAAATTAGTAACAGAATATTCAGAATAAAATAATATTATATATATATCATAACAACATATCATAATTCCTAGAATAATATTTAGCTAAAAGTCTAGAAATACATATGTATAATTTCCAAACTCTTATATTGAAATTCAACTGAAGAAAGTGATATATATAAATTAAAAAATAAATTAAAGCAAAAATTGAGAAAAATACAGATATCTCAAGAAATTTAAAATTACACGCGCTTTTAAAAGATCTTAATCAGGTAACAGAATCAGGTATTATATTCAGGTATTATAAATGTATTAGAACATTATAAATATGAATTAATAAAATTATAATCATATCACGATATTTAGAAGCAAAATGAAACATTTTCTCTAGGAAGGCACAATAGTTTCGTTAGCATACAAGAACTTGTTTCTAAGGGGCAATAGATTTTGCGTGAATGAATACTGTATTTTACAAGTTTCGCGATTTCATATCCGGTTCTTCTTGCTTTTTTATTACTAACTCCTCCATTTATCCGAAACATATTCCATTTCTGTCTTCAAAGATTTCTACCCTGAACGTAACATAACCTCGATATGTTCGAATTCTCCTTTCTTTCGATTATCAGGATGGCGCCTAAATGTATCCAATCAATGTTGAATTCTTTCTTTAACATTGTTGGGACTGCACAGACGACAGAAATGGCGATGACGGCGAATGTCTGAAGTCCGAATCAATTTGACGCGTACGTGCTCGGAAAGTGAGAAAAAGGAGAAGAGCAGCGACCAGAACAGAGCTCGCACAGCTGGCCGTAACGCAGGCCGTCCGCGCATGCGCCGTTCATGGCAGTCGCGCTAGTGTGCAGTGGAGCCGTCCGTGCGCAGCGGACGATAGCGGCAGTTTCACAATACTCTTGTTGAGTTATCGTCGTACTGTTATTCCGTGCACGAGAAATCGGGAGCAGTTCTTGCGGGCGGCGACGGGATCTGGCCCGGTTTTCGTCGGAAACGTACAGCATAACACCGGCAAGACGAAGCTCAAAATGCCACTGGTGAGTTCGCCCTTCGCTCTTCCCAATCGGAAGCTTTCCTTTTGCTGCTGCTCTTGTCAGTCTGAGGCTATCTTGCCTGAGCCTTTCTCGTTTTGACAATCCCATTTGAACGGAAATCCGCGTATCGCATTCTCTTGTCGATTTGCTCCTCGAGCGGCGAACACCTCGAGATGAAATGTACAGCAACGCAGAGTCCCTCGCGATCTTGGAGGCGAGACGTGGGTGCGGTTTTGTGGTTAGCCACAGGTGAGAGATCCAGAGTGAAAGGTGACAAGGAAGTATCGAATAGAAAATTGACAGCTGAAATGTCGCCGTTGAGTTTTACTCTGCGAATAGCGGATCTGAGGAGCCTGTCCTACGGACGTGACTTGAAACGGATCAGTTGTGACGGATAAGTATGTCAACGTGCACAGGGTGCACATTGTTAATATCAAAGAGTGTGACTAATTTCCACATCAGCAATAATATGCGTGGTATAATACGAGCTAAAGATATCAGGCATATTTCGTGATCTGCTTACGAGAAACAGTATAAAAATAAACTTAGAGAGAGACACAAAGAGGGACTCAAAGATGATAACACGATGACATGTCAGCAGCGTCATATTTTAGTCTACAGATTATAAGTTTCAAGAGATTATTGTGCATACAGTTTGACAAGATTGTTTACTTAAAGAGAAGTATGATAACTCAGTTTAACATTAACATCGTTATCTATATCGATAAAGGTGTTCATTATTATCATTGACGTTTATTATTTATCAAGTGTTAGTAAAAAGTTGATATATATGCGTGGAAGATCGAATAATAGATAGAGTAATATCCAGTAATAGATAATGGATTAATAGAATATAGAATGACAATATATATCTCCGTGATTTATGTTTAAGATGACAGTAGTATGTTTAAGGAGACAGTATTAGTTAAGTATATATTTCTTTTTAGGGCAATCATGCTGCCCTCACACCGCTGGAAGACATGTCCGCGGGTCGAGGGCAGGCAGGTGGAGGGCCTCCACAGAACTGTCAAAAGGTCTTTATACAGCGCGACTACAGCGAAGGGACAATGGTCAAGTTCCAAACCCGATTTCCAACGGAACTAGAAAGTAGAGTAAGTATTACAGTTGTAAAATACTTCAATAATATCCTGATTTCTATAAAAGGCGATATATGAAGAATTTCTTTTTGGGAAGTCAAACGAATCTATATTATCAATTAATCTTAGAGTACGTCTTATATATCCTATTTTATTATTGTATTAAGATTATTTTAAAGAGAATCTGTATTAATTAGCAGAAAATATTCATTATCTTATGTACTTTCTGATTTAGTTGGATCGACAGTTGTTCGAATACACTATCAATCAGCTGAACAATTATTTTGCCGAAGCAGAGCGTGCTAGCTGTTCCACTTACTGTGAGAGCTGCTTATACTGCCTTACGGGTTATTTAATAAGCATATGCACAGAGACGCACTATGAGAAGTGTCTTCGCAAGGTCGCCAAGTTTGTCTGTGAGCAGAACGATCGTGTGTATAAGCCACGCGGCCTTTTACTGACAGATCCGACAACCCGTGGCCTCAGGCTAATAGAGATTTCAGTGTTGGATAGACCTGCGTCGTGACTGCATATTAGCCGATCCAGGGAGTTCTTCATGTGACCTCTCCCGCGTAGCACTGCGGACATTACTTTGCCAGAGTTATGGACAGGTGCATGCTCATAAGTGCTTGCCAACACGATCACGGGATATACCGGCTAGCTTGAGTCAGTTCTGCAAGGTGCAGCGATTCTATGTCGCTTGAAAGAACCAAATTTTCATCAGGGATGATATTTGAATGGATCGCTAGACCTACTCAGGTGCATCTTGTGGGTTTAATCTTGCCGAATGTGTACTCGATGTGCCCGGAACTCCCTTGCTATTAGGCCGAGTCTTGTACTTAGTCCTAAAAACAAGTGTAGATTAATAAGTAAATTGTAGATCGAAATTTGCCAGTAAAGAAAGAAAAGGTTACGTATCGCAAGATGTATACATATGGAAATTTCGTTGTCATCATAGATTCACTTATCAATTTAATTTACGAGAACTCGTGCATAAGCTCGTGCAAGATTGGCCTAATCATGACAAGGGAGTCCCATATTCGTCGATGCTCGTGGCGTTTCGATCCTAAGTGGCAGCTTCTACATTCTCAAGGCAGGGCGTTGAAGCGCATAAATATGTAACGAAGCCGTGGTACTTCTATAAGTTTCAATTTTCTATATATATGCATACAGAACATATAACATACGAAAGTATATAAAATATGCGCGGCGAATCGAAGTGCGAGAAGGAACAAGAAATAAGCGTAAATTTGTTGTTTGCATTTTTACCGGATGAGACAGACCAGTTGGCGATATGAGCCGCAACATTAATTCGCCGCGCGTATGATACCGGGTCTATATATTTTTTTACCGTTCATTTATGACTTTATCGTGTCATCTGCATTTAAGTAACGAGACGTGAATGAAATGCGTGAATTATCTAACGAAGTTAATATTCGATTTTAGTATTCTTAACGCATATCTCAAGTTCTGTCCGTTCAAATTCAAATTGGTAACTTGGATTTACGCAGTTTCGTTCTCGATCAATATCGACGAATGATTTTGTATTCTTTTTTTTCCATCTTTCGCGATGTATCTTCCATTGCGCTTGTGTTTCCGCGCGTGAAAGTAACAATCATTCCGCGCATATACCGGGATGTTTTATTCATCGCGCGGATGGATGCCTCTTGATAGCGAAGACTAACCGTGGATTCAATTGAAATCACTAGCACGAACAAATGCTTGTTGTTCTAAAGAAATCTGTGGATTGGCTAAAATAAAAATTGTATAAAAGCGATGATTTAAAACAAAAGTAGGCTACGTCTAATCGATCGGCATTGTGATCAAGGATCAACTGAAACCATTTGCGATGCAGCGTGAAATTTTGCACATCGCTTTAGTCCATTTTCCGAGCCGATATCCGAGTTGGACATCTGTTGAGAGGCCGTTGCCGCTAGTCTTAGTTCGCGAGTAGTCGATATACCGCTCGCGACGTTGAATGTCTTCTACTCCGTTCTCGCGAATTAGTTAGTAAATGATAATGATCTCAAACGATACAACGACGTAACACCACATCTAGTTTTTACTTTTTCTTATGCACTTTGGGAGCCTAAGATATCATCGCACGCAACTAATATTGAAACAATATTTTTGGCGCAACAGACTTCTCTCTCTCTCTCTCTCTCTCTCTCTCTCTCTCTCTCTCTCTCTCTCTCTTTCACCAAGTAGATCTATATCAAATTATTTTCGATAAGTTCGATTTCCGATGTAATTTAAAGTCCATGTGTTCATTGGGACAAATATAGAGATATAATATATATGAATGGATAACAATTTATCGTGTCTATAGTTGGAATTTGAGCTTATCGAAACTGATCGAGCTTATCGATCGTGCTTGTTGATTTAGCGCATATACTTTATCGCGGCATCGCATACAATGGCGAACGATCTCTCTCGTTCTTGGTCACAATGTGCGCGGAGTCTGTCCGACGTTGTAATGCGACGTTGATGAAAGAATCTTGCCAAATAAGCGTGTCACTGCCTCGGCGTACGACTTTTTGGCGTGAATGAGCACGTAGAAGAAGTCTCGTACGAGTTAGAGAACATCGAAAAGAGTTGATTGGAGAGATCCCCGATTTTCATGATGAAAAAATGCCGAAAAAAAAACATGCAGAAATAGAAAGTTATAAAAAAAAGAATTCTATAAATTACGAAAAGTTTTTATTAGTTAATTCTTTTGGACGTCGCAATATTACGTGCATTAGGCTCTGACTGCATGCAACGCGCATGTTTGCATACGATGTATATATAGCGAATTAATCGTCGAAAACACACGGGATATAAAAGAAGCAGAAGGAAATCGTTTGTTATACTTAATTTAATTAGTAGGACCAATATTGGATTGATGATTTGTAATTATAAAGGACACCATCGTACGAGTGTAATTTCTAAATGTTTTAATAAAAAACGATGTAAAGATATATCTCATTTTGAAAACTTATCCTCGATTTCTGTTGATGACGTTTCTTTTGACGACAGCAATAATACTAAATCCTAAGATTAAAATTTTGATTTTGATGAAAGTTAATCAGTGATGTAATGTACCTGTGTAACGCGAATTAATGACTTGCCCAGGAATAAGCATTCAATTAATGATATTACGATGAGTAGATATAAATTAACAATATGGTAGAATTGATACACCTAGAAGGCATTACACTATAAAGGATCGATTAAAAATATTTGAATCGATTCAATCAATTCTAAATGAAATCGTATAAAGTTGTGGCAATATGAATATTTATACTAGCTGTAATAACCGCGCGAATATATATGCATAATATATATGCATAATATTAAATATTAAAGAACAATATAACGAATGCAAAGTACACATTACTACTGGCAAATGATTGAACAATTATTTAGATTTCATTTTTAACTATTTGCTTTCTTGAAATTTAATTTATTTTCAGGATTGCTTATAATCTGCAAATTATAGATTCCAACATTGCTGTAAACAGAAGGTTCATTTAGGACGAATAAAACGAATATCAAATGATATCAAGAACAAAGGTTTGACAATTTAAATTACAATTAATGACATTCTATATATACAGTCTACAAATTATATAAGTTTTAGAACGAGGTTCGTAGTGGAAAGCTCATTAGAATAAAATTAATTATTTAAAATTTTTGTTTTATTCAAAATAGGCTTCAAAATAGACAAAACAGTTGATACATGGTTGAGTTTTCGATACCAATCGTTGCATCCTCGAAAATTCTTCGGTTGGTTGATTGCAGCGATTTCAATTCCGGGAATGTCGAATTTGGCCTTTCAATTATAATTTTAATTTTGACAATAAAAGATAGTTCGAGTCTGAGAAGTTAAGTGACTAGGATATATAATCTTATTATCTTACGACTTGTTTTCGAGTCAACAGCCAAACTTGTCCGATTGCTGTCGAATGAACTAACGTGTCGCGTCGCAATGAAAAGAATTGCGACTGCAAATGCGGAATGCATTAATGAGATGATTCATTACACCTTTATGATAGTCTGCATTTATTTTCTATCACAAATTCTTTGCAGCACGCTCCCTGACTATTGACAAAAATGATGAGAGTCGTTTCAACGACTTTTACAAGTGCAATTTTCTTGCTTGACAAATCGAGATATAAAACATCTCTTTATGCCACAAGTCCTTTACGCCATTTCTAAAGTCCATGCAGCAAATAAACTAGCTTTAAAGTAAGATTTGACATATCGCTCTTCTTCCGAATCTTCTTCGCATTCGGATTAATGTACTCAAAAAACATAAAATAGTAACATTGTATTCGAGATTGGATAATTCAAATTATTCGTACAAACGAGGATTGTGGGAACACATTCGTAGCAAAATGACTACATGAAACTACTAGTATAAAAGATTAATTTTCATGGGCTTTATGTGAGCTGTACTGTGTACATAAATTAATACTTAGCTTTCTTTTTACTTATAAAATTCATAGCTGTTTCAATTGTCCAATAGTCGAGAAGATACAAGAAACCGGATGCAGATTGGAGACTGCCATATCCAGTAAGGATACCAATTACTGAAAGTGCATTATAAATTATCAAAGTTCATCTTCAAGAGGAGACAGCACGATGCGGCTACGTGACCCAGGAAATATCGGATTAACTGCATGCCTGCTTCCAAGACGCAACACATGCATCAAATTAATGATAACGCGCTGGGCAAATACACGGATGATGATAGAATCGATACTGTGCAAGCACGATTTCTTCATCATCAATGAAAGCATTGCTCTAGCTCCTCTGCGGCGTAGATCGTAAAAACTGTATCAATTCCTCGTCGAGGAATGAAATGAAATTCTTCTCTTAGATACCTAGTTAAGATGCCTAGCAACTTTCGAATAATATTTTACACATAAAACGAAGAACTTAAAAATGCAAGAATCAGCTGTATTCGCGAGGTTGTCGAAAGGTATCAAATAATTCAGCATACTTGCACGATTGCTTGAGCACATCCAGATTTTATTTAATCATGTGCAACAATTTCTTTGATATTGGCATATTGATTCGCAGCTATCAAAAGACCAAGGACAAGTTTCTTATGTTGCTTTCTTGTGTTGTTTAACTCTTTGGCTCACATCCAGAAACAATGCGCTTGAGAGATTCTGTGAAAAGCAGCGACAGAGTGATGCGTTCTCGCACAAGTCTTCCTGCGATACAATTTCATCGAAATGGCATTTCAACACAAATTGCAAAAAGCATCGAGTTATTCATCTCTTAATTATCAAGAGATCGGAATCGTTCAAATGAGACACTCCCGTAATAACCGAGCAATGAAAACATTAACGCAATAACGGCAGCGAATTAAACAACGTAAATCGCGTTTACGACAATCTCTCAAAGGTCAACGTACAAAACTCGAACTGGAAATAAGCGGTGGACTCGCGATTATATTCGTATTACGGATTCCTGCACACGCACGTACGTGCATGATTTAATTCTATCATTGTGCGCGTGTCTATGAGCTGATTACCGTGGCACATCCCGCTTGTAATATCCACGATTTTTATGTACGCGTATACAATGATGAGATCGAAGGAGATCGAACTATTTCTGGATTTTGATCAATCATATTGACAGTTGCTCGAGTTAGCTTCGAATTCCTCGAAAAGAGCGTCTTTCTCATAGAAATTTCTTTTTATTCTTTTTACATACAAAATTGAAAATATTGCACGTACTTGCTGTCTTGGTAGGCTTTACTTACAAATTTCGAGATATTCAAGGGATTCCTCGTTCACATGATTTAAAATGCTTGAAATTTATTTACCTCTGGAATGTTGCTCTCTTACAAAGTCTGTAAATATAAAATGTAAAATTTCATTTTCACGGAACTTAAGATACTTAAATAACGCCTCTTTAGAAGGCGCCTCTTCAGAATCATAGAATTAATAAGATCTCAAAATTATTTATACCTAAAAATATTCATTGTGAAAAATTGAAAGAACGTGAAATCACATTGGAATCAAGAAATCGACTTGAGCAATTTTTTATATCTTAACACATCTAAACATATCGAGCTGTTTATCTTTGTTATCGTAGGGTTAGCTCTACGAAGAGGAATTCAAGATGATAAAACAATGAAACCTTTTGCACATTGTGTAGCAGTGTGTCTGCGAGTCCGACTTGGCAGATTCTCGATCTGCATCTCACATAAGCAGCGATACGTTATCGATCTCTTCGTCCTCTCTGCTTTTTCCCTCCAAACTGTATAGTCTAAAATATTATCGAGGTGTGATACAAAAAGATTGTCAAAATTGAATTCATCATTATTATAATCATCATTATCCGATGACGCCCGATGTATTCACACGATGTGCATACACATAGCACACCTTCTCGCCTTCTATCAGATTGCGATTATGAGCAATGTCGTTGTGAGGTGCAACGACGGACCGTCAAGTTTTATCTACCTAGTCATCGGCTAAATGTACATGTCTCACGTTGTTACGTAAATCGTGTCTACGAGTTATCGCCTTAAAATCTACAAGCACAACAGTCTTCTCGAGATCGAGATCCTCTCGACGCAGAATTCTTCGTAATATCACTCCGGTTTTTCCTTTGTCATTTCTTTCTTCTCCTTTACTTTCCTCGAATTGAACATGTCCGGTTCATCTTTCCTTTCTATTTGTCGTTAGTGTCAGTTCTTTCTCTACTTCGGTGTCTTGATTCCTCGTTTCTTTACACAGCTGGTATAGCCAAGTCAGAATTAGCAGAATATTTTCTTCTCCTTTAGGTGAATATATTTTTTTCTCTCTTGCGGAATTCTTTCCAAAGATATTTATACAAATGCACAATTATTTCGATTTTACAATCCTCTCTTGTGTTACATATCAAATTTTATATATCAATGATATATGTATGTATACGAATTTTGCTTTGAAAGCTTCGGTTCGAATTCGCGTTCAAATCTACGAAGTAATATCGAGATTCTTTATTCTTCTTATTTTTTATGAAGAATCATATTTAAGCGATTATAAAATATTGTAATTGATCTTGTAATGATCTATTAATTAGATCAGTTATTTGCTTATATAAAATCTGAATTTTTTTATATATTCCTTGTTCTATTACAATTATTTTATCTTTGATCTAATAATTGTTGCGTTTTTGATATTGATATTGTCAATCTTCTTAAATCTGTTTCTTACAATTCGTCCTTTAGTTCATTTATGTGAAATTTAATTTCTCTCTACTAATTCTTTTCGTCCTATTTTATTTTATTTTATTCGATTTTACATTGTTTTATTCAACTTTAAATCTCTCTCTCTCTCTCTCTCTCTCTCTCTCTCTCTCTCTCTCTCTCTCTCTNTGGTATGGTATGGGCGGTAGAGATACGCGCGCGTGTTGCGTACGGATGTGTGCGTGCGCGCGCTTACGTGTGTCTGGCTATACGCGTGGCCCTGCGCGTGTATGTGTGCGTGCGTGTGCGTTGGCTGGGGGCATGTGTGTGGGTGGAGCTTGATCGTGGACGTCATCCATCGGACAGAGTCGGACCAACCAACCGGGGTGTTGGATACTCTCTCTCTCTCTCTCTCTCTCTCTCTCTCTCTCTCTCTCTCTCTCTCTCTCTCTCTCTCTCTCTCTCTCTATCTATCTATCTATCTATCTATCTATCTATCTATCTATCTATTATCTATCTATCTATCTATCTACCTATCTATCTATCTTTCTGTCTCTCTTTCTCTCATTCTTCTCCATTCTTTTCCAATTATATTCAATATATAACAATCTCTGCTAATCAATGCTCTTCTATCTCCTGTTTCTTGAAAAATTCTTGAAAAGAATTCATTTCCCATAAGTACTTTGCTAATTTTAAAACTTTGTTTCGAGCAATATGATTCATATCTTCATATCTATACTTCTCGAGAGAGTAATTCCATTGTGTTATTAAAACAGATAATAATTTCTCCATCGCATTTCATGCACTTTGCTCTGCCATAAGAGCCACTTGTGGCTTCATCTTAAAGCTCTCTTTTCATTGATACATGCTTCCACCTGAATGAAACTTTCGCTCCCAGGTAATTCGAACACCAAAGATTCCATCTTCTGTGTTCTGGAAGCTCCATTAGCGTCCAAATAGACATTTCCAAGTGTTGCCATTACTCGGGGATGCTCTCAAGTGTCGTCGAAGTTAGCCGTCAAATAAGCAGACACAGCTTATTCCGATTTTTCCGCTCCGGAAGCAATGCCTTCGATTTTCCGACGTCTTCCGAACTGCTCCTAGCGTAGAGAGATCTACTGATGCGATGTCTGACTCCTTTGCTCAACGTACGACCGCCTTTTCTCAACGAAGCGAACCTACCAAGCGTTGATTTGTCTGGCACCTGTTCCTTCTTGTCGGCCTGGGTGCAGTTCAACGTCGTGACTGTAAACTCAATATCTCTAGGTACGAATTCCTCCACCGGTTCCTCGATCGTGTCACGATCGATCCATGTCAGACCCATTTCGACCTTCTCTGCTAGATCTTGCCAGTGCTTCCGGTTTTCCATCGTGCCCTCGTAAAGCGGCAGGATCCATGGAAACGTTTCCGACATGACCTTATAGAGCGGTAGGCAGATCACGTCGATGAAACCGACTTGCATCTGTGGTAGTTCGTCCCGTCTCTCGCGATCCATCATTGCCACTGGTTGCTGGTTGAGTTGGAGTCGTTCCAGGTCACCTTGATCGAAGAATTCATCAGCCACCAATTTCGCCACTCGATGCTGCACTTCCCAGGGTTTCGCGATCGCGCTAACGTCACATGCCGTCATCATCATGCCGCATAATACTGTGAAAGGATGGCGAAAATTAAATAATTGTTTATTCAGAGAAGCAAAGATATTAAAAAATTCAGCAAACAAATTCACAATCTCTTACGTTCTTTCTTCTCCTCGCTCTGCCAGTCAAACTCGCCTTCGTCGATGAGCTCCATGAAGCGATTCCTCTTTTTGAAGTACATTGCCAAATCAGTTGACAAAATAGCGCTTTCCACGACCTTCATTACTCGCCTGTAATCTTCCATCGACAAACTCTGAAAGATATTGTTGCTGTCGGAATTCAGGATCATGACGCATTGGTCGAAATGATGATGTTCCATCGTACTGGTCGAATACAGGATTGCCAGCGGGGATTCTGTTTTTGTTTGGAAGGCGTTATTGGTGCCGCGATGATCCAAGTCGTGGCAAAGACAGGCTACCAGGAGACCGAGGATCTCCAAATCGGTCATGAATTGCTCCATCCTGCCAGTTTTCAGCATCGCGAACATCGTCTGCGCCACATTCAACGCATGACGCCAATTATGGTACTTTACCGGCCTGTTGACAACAATTTTGCGATTATAAAACTCATTTGAAATCAGTATTCTTTTCGCAGACATAATTGTAGAAGAACCACATATTAAATAAAGAAAACGATATGAATATTCACCTGTAATTCTTCTTCACACTGAGGATCCATCTACATAGAACATCGTATGGTATGTGGAACTTTTGAATAAGATTGCACTGTTTGAACATCCTGATGGTAGCACGACATGTGTCGTCATCGGTGAGCTCGAAATCGATGAACGTGAAGCTGTAGAGATTGTATATCTCCGCGGATGGTATCGTATCAGAGACAAGTCGCAGAGCGTCATCGTTGTTGGCGGTTGCATGATAACTCAGGCACTCGAGGGCCACTTTTTGTTTCGCCATCAGTTTGCATGCGGATTCGTACATTTGCGTGTTGTGAATGCCGAGGCCGCAGAAGATCGCAAACGCCTCAAATATCGACACGTCCGAATCGGTGAAGGATGTACCGTTATCCTGCAATAAAATTTTTGGTTAATGGATATTCATAGATTCTAATAACTTTGGAAAACACGTGTATTAAAGATACTTTGATTCCCTTTTTTTTCCATGTTGATGGATCATAATTCTCTTTAAATATACGCGACTTAATATTTTTACGTGACAGTCAACAGAATCTGATATCAACGATATTAGACGATATTTGCACAAACTTGTAAAATCATATATTCTTTTTATTATTGATGAAGTTATGTTGCACCAACGCATGCATTTAAATACGCGCAAAATATTATATCTTGGCACTCGGCATTTTATATTCAAGCAATGTGTGACTAACTAAAAAGTTGGTAAAAAAAATCGCATTGGATGCGTAATACAACATACGAATGGCCCATAAGAGATTACTACGGATTAAATTAATAACAATGCACATGCAAATCTTCAATAACAGATTAGTAGCGGCTTACTGCGGATTCTCTTGCATTACCGATTAAAAAATTAAGGGGGAAAGAAATTATCAATTCAGACCTTGTTGATCAATTGAGCAACTCCGATAACAATTCTCTGTCCATTGACGATTGGCATGCAGAGGATACTCCTAATGGGTTCTTTTCCGCTCTCCATCAAGCCTTTCTTCAACCAGGTAGCGACATCGCCGATATTGAGGATTTGACCCGTTGCAGCGACGTATCTCGCGATTTGTCCTAAGAAGCTTGATAGGTCGTTGGTCGTTGGTCGATAGACTCGAGCCTCTTGCGTTTCGTTCTCCATCTCAAAGACCATGGTGAATTTGTTGTTCTCGACTGATGCCTGATGGAGAACGTATAAGGAAAAATGTTATGAAGATAAATTATGTAGCAATGTTCTTTTATTGCCATTACTATTGGCATTGTTATCTTCAAAATTATGGTCTTTAATGTATGTTACTCAAAATTTGTTAGTCGTTTCTAGTGATACAATTAAAAGCCCGATATAAGACAAGTAATGGTAAAGGAATTAGAAACATTTTGATTCATCGAATTTTAATCAAAGTTCGATTGCTTAATATCGCACGATTTAAACAAAGAAAGCAATGGAGAATGACATTATAATTATATATTGTTCGTACGTGTATATTCCGCTTTAAAATGTTGGAACCATGTACTCACATGCTGTTGGAAAATGTCCTCCATGTCGATGTTGTTGCTCTGAGCCGCCAGGAAAGAGAAAAAGATCATCAGACTTACGAATTCGAGTAACACGTGGCGGTGCCACTCACCTCTCTTCTCGACAACGGCTTTCTGCTCTCTTGCACTGATTTCCCGGGCCGCTCAACGATTTTCTCGAGATGTCCCTGCAACGAGACTTAGCATTTCCTATTGTGCTTTTAATCACCGCGCGGGCCGCTTAATTAATTAAATTTGATTACATAATGTCGTAGCATTAATTACAACATTAACCTAATTATATCATCTGATTTTAATCTGATACTTTGCATGAGTGATATTAACGTTAACAAAATTAATGTCTTAACAATCTTATATAATAGATAATACAGAATACACATTTAATTAAATATTTAATTAAAATGCGTGTGATTCCTGTTCGTGATCTACTAGTTTCAAGAATAATCTCATATGCGATTTTCTGCGATTTTATTCTGTGGTTTTATTGAGTTCAATTAACATGAGTAGCATCTGCTAAGAATTTTGGCCGTTATTTCCTCGTGTAGAAAGATACACTTACTGCCTCGCCGCAGTCCAGATCCAGTAGATAAACGGCACATCTCTCGCACTTGAGCAATTCCTTCGCTTCAGTCATGATCTTCGTGACCAGGCACTCGAGATTATTCTGCTCTTCGAATATATTCCTGGCCAGATTGAGGAGTATCTGATTACGTCGATACTCTTGTACGGACAGCTCGAACAGTTGGGCGTTCTGTATACCGATGCCGCAAAAGGTGAGGTATCTGGATAATCGATGCATCGTAAAATTAGATGCGCGATCGTATTAATAAACGTATCGATCGCGCGCGGCACCGATTATAATTGTGCACACAGCAATTATACAGTTCTGTATAACTGGCCTTGCATTATTATGCAATCAATTGATGCAACCGTGCTCGACGCATTAGCGTCTGCTCAAATGCCTCGCCGAAACAATAGTCGCATTGATGCCTGCGCGATTACTCGACATACTTTCTCACCTTTGGAATACCTCGACGTCTCTGTCAGTGAATTCGTTGCTGTCGTTTGTCTTATTGATGATCTGGGCGACTCCAATAACGTCACCCTCGTAATTGCAGATCGGCATCGACAGGATCAGCGTTGTCTTGTAACCGGTCCGCATATCAATGGCGCTGTTGAATCTTGGATCCTAAAAGCGCGAAATATTAATACAATTCTGATGACATATGATGAGATGTCGTTGATTAGGCGAACTATTTCATTTTCGTGCTATCTTTTAAAAAATTTAAAAATTACATTACAATTTAAAAATTACATAATAATTATTACATATAACTGATATATGCAATAGTATCAATAATTGTTGTTATATATAATGTAATTAATATATATATATATATATTAATAATAATTTAAAAAAAGATCAAACTCAGTTCAATACTCAGTGATCCAATAACGAAGATGTAAAGTGAAACCTTGTAAGCGTCTTTGATGTTGATAATCTCCTTAGTCTGCGCCACGTAACCGGCAATACCGATCCCGAATGGTATTTTGATCTCCTCATTCTTTGCCCTTTGTACGGCTTCCTCGAGCTCGGTGTCCTGCGTGACGTCGAACAGCTTTGCCACGAGATACCGATCATCTAAAGGTCCTTTCGCCAGAAACAAGCTGCCGCGATCGGCATGAGTAAGTAGGCCGACATTCACTAGGATTTTATGGCAGAGAACGTTGATATCTAGCTCGTTCGCCACATCCCTTATCAATTCCATAAACAAATCGCTCTCGTCTAATCTGCCGAGCTCTTCGCGACGACCCATCAGCGAGATATGAGTCCTGGAAAATTCAATACGTGAATATTTACAAATGCATTATTAATTACGAAGCGAATCTTAATTGAGAAACGCTCGTAATATAAAAATAAATAGGAAACTAAAAAAAAGATGTGCATATGTGTGTATGTATAAAAATGTAAACGATGTCTCTCCTGTATTTGTTTGTCTTAAAATTTAATCCGTTTTATCCAATTTTAATTGGATTTTGTTTTATTCCACATTTGACGTTACTTTATTATTTATTTTAATATAACGTGCATAGAATTATGTTTTAGATATAAAAGCAACTGTAATATATTATCAAAATGATGATTTTATTTAAATGATAACATAGCTACCTGCTGGGACTTCTGCTGCGTTTCGCGGGTGAACTCGAGGCCAGCCAGGTCTGAAAGAGATCGGACGTAACACTATTACGTTTACCACGAGTGAGGACGTTCTCTTCTTGTTGCACATTCGGCGTGCTCGGTGCTTTCATTTGCGTTATACATGATTTCTGCAATCTTTGTCGAAGCTGAAGGCTCGCTTTTTCCCGCATCCATGTTTCCACCAAAGTAGGATGCGCTTCCAGATATCTTCATTGCAAGAATTCAATTCAACATGTGAAAATTTATTTACGCAAATTTGTATTACGCGTATAATTTTAATAGAAAACGGATTTGAGAAGCTGTTGTTTTCTTTCGTGATGCTAATATTCGTGGCGATATTACCCGTATGTCGCGTATGATAATAAATGATCTAAAAATGGAGCAACGTGTCACTGGCGTTGTCAGATTAATGCGATTTTATTACCTTCCGACTCTATCCATGGTGAGATTGTCGTCCTCATCGTATTCGTGTATAGTGTCCTGACAGCTGACCTTCTTGCTCCTGCACAGCCTGGCAATTTCACCCTCTTTCACGTCAGTCTTTGTGCTTATACTTAGGAGTACTTTTGATTCTGGTCGCGCGGACGTTTTCAACTTTTCGGGATTGTCGTCGTCGGGATCAGCGTTCTCTGATTGATCGAGATTGGACGAGCGTACCAAAGAGCAATCGTCCTTCTCTGGTGTCCGAGAAGATACCGGTTTCGTAGAGATTTTCATCGTCTCGAAGTTCTCAAGGTTATTGTTGTGATTAGCCTGAAGAGCGGAACAAAATTATCTGTATTCGTTCGCGATGCGTTTTACTTGTACACGTTTTCGATATTCGCTAAGAATTTGCGATAATTACAGAATCCTTTAATGATATTTATTGGAAACGTTCGTCAATTTTTATTAACAAACATTCGATGCGGTGTTTAAGAATTGTCACGCTCTCCGGATTCTCAATGCCCGCGATAATTTTGTAAGTCAAGCTGCCAATATTCGGGTTCCGCTGATAATTACTCCGCTTATTAATTTACAAGCTCTTTTAGCATCGATATATTAAATATATATCGTGCGCCTGTAACAGCGAAAGCAACAATGCAAATCGTTTAATTACTTCCGTGTCGGCGGCCTCCGGCAACTCATCATCCACTTCGTCTTCTGCTTCCATATCACCTTGAGCTTAATGCAACGTGCATCGAGCGCAATAGGAATGTTCAATTATGCGTCTGTGAGGCCGCGTGAATGAGGAAGTTTCACATCCCTTCCGTTTCCTGATACTCGCGTACGTCTTTACGACTAGCCGGAACTCGAATCTGGAAGAATTAACAATTGCTCGAAAGTGCTTCCCGCATTCGCAATATGATATTTCGCTTCCTCTCCAGAATTCATTCTCGTAATGGAAACGAGAATTGAGATGCTAGAGATTTATTGTCACTTCGCGCCATCATTGCCGCCATCATTTCCCGACAAGGCAATGTACGAATATACCGAGAGACCAAGTGTGGAGAATTCAAGTCCTCCGTTTCGTCGCTTCGCGTTTCACCAAACGTAATTCCTCAGACTTATCCCGAGCAATCTAAACAACTTTATGCGATTTTATAGGAACGCTAGAAAATCCCAAGATTTTCTGATTCCGTTCGGCCAACCTGCTCCGCGCATTATCTACAAGTATCGTGGATCGAGGACGAACCCCATGAATTTTATGTGTCGTCGGTGTGTCTCGCATGCGACAGGATGCTTCCCCTTTCTTCCCCTCGTCTCTCTCTCTCTCTCTCTCTCTCTCTCTCTCTCTCTCTCTCTCCCTTTCTTTCTTTCTTTCTCTTTCTTAAGCATTTTCGTTTACTTTTAGCATCGCGGGCGGATCGACGACAACGACCCGCCGGGGAAATCCACGTCTAATCATTGAATTATGAAATTACACGATTCAATATTCATTGAAAAAGCCGCCGCCGCCGCCGCCGCCGTGATTCTCAACGAGAATAAGCATTCCGTGCATAAAGTCCCTTGTTAATACGTTTGATCATCCTCTCCCCTTCCTCTCCGATGCGACTGCGACGTTTTATACGTCAAATCGAAGTCGAGGCTGCGGATAATTGGGATATCATAATAACATGGACGTGTCTCGTCGTGTCGCGATAAGAAATTCGTGGTCTGATTGTAAACGTGACCTCGCGTTTCTTAGACAAATTGATTTCTTGCTTTCCCATAAAGCTGAAAATTCACTTGTAGAAAAGATTTCATACAGATACAGGAAAGATTTCAATCTCAACGAGATAGTCCTCGTCACTTTCGGTAATCCCTGAGCCATTCATCGAGCAGCCGAGTACGATGGAACTTGGCGGTTTTGGATCGATGAAATCGTCAATGCTTGAAATCGAAAGCAAGAAATTAATTTACATCTTCGTGTAAATGCTCGTTGCAGCACATCGCGATCGTTTTTATTAGAAAATGCTGTCACACCGGGCAGTCGACCGCCGTCGCGAATAGACTGCTATCTTTTGCTTTCAGACACGTGTCTGAATGTACGTTAAATACAAAGAAGAACTTGGTCTTCTAGAAGAGATAAATGTATTCGTTGTCGTTCGTTCAATACATGCGTATCGAATTAGATGGAAGGTGAATGTATAACATTCCTCGAGTGTAGACTGACGAAAATCTTTTCGACTTTTCTATGAAGACATTAAATTTTGATATTTAGACAGTATAATGTCTGGAAGTTTTGGACGGAGGATTCGTTCGAGAATAATCCAAGTAGAAGTTTCAACGGAATGACCAACGAACGCATTTCGTTACTCATTTGCTTCGCTGTAGCTTAATCCACTGAAAGCTTTTCATCTTTAATAACTTGGAAGTTATTAGGGCGATAGCGCTCCCGTGACTGAAAATTTTACAAGAAAACAATAACGTTTGCTTTTGTCAATTCGGAACATTCTTTGAGCAGTGAGCAATTCATCTCAAATTTCTCAACAATTTATTTCCAAAGCTATCTTATTACTGTACATCTACGCTTAATCATTCGAAGGAGAAAGAGAAAAAGAGAAAATTTATCAAAAGACGATATAATTATGTTCAAAGAAAGAGAAGCGACTCGAAGCATCTCGTGAAATTCAGGAGAAAGTATCTATTGAAGAATGTTAATTTTCTAGAATATCGCATCCCTCTAGGAAGCATCAATATTCGTTACATAGTTACTCATTTATTAATTATGACATTAGCGCACGTGCATTTATTTTCGCAAGTGTAGATCATAAGCAATGGAGCATATCAATTACTTAGGTAGGGTAGCATCCAGGCATTTAAGAATCCGCAAAGAAAATCAATTGTTCGATGCGCGCGAGTTTAATATATCACACGATATCCAAACACACACACACACGCGCGCGCGCGCGCGCAGCACGCACAGGCGTGTACGTAAGCTCGATTAAGGCAACACACAGAGCGGCGCTTGTATCGCTCACCTGCAGTAAATCATTCGCGCGGATCGTCTTATAAATACGCGATAGCCGCGTGTCTGGCCCAAAATAGCCGTCATTCCTGCAAAATGTACTTGGCGATAGTTGGCCGTAAACGGGAACCCGTCTTCAGAGACGACCGAGGCCCACGTCGACGGTCATCGCGTCGTATGAACGCCGCTTCAACGAGCTGCAACATTACTCTCCGACATCACGTCGCCGGCGCTCTTCGTCGCTATGATCATCATCGAGCGAGGCAGGGGGATGCTTCGCAGGGGGGAATCGCGCGGTCTCTCATTTTTATCATGTTCGCGACCCCCGCGTATCTCTCTTTCTCTCGGCCGGTGTCCTTGACAACTCTTTCATTAATTCAGATACGTCGGGAATAGTACAACTTGTCAGTCGGGAGCGTGCTCCTCTCCTCGTCCTCGTGCACGCGCGTGCAACGGGCGTGCAGCGCGCTTCCGAAGGGTGCTCGTTCGGGATCGTTCGCGATCGACCGGATGGAATCGGCGGCTGGAACGGAAGGGAGGGGATTCGCGGGGCGCCGCGAATCAGTCGCCGCGCGATCACGCAGACGCGTGCTCGTCCGTAGCTCGCGTATTCCTTTTTCCTTCTTTTCTCTCTCTCTCTCTCTCTCTCTCTCTCTCTCTCTCTCTCTCTCTTTATTCCTTTATTCCCTCACGTTCAAGTTCGTCGCCGTTCGATATACTCGACGTCGCGTCGTGCTCCCCATCATTCGCGGGCCTTCGCGGATCGCCGATCGCCGATTACTCAAAGATCGCCGTGCGCGCCCGCGCGCCTGCGAGATGTTGACCACGACGACGGGCACGCGAGCTAATACTCTCGCGTCGCGCCACCTTTCGCATACAATCAATCAATTTCTTATTTCCTCCTAGCGATCGACTCGCTTCCACGTTAAGCGCTGCGGCGCGAGTGAAAGCGAGAGTAACACGCGCGCTGTAGTACAATCGCGAGGCCGATCGCGCGACCGATCGGCGCGTCCCTTTCGCCCTCGGCGGAGGAGAACGGGCCGGGGGGAGGGGGAGGGGGAGGGAGAGGGGCAGAGAGGAAGGGGTAGGAGGAGGAGGAGGCTGCGGCAGGATCGCGGAGCGCAATCACGCGCGCCCGGCGTGTGCTTTAAACGAGAGGATCCCCGGCCGCTTCCGGGAGCGAGATCATCGTCATCACGTCTCTTGTCTCGAATAGAGAATCTCTTCCTCTCCGCGCGGCTATCCTTGCCGAACTCTCGGTCGAGGATCGCAACGATCAGCACGTAGCCCGATCGCGATCGGATTGCCAATCCAGAACCGCGTCCAGAATCATCGCAGCGTCCGCGCGAATTCCTCTTCTTTCGCGCTCGTCCTTCGGCAGGCAAAAGGGGTGAAACGAACTCGACTCGTCGCTTTCACGGGAGGAATCCCGAGAGAATAGCCGAATTTCTCTCACAGCAGGATCTCTTTCGATGGATCACTTCATCCCGCCGATCTGCGACGATCTGTCCTGAAATCTGTCACTGACCGCGGCTTTCGCTCACTCGGAACACCTCTCGACCGTCACTCCGATCTGTTGCAGGCGATCAAGTGAAGGATACTTTCGTATCGGTTTGGTATCGAGATGTTCGTCAGATCAAGACCGGTCAACAGCGCGATCGTGCTGTATCGCGGTGTACATCGCGACAACGATGAGCGAGCAAGCGGACGCAAGCAACGGACCGGTCGAAAGCTCCGAGCTTACTGAGGAGCCTCTCTCTCTCTCTTTCTCGGGTCAGGCAGGCGCGGGTGTCCGCGGGGTGAGGCTCGCGGTGCGGCGCAGCGCCGAGCGGAGCAGAGCGGAGCTCGGCTGGTTACGCGTCCGAGCCTCCCACGGAGCTTCTCCGGACCGCGCGGCATCATCCGCGTCTTCAGACCACTATCTCCGCATCGAACGCGCGCGCGAGCGCGTATGCGTGCATACGCACTCGGGCATGCTCGAGCCTCGCGACCCTCTCGTCTTCTCAGTGGTGCGCGCACCGTTTGATGTGCGTAGCGAATTGGAATAGGTGTCGCAGTGCGTTGTCATCTCCATCCATGCTGCGTCCATCATGGTCCATGATGGTTCAAATACCTAGCAATTTTCCCGCGCACGCGCGCGCCGCTCCGACGGCTGTGGCTCACCGATGCTTATCACTCTGCCGGCTGCGCGCGTGTGCACGAGCCTCGCGAGCTCTTATCTTTCTAGCTGCTGTAGACGACGTTGCGGCGCAACCGTTGCGTGCCTATCGCTCTGCCTCTGTCTACGTGCGCGCGCGCACCCCTGCGTGCATGTACGTGTGCGCACGTGCGGCAGGGATACCGGAGGAGAGACGTCTTCCCTCTCTCGCGCGCGCTCTCTCGCCTCGCACTCCGGCGAGATCGATAGCGGCCGGTGGTGAGAGTCCCGGATGCGGACAAGCAGGCAGGCCGGGCAAGCAAGCAAGCAGGCAAGGCAGACCGGTTGATCGGTCGGTTGGTCCATCAGCAGGCTAGATAGAGACAGCATCCCCTGCTGCTTGTTCGCGAGATTTCCACCTTGGGAATTTCGAACGAGTGCCGGCCGACGTGCGTCGATATCCGATGATACCGCGCGCGCTCGATCGATCGACCCTCCCCCCTTCTCTCTTACTCTATTTCCCTCCTCGCACCCTTTCCGTTCGCTTGTGGCCGCACGCGTTCCGCTAACGCGGGACTAACGAGCTCGCGGAACTCTTCATCGAACACACCTGTGCCCGATGCGTTTTGCGAATGCGTTTTTCGGCGTTTGCGTCTCATCTGCGTCGCCGTTAACGGGGTAGTAGCCGGGATTTTACGGGATTGGATCTTCAATCCTCAACCCTCTGCGGTCTTGCGCCGAGTCCGATTCAACGTCGCGTCCTTCTAGCCAGACCAGTGTCGATGCCAGTTCGGCAGGACTATGTAGTACGCTTAATTTAAACACGTTGCTATAGAACCACGTTGAGCGCTCTGTATCAAACGGATGCTGAATTATTAAGCAAACGCGAATACGCGATACTATCCGGAAGCTACACATCCAGAAGCGGAATGTGTATATGTATATGATTCAGCTGGAATAAAACTAGAATAAATCAGAACGATTCAGGGATGCAGTGGCGCCTGCAGATTGCGCGTGACGTAGCGGGAGCTAAAATCGAAATAACGCGCGTCCCGTTATCATCCGTTGCACATTTTCTTATGCACATTTTTGAGTTTATTATTCTCGCGTGATAATTGAAGCATTCGGATGACAGATCCCGCGATTCCCCGAATCTCGATGCTGCTCGATTCTGTCGAGGGAAACATCGAGAAACATCAAAGCAAACAGAATGACTCGTGACAGATCCACTTTGCAGACGTGGCGTGACGCGCGAGGCTCGTCTCTTATGGACTTCGTTCGCTCTTATTCGAAATGTTTCAATTACTCGCGTTACTGATGGAGTAAGCTGCTCTTAGCATCGGTATGTCCTTTGTGTCTGGTGTAAACAAGGCTTACATCGATTGACGATCATTGTGCTCTCCCCGCTCTCGGTGCCGCGTAATCTTTTGATACTATATAAAGCCCTTATCAATACTAATTGACAATCGTTTCGCGCCAGCGTTCCGCAGCTCATTATGCAACAGACGCGCGTACGCGTACGTAGTTTTCATGTCCACGTGGTAGCCAAATCGGATTACGCTGATGGCATGTCCTATATATATGCGCTGATTCGCAATTCGCGGAGATCCTTTAGCTTCGCGCGGTCGTCTTTTCTGATTCCTCCCGCTAGAATGCTCGCTAGAACGCGAAACATTCAGAACAGTGCGAGGCTGTTCGCGGCGAACATGTTTGTACACTTTAGTTTTCGTTAAGTTCCTTGCTGCAGCGGCAAGCCTCGAGCCTCAAACTTTCGTCAAACTTCAATTGAAAACGCGCCAGGCGCTTAATCTGCCTAAAATTAGTTAGACCTTTGACGTTGGGCGTTAATGCATTTTCCTTGCGGGCGAGTGGGCTCTCTCTCTCTCTCTCTCTCTTTCATCAAACTTCAACGCCGCCGCGACGTCGATTATGCATTCATCAGAGAGAAAGCCAAGTAGAAGAAAATGCGCGCTTTCCGAATACACTATAACGTATATTCAGATGCTGCGTGGCGTGCTTGATCTTTTTCTCTTCCGGAGCTCTCTTTTGGACAGCGCCAGTCTGATTGTCTCCCTCAAGAGAGGCGGCCTTGAATAAAATATATGAAAATTATGCAATTAAACTCTGTTGCATGTCTGACCTCCTATTAGCATTATTATTATATTTACGAGCTGGTCAGGATCCGTATCTCTCAGGGACGTTCGAGGGCAATTAATGTATCCTTCTCTCGTTTCTCTTACGAAAATAGATCGATCGAACGGGGCTTCGACGTGGTATTTTACGAGCTTTCGCCACGACGATGAAATCTGTGACGTAATCTTGCCAAGCGAAATCCACGTGTTTACATAGCGTTCGCTGATATGGACGAGGAACGATATTACGTGTCACCGGATCCTCGTCCTTCCTTTCGGAAGGGCAATGCCGATGATGGACTGTTTTTCCTGATTTAAAATTTCGAATTTCTTCGCGCGAGATAATCCATTGTCAGCCAAGCTCTTATGATTTTACTTTTTCATTCGCTTTCCTCGTTATCTGTCTGAGACTGCAGTTCTCAGGAGGATCTCCATCTTCAATTCCGATCTGCACGTGTGATTGTTCATGTCTGCCGCATCGAGTCGCGTATCATGCTGAAGAATGTGCGGCAGAGCCGCGTAGGTGGACAGATTGTCAGGGACGCCGATGTCGCGGTCCCGGTTGGATTCTGGCCAGAATTGCAGTTTCGAAAACGGCACGGTATGAAAAAGGATGACACGAGAGAGAGAGGGGGGGGAGGGGGAGGGAGCTGACAGGAGAAGAGCGAAAAGATAGGTGACGCGCCGCGCGCAGGAAAAAAAACCGCGAAGAGAACCATCGAGATTTGATGGGCGCTGAATGACTCGTTAGTGATGATGAAGAGGAAAGTGGTCAGGGGTTGCGCGGAGGAAGCCGGGCCGGCATTAAATTCCGCTCAGGGTCGGCGACGAGGGCTGGCACGCTTTATCGCGGGGCTTACGTGCGATCTCTCGCGCGCGATGCTGCGCCACTAATCTCTGCCGCATCACGGAATACAAAGATGTGATGAAATTGAGACAGTGCGCGCAACACAGAAACGTGGCCGTTTAGTGCTCAAAGAGAAAGATGATAATACTCGTAAAGATTAGTCGCCACAGCGCGATATAGCACGTAAGAGTGCTTTAATCATCATGTGCTATGATAGAGAGAAAGAGATAAAACAGTGATAGAAATATTATAGAAATATAGTTTTAATTTCTAGGAGGAATTCTGTCCCTCCTTGACTTTCACAATCGAGCATACTTTCATAATTGATAAAAAAAGAAATTAGGTCCTCTTGGCTAGGGATTAGATGTTAGACCGAATTCACTAGCACTGTAAAAAGGACCGAGTACGAGTATAGCTCTGACATCGAGGTTGAAGGAAATTCAGCGTCATCGAAAGTAACGGGAACCTACGATGACTGCAAGAAGAAACACGTATTTCCCAGAACAATCATGTGTTCACAAAACTTTACTAAAAATCCAAAGGAATGGCCTTCAAGGTGTTAAAAAATCACCAGGAGAAATCGGAAAAAGAGGTCGCAGATAACATTAGAAAGTGGTGCAACATCTCAGACACTGCCACTTTATTCAGACATGTAGAAGAGATTCCCATTGTGCGATGAGCGCGTGAACGCTTAGACATTACATTAAGTATACGACATTATAGGAAGAAGAAAAATTCTATAAAGAGTAACGGCCGATAAAAAAACCAAGCGCTCATAAAATGCATGCGTAGCTAAATGTGCTCATAACAGGATGAAGAAGAAAGACAATAGAAGAGAACCGTCTTTATTAGATGATGCGTGTCGATGATAATAATTCTGCCGTTAATCCGGAGTTTTGCGCCGGACGAGACCAACAACACGAGATAGTCAAACTACTGGACCATCATCATGTTCTTCCATTAAATCTACGTGAGGCGCTTCTTGGTCCTTTTAGTGGTTGACCCCTTAGCGTTGTCGTTCGGGTTTTATCATGGTTCTTTTTAGCCAGCCCTTTACCACAACAACGTGACCGAGGGAGATTTTGCGCGTTACAGCTCGTACTGTACAAAGTCACGCTTTATTTCGTGCGGGATCAGAGTCGCATGCACGTCGCACATATCGATTTTCTATTTATAGGACATAATTTAAGCAGTTCTAATTACCGACTTGCAGCTAGGAATATCGGGCAGGCGGGAATTGACGTCTTTTGCTAATTATACGAAATATATTTGCGCAGGATGGAGAAATAATACTCTCTTAATTATTGACGGCGTCCAATTGTAGGAACGACTTCTAATTGGAACATAAGAATAGATTCCTAAGATTCCAAAAAAAATACGTTAGAATTATCGTCAATGCACCATGATACGTCACCAATGATACATTACATTTATGATCTTAATGCGCTATATGTTAGAGACGAGATAAGAAGACTCAGTCAGAGATATGCTGATAGGAATATCCTAACATACTCACGACTAATCTTATGAGAAACGCCAAGATATCACGCAACTTAAAACGAAGATTTCTTCAAGACCTATGCACCGGATTGTAATACTAGAATATATGCTCTTCAAGATTTTCTCACATCTAACTGTCACATGTGTTATTAAATGTCACGTTAATGACGACTTATGACAATTTCTAGGATGATAATAAAAAACAAGAAAAGAAAAAAGAAAAAAGAATTACTGACAAAGTAAAAGAAAGAGCGAAAAATGAGAAGGAATTTACGTGCGCAGTTTTCTAAGAATCTGCTCGAGGATTGTAGCGGACAATAATGTCGAATCTTTTAGGCATAAGGTAAAATTGTGCGCGTTGTCATTTCTGTGCTTCTCACATTTTGTGTTTTCTAGCTAGCTTAAGCACCATATTTTCATTATTTTTTATCTTCACGAAAAGAATCAGCAATTCCTGCGGAAAAGTTTTTTTATCCTTTCGCGAAGCTGCCTTGAAGCTTGCGTTGGCACACGCTCAGCCTCGCAAGTTGATAACGAAGACGCATTAGTGCATTTATTTAATTAGACACGAAAGAGACAGAGCTGCAACGATGATATGCAGTCAATCGGAAAGTCAACATCGATCAATTGACTTTAGCAAGATAGACCTAAAAATTATTAGCGTTACAAGTGGATACTGCTGACGCCGCTCAGCATGACACGCCGTCGATTGCTGTGTAACATTCCCCAAGAAGTGAGCTTCATTTTCAGGAAGGTCTGCATGCTTGTGCATGTCGCCCACGACACTGCATTTAGTTTCCCTCGCCACGGTGATTACCGTCCAACATCCCCGTTAATGACTACCGTTTGCTCACCGAATAAACTCCGGGGCGCAAGAGTCTCGTGCACCACTTACAAATCCCTCGACCAGCATCGCTATCCGCCTGTTTACGCTACACCTTCGATTTTCTCAAAGGAAAATAGCTGCGATTTATCGACGAGCTTGAGCTACGACCAATATTTGTGCCGCTTTATCGAGCAGACAGAAACCATTAGACTGTTCGGGAAATACACAGGCGACTTGTTCATTGATGAAGAATAGGAAGGATGCAATCTTGGACGATTAACATTGATAAACGGAGCGCGTAAATTCTCACGAATGAATGAGATGAATCGCAAATAAATTACAGAGAAAATTAAGTGCTCGGTCAGCGTTGTCGAAGAAAAGATACGACAGCGTCTTATCTTTCGATACTGCGGAAGACATCTCCAATATGGATGTATTGCGATTTAATCTTGAATCTTCGATTCGAACACGTGAGAGCTTTCGTAAAATCGTTTAACACTCCCCGCTTTTACTTAAGATACAAATCATATAATTAGATCGTCTACATTTATACAATTTCGAAGCTGGGGATTCCACTCAGGATCAGATTCTGAGCATGCGATGAGTATGCATTGATCGAATGCATGCGGCGATCTGCGTGTATAAACTAATGCCAAGTCGATGCTTGCAGCAGGTGAGACCGTTAATGCCATGTAAACGAATTTCATTGCAGATTGAGTGCATTAATAAGCTTTCAGGGGAAGCTTCTGCTGCTGCTGCTGCTGCGTCGCTCGATCGATTGTCGTCATTGCGTCCGCCTGTCGGCAGCGCGCGTTTCTTCCCCGTCCCTCTCGTGTTTCTCGAATTATTTTCTCAACGAATTCCAGCTTCCCGGTCCCCGGGAACATCGTCGTGCCACGGATGACAAGCCTGGGCACGTTGCTCGGCCAATAATTCACTCGGCCATCAGTCGCGCCGAAGACCCGCTTCTGCATGTCATGCTTAATTGGGCACGCAATAACGTTACTAGACATTGTTCCGAGGTGTCTGGAAGCGGATTTAATGATATTTCGCAGTTGAAATGCCGACAAAAGTCATAGCGATCAGACTGTCTGATAATCGCTAGTCGTGTGTCGATAGAAGATGTAGGATGTAACATTTCGATGGATTAGCACGGATGGATTAACCGACCAACAGAAATCGAATCTATATTTACATGATTTATAGATTTATAATGCGGTTATTAATATAATGTGTTTACATGATTATTATTAACACATTTTCTTTTAGTTTTGTTAAAAGAAAATAAGCCGATTAAGCATTAGAGAGTAAAATTATTTAAGTATACTGTCTTCATGAATATATATATTAGAAAAGAATTTTGATATAATCTATATATAGAAATATATTGTAGTCGGATGTATCTTAAATTTACAAAGAGAGGGATTTTCTTTATATCGTTGTATTTACGTCTGTTATTAAACGAGCTCTATCTTTTTACCGTCAAAGATCATCATCGGAATCGTGAAATCTTTCGTACGGCATGACGGATTTATGAAATGTGTCATAGTCCTTTTTCTCTTCGTTCTTGGTTAATAGCTTTCTGCGTTCCAGCGTGAGATATATCAGCAACGGACAGTATGCTATATTCACGATGCCCACGATTCGCATGACCCATGGGAACCCGATGGCTCTGACCATCTCGCTGCCCGTAATGGGACCTGAACACATTATATTTCATTAGTAATAGTTTCTCTAACAGCATCAGTGAAATGAGCAGATAAATGGACAGACATGCACTTTGAGAAAAATCCTAATAGCATACTAGATTAATGCCGATAAATATTACACGTAAGCAGCGAGATCATTTCGTCGTTCATTAATCGACGAGCTACTAATCTTATTTGTCAAGGCAAAATATTGGAATGCCTGAAACATCAACTTCTCATCGCGTCTGTCTTTTCCTTTCTTTTATCCTTTGCTTTTAGTCTCAAATATTTCTTTTGATGTTATTCGTACAAACAAATACTTTTACTTTATACTTGGAATCCGCATTTTACCCAAAGAGTAAGCCAGACTGACAGCCACTTGTTGGATTGAGTAGACGGGTCCGTAGTTGCCGTTTCGGTCTACTAAACTGGCCAGCAGCGGTACCAGAGCTGCATCGGCGACGCCGATGCCCAGACCCATCCCCAGATGCGGGACTATTAAGTGCGACATGGTGCTCGCCGAAGGGATGAGAATAGCGCTAATGCCGACCACAAACATCGCCAGGATCGCCACTTTGCTGCGTCCGTAACGGTACGTTATCATGCCAAAAAAGTTGGTCCCAATCAAGTAGCCCACGCTGTCCGGTATGAAGACCATGCCCAGCTGCCATTTCTGCGAAAGGAGCATCAGTGTATCGCGTCTTTACACGAAATACAAGATTTATCGATATCTCGAGCTGATTGTTGTTTATTCCGCGCCTAAAGTTAAGCTTGTAGCTTCGCACGCTTGGCTGATCTATTGCTGATCTCAAGATATGGTATCGTTTAATCGATTCCTAGCATCTGCATATTGTCATTACTATCATAATTGCATAATTGCATAATTGGTAATTACTATTGATAAACGATAGAGAATCAGTTATATGACGATTGAAGATAAACGAGATTTACGAATTCGCTATTAATATTTCTTTTAGGGAATAAACTCTTTCGTTTTGCGTACCTTGGGTTTAATGTGAGCTCGCAGCCAGATTGGTAGGCAAGGCTCCAGTATCGCCATTGGCGAAGTTGAACACCAAATGGCACCGGAGATAATGAGGATATGTGGATTAGACAACAAGTGCATCCACGTGCCTTGTTGCTCGTTTGACTGATGGGAGAACTTGATTGGGCGATTTTGATTATCAAGCGGAGTTAATAATCTGGCTTTGATGGTAAAATGATTCGCAACAATTTGGAATGATCAATCCTAAAGTTATTTTCTACTAGTTACCTACGTCCATGCCCATTATTAGTAATTATATTATATATATATAATTATATTATATATAATAATATTATATATAATAATTATATTATTGTAATTATATTATATATAAGTATTGTAATTATTGTAGTATTGTAATTATATTATATATAATATATATATATATATATATATATATATATATATAAACACAAAAATAAGTGCACACGTAAAATCGGTTATTCCGCTTTGCGATATTGAAAACGGTATTTGTGATATTCGATGTAACACGATATTACTTGAGTTAAACATTTCCTTATATTTTAATAATAATAAAAAAACATACTCACCTCAGCATTCGTCTGAATGTCTAACGTGAAGATTTGCAGACCTGCCAGAACGATACGTCCCGTCGCTTTATTATGCTTTATTAAGGCTTTGTCGTCCGCGATTTTCTAAAGGATTACTTACAAATGACTACAATAACGAGACAAGACACTAGTAGAAACGGCGCCATCTTTCCTTCAAGATCGTAGAGAACGGAACCAATGGGATAACCCAGAAGAACACCCAGAGCGATGCTACCGAGGACGAAACCCATAATCTTTGACCTCTTGTCCTCCTCGGAATACTGAGAGGCGACCAGAGACATGCCGGAGACTGCTATACAAGCTGATGCTATACCTTGAATACTCCGGGCCAAGAATAATACCTCGTACGTTTGTCCAAAAGCGAATACTGTGGCAACAATAAAGATTCGAGTAAAAACATTCGTAACTAAAACAAAACAAATTATTTAACCCTAATCATTTAACCCTAAATACAAGAGATCAAGGCCTTTTTGCTTCTAATTCGCCAATGCTTAGCGTTAGCCACTGCTTAGTTGGCAGGTGCGCGCCTTCTTGTCTAGATTGGCGAATTAAATAAATTACGACAGGAATAGCTCGTTCCGTAATGGCGCTAGTTGTTGTCTTATTATCAGTAGTCGTTTTCGCGGATCATTAAGCAAACGAGGAGCAGTTTATAGAGATTTAGTAGGACGACTGAGAACGTCGTCTATAACTTACGCAAAGCAGCCAGCAGCAGGCTCAGGTTCCCAAGAAACAGAGGCCTAGTATAACCCAAGGTGCCGGTGAGAGTGCCCACGGCTGGATTCAAAATTAATTGAACCAGAGCCTTCGAGCTTAACAGTAATCCTACCCGACCGTTTTCGTCCTCCATCTCGACACTCGCGGTCGTGTTCGCATCGAGCGTGCACAGATAATCGGGAATAATCGGTACTGAAACATTTGCAGATCAACTGACTGAGACCAGCTTCCGGTCTCCCTCTCTCTTACGTGGCTTGATTGTAATTACCGACTACCGTCAACAGGACATTATCCAGGAAGAGGCTGAGATAGACCACCGCAACGATGATTACGCGGCTGTTCTTCAGATCGTCCATTCTTGATCATCGATCTCGATATAGCGCGGATAAATGATCAGCTAAATTGGAAGTCGCTCGCGAAGAAATTTTAGCTAAGAACTGAGAATCTTGCCTACTTCTTCTGAAGAATCGCGGAACTTTGTTGTGTTTTTCTAATACCAATTAATTCTCTGATTAAGATTGCGAAACGAAAATCGCGATCTTTACTATTTCGCACGATTATTGATGCAAGTTTCGCGAAGGAGAGAAGAAGAAACGAGACGCAAATTGAGCGTTTCTAGACTAATGGATATGTTTCCTCAATTTTTATCTCTTCGCGAGAGGAGGAATTTCTCTTTGCCGAATAAATTTCTCGATTGATTCTTCCCGGTTTTTCTTTCGGCTTGATAAATGCAATTCAAGCAACTCCCCGTCGAAACCTCGTCCTTTCTTTTTTTCATCACTTGAAAGGTGGCCGTAAACGTGACTGGAAAGCGGACGAGTTTCGTGCGAGCTTTTATAGCTGTCGAAGCTTGTCCTTGCGCAGAAGCTTTTTCATGGGAGACAGCGCGAAGGTTGGTCCGGAATGGCGCGCCCTTTCACGAACCGATGCACTTTTCGATTTATCTCCATTATGGTGGCTTATCGGTCGCCACCAGCTGGTCTAATTTTCGTGATCTTCATGGTGGTCTCATGATCTGGAAGTAAAGCATTACGATACGGCCACGTATGGTCGTAAAACTCTTGACGGCAAAAAAACTGCGCGCGCGAGCTGACAGACTGTTCACGCAACAAGTTCACGTAAATTTTTCCCGGATTGAATAACATGATCGATCCCGTATTCGATCGAGATATCAAACACTCTCAATCTGAAATCTTATTCTTGCAATGGCAATTCCTGTGGATTGCGACGCTCCGTATACATCAAAATTCTCTGTTAAAAAAAGAAGAAAGATAAATTCTCGTTTACGCTCGAGCAAAGTGTCATCATTTGAGTTCGACGCGTCGTTGCATAAATCGTTGCATGATGACGGATTGTGTGTCGAACTTTCGTCCGTAAGACTCATGTCTTTATATCACAATTTTTCGAAACCGATTATCCATCCGACACCGTTTTAAAATTAATTACAAAATCCATCAATAATCCTAGAGCTGGACTCGCGTTAGTAGTACGCATATCTGGTTAAAATTCAGACTGTTACATGCGATCGAATTATTTAGATTGTTAAGTAAATTTACATTTAATTATTATGTAAATCATCTTTTACACACCGATATCGGCAGGAAGGCATAAGATCTCGGTAAATCGTCCTCGCACATACGACGCACTGCTTGTCGCGCAATTTCATTTCCGCGCGACCCTTTGTCGCGCGGTCGTTATCTCGCTATTTCGTCATCGATATTCCCGTGCAGTGTACACCTGTGTCCTGCTCGCGAAATTACGATCCGCCATAATGTAATTTCAGCGCCGAGATACATGCCAAATTGATTCTGCGCCACACACGGTGCAGCTTTCCGCTTCTGTCCCCGCGAGCGAGTGCACGCGAGTGCACGCGAGCGGCAAGGAACTTCGGTCACCAAATTCCATTGACTGGCTGTAGCTTCATTGGCCAGCTACAGTATTATACAGTATCGCCAATAATTATAATATAACGCCAATAATTATAATTATAACGAAGTTTCATACTTCTGGACAAATTTCGAGTCGAAAGAGGTCACTTAAAAAAACTGAGAAAAAATTCGCCTTCCGTGTGAATTATTCGTACTTTAGACATCGATCGTTGCTGCAAAAGGAATCTGTCGCGATTTAGGAAATCTCTGAGGATCGATCATTTCTCAGGAATTTTTTAAAACGTCCGATCAGGAACTGTTTCATCCATCGCATTAAATTTACAAGCGGGCTGAGGCAAACATTAGATTGGATTTATCAAAAACGGGACACGGCTGACTTCCTGATTCTCCTCGTTTGTCTCGTATTCTTTCTTTCTCCTTCTGCTGCTCGTTCTCGATTCTTTGCTTCCTTGATGTATTCGCTGGAGCACCTCATGCGGTACGTTTTATTATGCAACCTATGAGCAGGCGGAGGATTATCTCTATTGCAAGTGATTCTCGTCTTCCTTTATTCCTTCAAAAGCCACTCTACAGCCTGTTCTGCAGATCCTGCGCGCGAATGACGTTGAATGTTACTTCAGACTTCTGATAATATTTACAGGATTCTCAGGTTATTTTCATTGTGATTGCATATGAGTTTGAAAAATTTTTTATCCGCATTCAAGCACGAAAGATATTACGCACGAGATTGAATGATATTTTGCAAAATATTTATTTTCGTACACGTGTAAGCGTTAGATCTTCAAGATATTGAGTGGAAAAAAGATTTATGCCAATCGTTTGTTTCTAATTCGTAAATTAATTCCACCGAGAATACACATATGCACGTCTGTAAATGCCGTGATATGATAGGATATAACTATAGAAAAACATGACTGATAAAAATCCGCATTTTAATAATTAATTGCTTGCTCAACGTGAGCAACGTCGATTCCCTACATTTCCGATTTCATTATGTAATTGCTGTATCCTGACATTTCGTGATAATTCGAACTTCTGAATCGATCACGGCACTTCAGGCCTGTCGTAGTAATTCGTACACATCGGCGATTCTTATAGACCTTGATTTTCTCGAACCAGGCAGACGTACTCATGGAAAAATCGCGATTGCAAATTTACTTTTCTCATATGTTCATTATAAAAAACATAAAATTGCTTCCAATACAATATATAAGTAGTGGTTAATAGTGACACAGTGTGACAGATAGTAGTCGAATAATTGTAGAGTCGTGAAGACCCAACAGGATAATGTTACGTGAGAAATTCCAGAAACATAAGTAGAAAAGAGGCGAATCATTCAGTGATTATATACACCAGAAGGTTATCTTGGGAAATCATGTGCCGATCACAGTAGAAGAGCTAGTTGGATACATCATTGATGGTATTCCTGATCGTGCGCTGAGAAATGAAGCGCGAGTCAGCGGTGCGGCGACTAGAGAAGCGTTGATGGCACGGTTCGAGCAAATTGAGCCGTTGAAGACAAGAAAAAAGAGACAAAGAGTGGCGAAGAAAAATATCAGTCGCGATCGAGGGATAAAGGTGGTGAAGGCGGAACGAGCAAGCTGAAGAGGGACAGAGACAATGAAGAGGCGAGCAGAAGAAGAGAAACTGCTTCAATTGCGGACTGCCCGATCATGTCAGTAGAGACTGTCCAATGAAGACGCAGGGACCAAAATGTTTCAAGTGCGGTGAGCGTAGACACGTTGCGTCCAAATACGTTGAACAGTCAAGAATTGCGGGTGTCGTCGATGTGCGAAACACTCGTAAGGAATATGCAAAGGAGGTATCGATTAATGGTCAGAAGATAGAAGCGCTTATCGATACCGGGAGCGATATTTGTCTAATGTGCGCGGATCAATATATTAGAGTAGATGCTTCGAAGTTAGGGAAAAAGACGATTTGATTTCGCGGCATAGGTACAGGTGATAATGTAACTCTAGGTGAGTAATACAATTGTGAGTATAGATGAGAGAGATTACCCGATGCGTGTTTATATCGTCTCGGGAAATGCTCATGAAACATGAGTTGCTCATAGATGCAGATTTTCTAAAAATTATTCAGATTAGGATGAATGCTGGACAAATTATTATTAATGCTTCGGAGCTCATTCCGGAAAATAAAGAAGTTCGCGAGATGTGTCAATTAGACTTAGATTTAGATGAAGTGAAGTAAATAATATAGACGTGACACATTGAATGCTGAGCGTCGGGACGCAACCGAGAGTTTGATCGACGAGTGTAAACCGGAGAAGCACGCGAGTTATGAGTTAGAGATGCTAGCCATGAAAGAGATATAGCGGGACGACGTTGACATAAAAAAAATGTTTGATCCTGCCAAGGCACGAGAGATCGACGAATGCGTTGCGAGGGATGGCATGCCAGCCGAGGTCGAGAAGTCGTCTGTGATATCGCGACGATCTCTGCTGAATTTTGAAGTTTTGAAAAATTGATCGCTGTGTGGGACATGTATGATGCAAACTAATAACTAACATAAATATTATGCATGATGTTTTGATTAATCAATATTCATATTTTGATTGATCAATGGACATATCATTATAATTAATAGTATTAATAGTAACAGGAATTGCCATTGCACATGCTTACTTTTGTTTCTTTTCGGCTACACTGAGAATGTATATTATAAATTATATTTGTGATGATATCAGATGTAAGATATAATCTCACAGAAATATTAATAAAAATGTATATTTAATAATGATTAATTACAAAATATTTAAACAGAATTGAAAGAAAAGTTCATCAAATGATAGATATCTTTAAATTGTGTTGATATCGGACAAGACGTGAAAAATATTTAAATATTTAAATACAAGTTGAATCATTTCGAAATTATCGAAATTATTTCGAAATTATCGAAATTATTTAATTATCATTTATTCATTTATAGAGTTGTCAATTTTCTCTTCAAGTTCGTCCTTAATATTCATTGCAATGAAATGTCTTTTCACATTGATATCCGTTACGCATACTAATAGATAGGCTACAAAATTCCAAAGCTTTCTTTTTTCTGTTTCATTTTATGTCCAATTTGATGTAGCAATACTTACATTTAAACGTGAATCTTAAGTAACGGTAAAGTTATACAAAAATTGGGGTATAACATCCATCCGTCAACCTTATCAATGCAAGATATATAAAAGGATGCACGACACGACAAGTTGCCTCTTTTTTCTTGCAATAATTAATGTACAAATAATCAGCATGGTAACAGTTGCATGCAGCTAACGTTCTTAGGAGTGTTGACTGGTCGAGTCAAAGTTCTTACAGAGTTTAAAACCGCGATCATCTATTCTTCTGGAATAAGTGTTTAGTGGAATTCACATTGCTCCGTTATATTATATTAGAATATATTTTTATTGTTTGTTCCAATATATTTTCTTTTAAGTTGCTTTCTCAACATATCCAGTTCAATTATCTTCTCCGAATAATTCCTCAAGATTCTCTTAATAATAATAAAATAATAACGAATACGCTCTGCGATTAATTAATGACGATAATGCATGGACGACAACTTCCGAGGTGAGCATTGACAGTTGAATCATAAGATAAGGAAAGTAATGAAATTTACTCGATGTTTTCAATGAGAATTATCTGTGATCGCAGGGTACCCCAGAGAGAATCACAGGATTTCCGATCACAGGATTGACATCCGAAAACAGCCATCGTCTGAGTACTGTTTTCTAATCTAAAAAGTTGCAGCAAGTCGGAACGTAATGTTTTTCAATTTAGCTAGAAACTTTTTTGGAAGGTTTAGATCTACCTTCACGTTTCCTGGTTAATTTTCGATCATGTTCCATTTCTCTAGAGAAATTTGAAGAATTTAGGAAACTGTTTTAAAAATTATATTTTTATTAAAATTGAATTGTCATTGCTAAATAAATGAAATAATTTCTGGTTTTTAACTTATTCTTCACTGAATATTTAAAAACTACTTGAAATATAAGTCAAATTAAAATATTTGCAGTTTTGCAATATTACAATTATAACAAATGTGATGACTTGCAAATACCGAGGTATCCAATTGAAAGACCTTCGTAAAATCAATCCATCGTTTTTATTTCCAAATCAGATTTAATATACTACTTTATTTAATATATTATCATTTAGTTATATAATTATATAAATTATATTGCTTGCTATTTGCGCTATTACATGTAATGTTTATAACTGAAAAATTATTTCAAAAAATATTGATAATTAAAATTGTACAATCTATCTTGTACGTATTATTAGAATAAATAATATAATTAGCCTAAATTATCGCTATTCTTACGTTAAAACACAGTTATGTAACTAAGAAATTCAAGAAATTCAAGTTTAGTGAAATTGTTTAGATTTTATCCAAAATTACATTTCGATGATAATGTAATATAAGATTACTACTATGTGATTAAACATGAATAAAAGTAATAAAGAAATGTGATTCATGATGTGATTCTTATAAAAATTATAAATTAATAAATATTTGACTACATAACTAACTATATAATTTACAAAAAGATTTAATAATAATACATAATTATTCCCTTGATATTAATATCTTTTGTATAGCTCCATTATAAAAAATGAAAAAAGATAATGCATATATAATTTATGAAAATAATATACATATCCCACATACATGATTTGTTTAGATTTATCTTATACTGTTTTTAGTTTATTTTTCTAGTTTTTTCGCTTTTTGCGATACAATTGCATGTATGTTTTATTATATCTCTGCATTGTTCTCCATTGTTAGTTTTATTATTTTTGGTATCCAGGCATGTAAGATAAAATCAAATTCTTGTGGTATAGTTTTTGAATCATTTGAGCGTAAAATTATATTTATTATGTTAGAACGTCGTACTTTGTACACTGTAAACGTAAACTTTAATAACAAATCATTTTCATCTCCTTCATTAATCAGTTTGTTTATTATTTTCTAGGAAATAATCGCTTCTTGTTGTAATCGACTCAAACGTTGATCCAACAGAATATGATAATGTTCTTCTCGATTTTTCCACATGAACTTTTTACTTTTGCAATGAAAATTAATTTCCTTATTATTTTTCATCACTTTCTCCGATAATATATGTAGAAATAAATTTTCATTTTTAATATCACTAATATTAACTTTACACATAAGAATCTTTTCCAAAATATCCTTTAACAAATTAAAGATTATATAATGCGTGTATATCTTTTTTGAATTATTGCTCGTCAAAGACATCTTTGTAAAAATTTTCTGGCAACCCGATGTTGAAGTAGTTTTTAATTCTTATCTTTTCTTCCAAATGTAATGATTTTCGAGCATCGTTCAATAATTTTTTTAGGAGATATCTATAATTCGTTCTCTTGCATTCCTCGACCAAATAGGCGGCATCTCGACACCTTATACAAAAATCCTGTAACGTGCAATATGAACTCGCGATCATCGCATTTTGACTGAGATTGATCGGATCTTGTATGCTCACTATTTTTATTTTACCCTTTGTATTAAATTTCTGACCACCTCTCTGAACGTACTGTTTATAGCTATTCATGTATCGTGGTAGCTGTTGAATATTGTCGAAGTTTTCGATAGAATATATTTTTCCATCCAATAAAGACAGTATTTTGTACTTCCTGGAATTTTTACAGCTTGGAAAAATGTCTGCAACGAATTTGAAGAAACCGTGAAGCAGATCCACGATACTCAAGTCTTTATTGCTAAAAGACTTGGTCTCTTTGTAATCCTCATTAAAATTCACTTGCCAGCCATTTACGATCACCGGTATACAATCTTTCCTCAATTGTATGACAGTCGGGAGAATATAGATTCTCTGCAAGTAAAATATAATTATGCACATCAATGCATAAGTACATATTTTATTTTTTTTCCTTCCGGTGATTCCATATATGCCAGTCCAGTATTTGAGCAGAATCATTAACGGTTTGACACGATCGTCAAACGATTGCCAGAATTTTAAAAATTTTGTTTTATGGATGCTTAAATTGTTCTCAAAAACTAAATCACCCATGACTTTAGTGGGCAAGTAATAAAACTTCACTACAGGGATTCTTGCGTTCCCAATCATCGTAATATTGGAGAAGATATCAGGCCTTTCATGCATGAATATTTCTATTTTTTTGAGAATGTCTTTTATAATCATTCGAGGTTCGGAAGTTGTTTCCAATTCTTCCCAGTTCTCACATGGTTGCCATAGATCTAAAAATAAAACAAAACAATATCTAATGCTAGTTATCTATAAAATGAATGAAGAAAACGGAAGAAAACGGATGATAAGAGTATCTCTTACTATTATCATTGATGTTTATAATTAGATCCAGATCGCTGTTTTTTAATGCAAGGCCCGCCATTGTCGAGCCGGTTCTATGAATGGTACATTTAGGAAAAATATTCTTCAAGATATCCTGTACATGATCGTACATGACATCGTATTTCGTTTTCAGCTCGAGATCGGTGAGCTGTATCTCCTTGAAGAGCGTCATCATTTCGTCTTGAAACTCTTGTTTGTCTCTTATTAAATGGCTTATGCGGTCAATAGAATCCACGAGATTTTCTTCTAGCTTCGTCATCATTTCAGGTGCGACTTCTTTGACTGCTTCCGCTTCTTTCTCTGCTCTGGCTTCTTTTGTCTCTTCTTCTTCTTTTATTTCCTCTGCTTGTTTGGCTTGTCCGGTTTCTTTTATTAGTTCTGTAGAATGAGACCACGTTGTAAAATCGTCGTAATAAGATAATGTAATATAATTAAAATAATATAATTATAGTAAAAGAAATACAAAAATAATACAAAAGTAATGCGGAAGTAATACAGAGAAACACATTTGTACATAAGATAGACATGCACTTTTGTTTTCATCAAAATCATTTCTATCATTTTCAGCGTTATCTTCATGTGTAGTTTGTGTAATTCTGTTTAAAAACAGCATCTCATTTGGCAGCCATGATTCTGACCTATTGAATAGAATGTCTACAGGTTTCCTATAATAGCGCATATGTAGCATGAATATGACATTATCTACCAATTCTGATTTAATATATACAGATATATTGTATGATAAATTATCATATTATATAAAAAACATATGTAAAGATTATATGTTCACTTTATAACAACAATTTTATTTAACTTACTTTTCAAGATACTCGATCAACAATGAATTTTGAGTCCATTCTGACTTGACAATCGTACCAAATTTCCCCATAAACAATTTCAAGTCCTTCCTTTTTATTTTCTTCGGTAAAGGAGCAATCTCAAGGGATCGCTCTGGTGCATATTGTTTCCTCATCTTCGGATTTCGTTGCGTTCTTCATGCAGTTTGTCGTTGAATCAGTCTTTTTATCAGCCACTATTTTATTTTAGTCTTTTATATCTAAAATAATAATAATAATATGATTTAGTTTATACTATTTTATCCATCAATTGTACCTTCTGTATCAAACTCTTTTAATACTTAATTTTAATATTTAATTAGTCTCGCAATTATAAAGATTAGGATTTAATAATTATTAGTAATTATGGGATTAATTATTATCGCATTAATATTATTAATTTTATTTTAGAGGAGATATTTTATTCAATTTTAATAATATATAGTTTCTTTTTATTTAATTAAATTTAATTATACAATTTATTTGTGATTATTGAATGTTTAGGGAATTTATTTTAAAATTCGTGATTTTTGGGATAAGTTATTAATTGTTTTTAAAATTTTATATTTGAATGTCTAAGTAATTATATATTTTAATATTTATATTTTTTAAAAAGTATTACATTTTTTCTAATTTGTTTTGATATTTATTTATAAAAATTTAAATTAGAAGATTTAAATTATAAGATTTAATAAAAATTAAGTTTAAGTTAATTATATTATAGAATAATGAATTATTAATTCTTGGATAATTGAGATAATCGAAAGTAACAGGATCCTACGATGAAAAGAACTCTTGTTCAGGACAACCACATCTTCATAAACTTTATTCCGTCACTTTATTCAGACGCGCAGAAAAGGGCATGATTCGCATTGTGCGATGAACACATGTACGCCTACACATTGAGCATAAGGCACTATAAGAGGAAGAAACATAGCACTTCCTCTAGATAAGGACGAATATATAGATATACTGATAGATACTGTCATCTTCTGGCAACTCTACAAAAATTATTAATTGGGAATGGATACAGGGCAGCTGGCTATATAAACCCAGATACAGATATAGTATTAGTCACATATACTATATATATTATAGTAGTATATAATGTACAGTGTACAGTTATATTATTATAATTATTATTATTATATTATAATTATAATATTATAGTTTTTTATATGTATATATATAATATATTATAATATAATAATATAAATGTATATACATAATTTTATATATATATATTATAAAGCATACTGTAATTATAAGTATACTATAAAAGTATACTATTCGTATAATTATAGTATAATTATTCGTTTAAATTAAACCTAAATTCATATAATTTATTATTATATTATTCATATATTCAATTGTTTCGATTATGTTGATCAACTTTATGCATTTTTGTCTGGCTTTAATTTTAACCAGAAAGAAAGATTTAAACTAAACTTTAGGGTTAAATTTAAAATAACATTGACGAGATTTCTTAACCCGTAACTACCAACTTGACTGTTATAATCTCTGTGAACTTGACCTTACTATCGAAGCGATATTGCGATTTAGATTAATAGCATCATATATTAACTCAAATAAATAACCACTCAAATTAGATCTTAATATCGATGGAAAAATGTCTCCCTTTAAAATGAAATGAAAAGATTTACTTGGTACGAAATAGCTTCGCGAAATTCAATAAATTTCATTTTGCGGCCATAACTTCATCGCCATCCGTTTATCTGAAGTTACCCGTCATCAACGTCGGAGTGCCAACCACATTCATCCAGGACTCTTCGGCTCCCCGAATCGGAGGGTTTTCTACCGCAACCATCCTCGTACATTATTTTTCTCGCTACTATTACCATCCCTCCGAGATTCGCCTCCTCGTCATCTAACATCTTTGTCACGCAGGTGACGCATATCCTTTACGCACACATCCTGCAGGTTCCCAAGAACCGATCAAGAGCAGAATCTGTCCTGTCTCGCGAGCACTGAATCTCGGTGTAATATGCTCGGACGTAATGACGTCTAAGCTAAGCAGCTATTGTGCACTTCGTGATATTCGATTTCTCGTAGATGAGAATCGGCAACTTGCTGTAATCGCGACGTGAATTCGTCGCGGGATGAATCGTCGAGTTGGGATCTAGCTATCTCGCAATTAGGACCCCGCGATTATTTCGATCACTGTTCGCGTAAATTGTCTGAACATCGTAATCTCATGACATTGTTCAGAGATGGTTATGCTATATATTGTTTCCTCATAGTATCGAAGATGTGCGTTAATCGTGCATTTATCTCTACTTTTCTGCGATTCTGCGATTGCATCAACGATGTAACATAGTTTTTATTTCCTTGTTATCCATTTTATATCTTCACCTAGCTTTTCCTTCTTTATCGCTTCGTTCATTGCTAGATCAAACGGCATAACATATCAACTATTGTTAACGTTGTTAACGATCTTTGCTTGTCTCTTGTCAGAGTACATGTTTCTCCTGGTTTGATCATTGCCTTCTGGAATAAAGAATCATAATTTTTTTTTCTTCCCTTTTCTATATCGTAATGATCATCGTTGTCGAAACAGAGATCGGATTTTTACGACGCATTTTTCATTCGATAAATTATTATCTTGAGCTATGCGGGAATGATCCATAATTTAGAAAAGATCCCCGTTCCTCCTCCTTTTTAATCTGATTTGTCATGTACTCCGGACTAATCTCTGAGAAGGTGTATTTCTTTGCGATTATCTGCATGCAAGTGTCAACGATATTCATAGAAAGCACTCGTGCGTATTCCAGTTTCTCTCTTCCCGTCCTCCCACCTCCCCCCTCTCGCTCACCCCCTCTTTCTATCTTCTAGTTTTGACCTAGAGCGAACTCTGAGTAAATCATCACATCTATGCGCTGATCATCTTTTTAGAAATTAACATTAACACAATTAACATGGTGCATGCGCAGATTGGGAGAAAATACTATCGAACCGGAAGAGAATATAAATTGTCTGGTCGAGGAGAGGGATACCTTCGAAAATTCATCTATTTGTCTAGCAGCCTCGCAGAAATCTAGCGCGCAAGGAGCAATTCCACGTGCGATCGGGATGCCTATTAATTCGGTCCTAGACTCCAAAACTTGAGAGTCTGTATGCGGCCAGCATGCCGGCCGAGGAGGTGATCTACCAGGCAGCTTCGATCTGCATATCCGGTTGCTTCCCATTAGGCGCAAGTCTAGACTAGGGAGGTCATAGTTAGGACCGGCGCTTAATTAGTGAACAGGTGCGCCACGCGGGGCTCAGTAATTTGAAAAGTCATCGTGTGAATAGAGACGATAGGCTGGGACAGCTAGTTCCCAAGAACGGGAATTTACGGGAATTTCCCTATGAACGTCCATGGGGAATGTTTTTTCATAGATCGTCGTTTAGATCGTCGATAGATTTATTGTTGTACAATAGGATCAAGTCTGATCCTAGTAATAATTGTCAATTAATATTATACACAAAAAACGAAATACAGATTGCGGAACATAAAAATGGATTAAGTCGTTATTTAGTTAGTTAGTTTTTATAATGGAGCTTGTTTTTTTCTCGCTATTTTATTTCTCGTGGCATTCTACGAAGCGTGGCAACGCAATTTGCCGATATATGAAATAAGATTAACTATAAAACAGAATATATTTGCGATTACCTTTGTTAACGCGCCTTCGATGTTTCGCGCAATACTGTTTATATATTTATTTTATTGCCGGTCCGAGAGAATATTCAGTAAAGATGAGAGTCGTTAGAAAATATCAACCTTCTTTAATCGTACAATTGGTACTTGACAGTTACAATATCTAGATATTCGCTCTAACTCAGTAATGAACTATCGTTAACTTCTCGCTTCTCGGGACACTAAAGACACTAATCTTTTGACGCTTGTTATTACCGAGCAACAACGATCTTTCTTTGTTGCGGCAACGGTCGCGACCCAATCCATCGGCTTTATAATTTACATTCGATACAAGTTTCGATATAAACTGTTTATATTGAAAACATTCCAAAACCTGAAACAACATATATAAAAAATCCTTAACCATCTTACATTCAAAATACATTTTCTGGGAGTAACAAGAGTGTGGGCTCGATGATCATATTTTAAAGTTATTTTTGCCCTCAATATGCGTATCATCTCCAATGTCTTTAAATACTTATTCCGGGATTGTATTATCTCAGCATTCTGAGAGGGTAACAGGAAAAAGAGAAGGGGAAAAAGAGAATGCATTTTTACATATAGGGACATCTGTCGCCTAGTAGTTTTATGATAACAGTGTTGAAACAACGTTCAAATTTATTTGTTCCAAAAATCAAATTATTTTTTAATCTCACGATATCTGTCTCATTATCATGGTTAAAAAATTCATTACAAATCCATTAGCGGCCTATATATCGTGCTGTTATTTTATCAATTTTATCATAATGTCGCGATGCGCGATTTCCTGTTCGTCGTGTTCAGCCAACATCAGCGGTATCAATCTCATCGTGAGTAAATCAGTTCATTAGAAAGAACCCTGCGATCGCGCCTGTCAAGGACGTCCCATTGTGCAATTGTGGACAATTGCAAAAGTTTCCGCATAAAGCAGCTGGCAGATGGCCGCGTTGTTATCGAACGACATCTCGCCAATTTTGAATTCGGAGTTCACCGCAACCTGGAAACAAGAAGAATCCGAAATCTCACGAAATTTGCCACTCGCGTGCTGCAGCGCGTTTGCGTTTCTGAAAATGGCTCATTACTGACGTACCTTGAGCGTATACTGTCCCGGTTCGAGCTCAGAGATGTCCACCCACTGGCAATCGATGTTGTGTTTATAAATGTCACTGCAATTAACGGAAATACCTTGATCCCCGTAATTAGCGCATTTGTACCTGAAATAGCGTGACGTGTCAAATTACGAGACTCGTGGACTGCAAACGTAAGAAGAATGCAATCGGATCCAACGAACGTACAAATTGGGCGTCACGGAATTTTTTCGGCGAAAAAATATAGTGAAAAAATGATCGATCACGCGCGTTATCGGGATTTCTACCTGGCTTGGATACCCGGCATACATTGATTATCCTCAAGGCAGAAGGACGCCTTGTGGCCTTCGGCGATTTTATCACCATTCGAATCGATCACATCGAAAGTGGCGAACACCTCCATCGAGTGATAATGCCTACAAAAGGAAAACTCTTGACTCGATATCTTCTTTCATCGGATTTTCAAAAATACTTACTAATTGTTAAGAAAGTAATAGAACAAAATGGCAACGCGTCTCGTTTGAGTTTCCCTATCCTTTTATCTTTTATATTCCCCATAAATTCCACTTGTTTTTAATTAGAGGGATGAACATTTACGTTAGAATTTTATGTCAAGTCTTATTAGAGCTTCTCTCGACAACGATCGGTCATTATGTCTAGACATAAAACGTAAACTAAACATCTTCCTCCGATAAACGATATGATTACATCAAACTCCTAATTTTCATCCTTATATCGTTATCCGAGAATACGCGCTCCATATGGATGACATTAATCGAAAGCGATAATTACAAGTTGCGCACATAGGCACTTACATGTGACACATGTGCCATTCCCACAGATGTTTTGGTACGGAGGGACGGAAATCGGCGGTGCCCGTGTTCAAGATCCTCGCCGTGAAGCGCAGTAATCGTCTGGTCTCCAGGTGCCAGTTCTCGGACTCCCGCTGTATCTTGTAGGCCTGTGAAGCCACGCAATTCTCCTCCATCGCACACTGCAGCCAGTAGAGCTGGCGATCCTCCAGATGCGCCGTACGCATCAGCTCGATGTGATCGAACACCAGATCGGCCATTTCCCTCTGACACACTACCCCCGCGACATTTCCCGCGGTACCTGAAATCGGGAGTAAAGTCATGCCGTGTCGGATTTCACGGCCTTGTGTCTCCCGTGTAGAGATTCACTTTCGGGGAAATATTTACTTTGGATCCACTTCGGCAAGCTCGCCGAGCCCCTTTACAAAATGACCGCCTATCCTCTCGTTTCTCATTCTAGACACATATCATTTACCGCACGCGTGGTATCTGGAACGTGCCGGTCTGACGGGGGGCGGTAAAGGAAGGGAGAAGATCTCTTACGAGATTTACATAAGAAACGGATTACGAGGAAATGAATCTGAGGAGGCTGTGTTTGTATCTGATTTGCTTAAAGATTTACGTCCCCCAACTTCGCAACCGCTTCTCCACGTAGATTTGATAGCGAGGGATTGACCTTGTTAAGAAACCTCTCCTTGTTTCTTTCGTATTCACGAAAAAGACTGATCTTACATTCAAGAAGGTATCTTATGTAATTTTCGCAAGCAATTGTTATTATTATCCTATTAATAAATGCTGTTCCGATAACGCTGTCGCTAAGATCTCGCTAATATGTTACCAATACTGTGAACAAAACAATATCAAGGAATACCTGGGCAGTTTACAAGCTTGTCGTGTAGGCACTCCGCCAGATTCCCTTCGTTTCCCCGACATTCTATCCCGCTGATCGACATCGGCATTGCCTCCCCGTTGCCGAAGAAATTGCTCTGTATCGCGTCGGAGGCAAAACCGAGGCCCAATTGTCGGCAAACCACGCCGGCCTCGAGAATGGACCAACTGTCGCCGCAGACGACACTCCAATCTGAAATTCGAACGAGCCTGCAAGCTTAATATACCTTGCAAGTATCTATATAACTGACGACAAAGGTGCATCAAATTCATCCGCTTAAAAAAATAATTCATTGGTCAAAAATGATACAAGTTCACGTGCAAGCGCCGCGTGCACTTTCCTTGTCTTTCTCCTGTTTTTATTCAATAACATCGCGATCGAATAACATCTCGATCATTTTGCGGACCGTTGAGCGCCTTTGCATGAGAATCACTTGTACTCGTACTTCATCTCGCGCCACTGTATTCAGACATCGTTCCCTACCTGCATTGCCCAATTTGACCTCTACTTGACCCTCGGAACGCACGCGTCCTCCGGATAAGCGTAACGCCGTGCCTTGTCGGTACGTGTCCTTTATCCTGACCTTCGGTAACCTCTCTTGCGGGACCGATGATGCCGTCACTTCCTCGTCGTAGGTGCAAATGACCCCGGCGGCTTCGTTGCTGTCGCAATCGGAGACTGCCCATCCGTCGAAACGGCATCTCGCGAGTTCGTCTTCGGTTCCATCGCAGTAGACGTTGTCCATCCAGTATCTTCCTTTGAGAAAGCTCTCGTGTAAAAAGCCGTGCACCCGTCGCGATTCGGCGCGCAACGAACGGTCGAATAAAATAGATATGAGAGAAAACGAAATAAGATAAGTCGGATGATGCGATTCAAGATACGCGTTCAAGGTACTATTGCGTCCGCAAAGCGGAATAAACGGCTTCTCAGTATCACTCGCGACGCGTCGCCGCAAAATATTTAAGATCTTAGGAAGATTTAAGGTGAGAAAACAATAATATCTCGTCTCACTTCTGGCTTGACCAAAATGGCCATTTGCCGTTGCCTTAATTGCACCGTTGAAGCCTAATTGCCTGCAAACCACGCCAGCCTCCAGGTCGTCCCATTCGTCGTCGCATATACTGCCCCATTTCCCATGATGAAGTATTTCCACGTTTCCTGTGTACACAAAGTCTCGCGCTGAGTTTTTCCTGTATCCTCGTTATCGCTCGCGACAATAAAGGGCAAGCGTTTTGTTTACGAACTTTCGACCTCGAATAGAAGTCGTTACGTTTTATTTTCATTACATAATCGCTGCCTCCGATAAGGATAATGAGAAAGTCTCGATATGAAGATCAAAGTAATAAACGATGAGAATACAAAGCAGATAAGATGTTAGTAGAATCGATATTAAAGCGTCGATGTTAACATCGATATGTAATGCATTTATGTAACACAAACTTCCTTAATTTCATTAATATCGATTTTGGTAACGCGCGTCCGATATTCTCCATTTCTCATATTCCGTACGCTCGATATTTCGTAATTCCTGCAAAATAGATACCTCTAATCTAGTTATGAATCATCCTAAACAGTAAACTCGAGATAAATGTTCAACCGTATCGATACTGACGGAAGAGCGGAGGATTTATTTTCTCATCGACAGTTTCTGAAATCAATGCAGCAATCGACGCATATATCACATTTGTGATAAAAACTTTCCGCGTCCATCTTCCTTATATTTACAATAGTATCGCGTGTATAGTGTCACGTGATTCACGTGTATTAGGATACTTGACAAAGATCGTGTTGCGCGGCCTTGCGTCTTAACATGCGGAGCATCCGGGGTCACGACCCCGTTTTACGGTCTGATTTTACGGTGGCTACGCTATCTAGCGATTCCCGGCATCGCGCGTGTGTACATGTGACGTGTGACACGCTGACACACGCTTGTTAACATAAATCTTCCTCGAGTTGACCCCTTTTTAATCGTCATCACGCGCGCGCGAGCTGCCGACTTACACAATCAAGCGATAAAACTCGCGTCGAGTCTCGTTCTTTATCCTCGCGGGGGAGAGAGAGATGCGGAGGAAGGGAGGAGTAGAGAGATTTACAAGCCGACTATATCGGGATTGCGTTTTATCACGGAGGAAAATATCAACCCCAAACGAATCGCGCCCCGTTTTATCCTCGCCCCGGATTTACAATACACGAGCACATTGCGAACACGGCGATTTTTGCGCGGTGTGTCGATACATTCGGATTGCAATACGCTCGGCACGGTTCATCATGGTAGGAAGATTGCTTAATTGATCGGTGCACCAATTGATCTGACTGAACGGGCAATAAAGTTCCTTTGTTCCGTGTACGTCATGCCGCTACGTAATCCAGACTTCCTTCGGCGCGTGTAATTTTAGGCGGGATATTTGTGCTTCACATAAGACTCTTGCGATCAATTGATGAATCCATTGATGTATGATTGATTTGTTTATTATTGATTATTTAATTCCCCGGGTATATTATTGAAAATTATAATTCACGAGATATACACGGAATGTATGCGGAATGCAGCTACTTGGCGAGAAAATTTCAAGATCATTAATCAGAAAGCTGATATATTTAAGATACCTCAGAGATTCGGTATGGTTGAAAGATCGATGGATTAGACGAGGATTCGTCTATTTTAGTCTGACATGAAGAAAGTTAAATGCAGTACCTTGGTAATCATTGTTCCCGTCTCCTGTTAGCTTCAACGCTCCTTCCTGCTTCTTCAGTTTCCGAAAATCCTTCCTTAGCTTCTTAATTATCCGCATCTTGCTGTCGCGACTGTTTGTCCAGCTATCGTTGTTACTCGTGCAAAGCTCGAATACGAATAACAGTAAGATCAAAGTAAACGCAATCCTTGTATGTCGCAGATGCAATCTCATGTTTTTTTTATCACTTTTGGCACTTTTATCAATAGTTATCGGTTATCGATACAACGGTCTGTTTTGTCAGACGTGAGAAAAATGATGTCAAAAAATTGTTTCAATCTTCTTTCACATCTTTCGCATCATTTTGTTCATCGATCTATTATATCGAATAGCGATCTGTAGATAAAATATTAAGAGTACTATAATACGTATACGAGCGTAAATATATTTCGTTTGTAGGTCAGTTGCAAGCTTTCCATGAACGAATTTGATTTTTCATAGGAAAATCTCTTCATTGAGCTGCAAACAATCGCAATCCTAATACTTTATCGAGTTATTTATGGAAATTTAAAAAGGTGTGGAATAATACGAGGTTTTCTTAACGTACAAGTTAAAATCTTGATTAAGGTGGTTATCTATATAATTTACGAATTTGTGATGAATAATAAATATTACGCAGATCACTTTAGCTTTTTCATTATCACGGTTATTATCGCCAATCGCTGAATCCGAAGGATCCGGATCGATACGTTTAATGTTTTAGTATCTGCATATACAAATTCGTAAATCACACCTCAAGAACCGCACCAATCGAGATTCCGACTCGTAAATTACAGCAGAGCCTTTAATTACTAAAATCGATACGATGTTTGATCGTATCGATCCCTACAGAAAGAACTGATTGCGAGCGCGCGGTCTCCTTCGACACGTTTATGCCTGAACAATGTTACGCGACGATTTCGCAAACACTCACGATTTAGTTCGATCGCACTTGACCTTGCGTCTTTCTCTCGCTAGGGATCATTGAAAAGCCGGAAAAGTCTCATCGCGTAGGATCATGCAGGCGCTTTTCGCGCAGGATTCCGCACAGAACTGCTGATCACGCGTGCAGCGGCGATGCGCTCGCTCTTCGACTTCTACACGCGCATCGCGTTGGCTTATAAGATCATCGCTTCTTTTTCCGCATCGCGAATCCCTTCTTGAGCGACTCCTCAAGCGCAGCTTCAACGCGCTATTTAGGTGCTGCCGGAATAGTTCAGCTGGAATAGCCATGATGATGCTCCCGCTAATGAATGATGGAACTTCGAATGATAATGAACTTTTCGGTTTTCATCTTGTGATTTTCCTTCGTGATATCTGATTGATACCCGATATCCTCATTGCAAGGCGGCGGGAAACGAAAGCGTCTTCAAATTCTTGATATAGTAAATGATGTATAGCAAATTAAAAGAAATAAAAATAGTAGAATGAAAGTGTATAGCTTGATATCGAGTGCACGTCAAGATATGAGTAGAAATGACGATCACGTGTAATTGATTATAGCTTAACGACATATACTTTGCGTACTTTGTGTCACAATAAACAATAAAATAAAGAAAATTGTATGGCATATTATTATTGAAGCCTGATACTCTTTTCTTAAGAATTATCAAAGAATTTTCAAAGCTGAATCACACGCGACTCTGGAAAACGATCTCATCGCTGGATCGAAACTAAAACTGGCTCGTGTCAAAATTATTTTTCTTTGCCTCCTAGACCATCTAACGAACCTCATTCTCGAGCGTTAAAATCAACGGTGCTTATTATTCGAGACCGTTTTCAGGGTTCGCCAGTCCACTCGCGTGGGCGGAAGCTGCGACTCGCTTCCGAGAGATTCGCTTCGGAAAGGACAGCTCAGTTTTTCAAGCAGTCGCCTTGCTCGCAGAGCAACGTGATCCACCGCGATGATCGATACTGGCATGAGCGTGATACGGAACGGCCGTTTATAGCGATAGTCGCGGAAATGCGCGGCGTATTGTCTCTTGGCGCTCGTAGAGGCTCGACTAATTTAGCCCTCAATTGTCACGCTTGATTTCGGATAACCGCGATGAGATCACTTTGACCCCGATAATAAATCATTCCTTAGTAGCGCTCGTGCGGAGTAGCCCCGAGAGAGAGAGAGAGAGAGAGAGAGAGAGAGAGAGAGAGAGAGAGAGAGAGAGAGAGAAGGGGGRGGGGAAAGGGAGGGGAGGGAGGAGGCAGAGACTTTCCTTGCTATCCTTCGAAATGAAAGAAAAAAAAAGGGACAATGACAGCTTTGACGACTCACTCGCATGATGTTTACGAAATATCTTGAAGCGGATCTGACCTCGAAGAGGTCATTACTCGAGAAACCGACGCGTGTACCTGTACTCGCAATACTCGATAGCCCCTTTCGAGATAGGAGATTTCGTATATCGCGATTTATCATCGCTCCATGCGGAGAATATTAAAGCCTGACAAGCGGAAGGGATCGCGAGAGCGAACGAGATGGACGCGCAATAATTTGTAGAGCAACGAGGCAGAGTATTGGGCTCATAAAATTTCATTCCCGCATTAGCGCGATTAATCCCCTGCGATTAATGCGATTTCGCTTTATCTACACGTACTACCGATCATGATCATTCAACGCACTCGATGTATCGTAGCTATCCAGAGAACTGGCTTCATTTTTTTATATCTCGCACGCCAATCATCCGCGATTCACTTCTCTAATCGGGGATCTCCTCTCCGCGTCGGAATTACTTATCCAGCTTTTACAATGTAACTGACGTCAGACGTGTTAGCGAATGTTTCGTTCTGTTGCTTGTTTCTACGTTATCACCAGTTAGTCTCGACGATATGTCAGTTCTGAGAAACTGCACGAATGCACTCGCGTACTCTTTATTGGCTCTTAGCTCTTGATAAATCGAACGCGTTCGAGTGCCGTCATCTGTTCGTTCGCATCGCGGTGCGATGCGAGGGTGCGATGAACAAACGCTGCCTCGATCTCGAGAAAAAAGGAAAAAAAGAAAAACAGAAATCTCCCAGCAGAGGGGATGTACCCGAGCCTGTATCGTTCGCGATTGTTGCGCAACCGCTATCGAATCGCATTATAGTTTCTTTTTCTCTTTTCTGTGGTAGCCGCCGATGGAAAAGCTGACAAAAATTTTCTAACCTCGACCTAATTAAATCTCTCTCTTAGCTGCAGCTCGGCGCGTCATTGAAAGATTTTTTCGATATTTGTCACACACAGGCATGTAACGGCTTAAAGTTGTTAAGAGAGAAAGGAGTTTCTTACTATAAAGCTAATTATTATATTTATTATGCTTGACCTATGATAGTTTCTATATTATTATTTTGATTAATTATTCCATAATTTACTAATATTTATTGTATAAATTACTCGATATTAATAACATTTGTTTTAATAAAATTAAGATATAATATTAATAATTGGACGAAGATCTAATTCTGTCTTTTTTTTTCCATTCATGTTTTATTGCTCAATCAATTTCAAATGAAGTTAGATAAATTATTTTTCGTTTAATAATTTTAAGTGAAAGGTATTCTTTGGGTGATTTAAGTATGAGAATTATATATATATATATATATATATATATATATATATATATATATATATATATATATATATGAAATATTGTAATTGTAATATCTATATTTTTTTGTTTTTTTGTTAGAATTTTAGCAGAGAGATAAATCGAAGACCAATAGATTTGGTTGAAGGAAAGTCTGAATTGATTTCTGATTTTAATGTTGAATATTTTGAGATTGAGTTTGTATTAATTTGTCAGGCTCTGCCAGTATCTAGATGAATAATATCAACAGGATTATTAACGATAATACCATTGTCGTTACAAATGACAAAGTCAGCGCGTTTTTCGTAAAAATGGATCCTATTCCGTCTACAACTCATCACTTTTATGTCGTCTCTATTTACTTACCTGTCTGAATCTCATGTTGTCCTTGCTATGCTTTATTGCGTCTTTGATCATCTTTTTATCGTGTTCTATATTATTTATGAGCTGAAAGGACAAGTGAGATGCATCGTTATCCGAATTGGGCGTGATAATTCAAGCGCGAGCTTGACGTGTCTGGACATTTCTCTCGCCATCCCCGTTCCGCAATTGATCGTGACCCCGTCATCGTCGTTGACCTGGCGGGAACTCGATGCAGAAAAAAGGATCGTATAATTAATGTAACAGGCCGCGCTTTTGACACGCTTCATTACATTGGGAGCGTAATCGCGCGAATGAACGCGTGGCGAAGCAATCATCGCGCGCCATTGGTGAAAACGGCTCACGGTTAAATTCTTGACATACTTCGGCCACCAGAAGCGTCGAGGGATGAAGGGATCAGGAGAGTTAACGGTTTTTTGTGACCCGCAATCGAATCGAGGCGATTTCTTACGAGGAGCAAGAAACCGCTCTCGTCGCACGAAGAGCGCACGAATCCATTCGCGTTTATATCCATTTACTGCATTCGCAACGGATCATGATTAATTGCATATACATATATGGAGATTAAAGAAGTAACTATACGCTATTACTAGCTTGTACATGTAACACAAGATATATTTTTCTCATATAATTGGAAGATCACGTTGAAATTCATCGTTGCCTATCCTACTTCTTCTAAAATCTTCAATATTACATAAAATAGGTCGTTTATTATTAAATTTTCATTAAATTGAATTCATCAAAGAAAAAACAGAAGAATATACGTATACGATATCTTTTACATACAGTCGGTGAAAAACTTATAATAAATCGTTGAAACTTTGCTTCGTGACAAGGAATCGGATTCGCAAACAGCAGCAACACGGATTATTTCCCGGTCTCGAGTAGATCGAGTAATTAAGGAAGAGGGGGGGGGAGTCCCGATTCCTTATCACGCGATCTGTGATAGCTTCCGGCCAAAAAAAAAAAGAAAAAAGAAAAGAAGGATCAGCCTTCACACTCTTTCATTCTTTTCTTTTTTCTCATGTTTTTTCAGTCCAGTTTGAAGAGAAGCTCTTGTAACTCACACCTCCTAGGAAATCGTACCTGTATTACATTGTGTAATTAAGGTTTAGTGTTAAATCGGAGAATATTCGGACATCGATCCCATATCGGGGAATCCTCTCTTGATGCGTAAGTTGGGCAATCTTCAACCGAATGCTGATCGTTCGGCGAGTCTTTAACATAAGCTGCGATTAAAGATCCCTGTACTCGCTAATTGACATTATAATTATCGTAAGTTAAGCATCGCAAACATTTCTTCCTTTCTTTTTCTGCAATAATGCAATAATGCAGTTTTTTTTTTATATCACTAGCTACATTTTCGTTCACCGTTTCTCTTTTCACGAAATTGTGATGCATCATTTGGCAGATCGAAGATGGACGAAAAAGTGTGTTACGCCGGTTTTGTATCGGCGCTCCCTAGCTGAATTATTAATGGCGAATCGATATGTTGAGCCTATTCGGTGAGTGTGGCGTCGAGTATGCTACGCATGTATGCAAGTATTGGGTTGATGTAACAAAGACTTGAATATGGAGAGGCGAAAGTGGAGTGCTTTCTTGTCTTGCTTATGACGACAATGAATATCATAAATCGTGATCGTACGTGCACGAGCAGGTGTGGATGCAACGATCGGCATTCGCCTTTTGATCGCAGCGATGCAGTCGATTAAGCATGTGGCGTTATTGTTGAACAACTCGCCATGGTTCGACTCGTCCGCTTAATAAACATGTTTGATTTAATAACTGCGCTCTCATCTCGATACAATCGGCGGAAGTGTGCCGCGGTGCCAGTTCTGGACAGCTTCTTTTATCTTCATTGATCAATTTCGGTTACCCTGATATCCTTTAATAATCAATCATCATGACAAATTCACTAGAAGAATATTTTTGGATCATCGAAATGATGATTTATCTTTATTTTTATCTTTATTAGATTAAGCCCTAGTTGAGGCCTAGTAAAAACACGACAGCTGGAGACAGAAGATATGGGTTTTCAGATGGTAGCTATGCCTCGTACAGCTGCAATAGCAACTTGTGATTTATCTCTTCATGTAAATCTCGCTGATGTTTATATAGAACATGTATATACTATGCAATAAAACGTACAATACGGTACAGACATGTTTATCGAGGGCTTTCAATACATCGTCTCTTCGTAATACTTTTGTTCCTTATCAAATATTTACGCGTAGAAACATATCTAGGCATTGATGCAATATTTATTATACTGTATTTATACGTTGTAATTGTTGCGTCGATATTTCGTTATGCGGGAAATTTTCCAAAAAAATTTCGTTACATTGTATTCAAAATATGCTGTGAAAAATAAAATCTTTGCCTTTTGCAGATCATTTCAAGCACTGTTTGTTTTGTAACGATTTTGCATTTCGCATTTCTCGGATTCTGTAATTTTGTTTATCATAACAAATCGTTTTTACAAAAACTTTGTTACGCGTAATAATTTTGTCACATAATAATGTAATTGATATATTTTAGTAATTTCATTATATATTTTCTACATGATTCTTCGTCTGTGTAATAATATGTTTCCCTAGGTAGAACATTCGTCGGTAACACAATTATTGTTATCATATTATCATTATAATTAATGGAGAGTATTATTATTAAGAATTATACGTTCTCCCGTTATAAAGAAAGATCTTTTATTGGTGAAAAAATTTTTAATAAAAGTTTCAATTCAATCTTAAGAAATTTCCCAGATTATTACACCGATTATCCGACACATTTGGGAATGTATAAATTATTGTCATTCCACAAATTTTCCTCCACGTGCATTTGAAATCCTGCGCGTTAGCCGGCGGCGGGCAATGGCGGCCGCACGACCGCATCGGCGGTCGATACGCGGAGAATCTAGGGACTATACCACGCCCAATCGCAGTCGTCCGCGCGTCCGTTCGCGCCGCCGCATACCGGTCGTGCATCTCGCTCGCGCTTGCGCGAGTGGAGGTGTATCTCATCTTCCTCGCATTTACCGCGAGGAATAACGCGCCGCGTCCTCTCCCCACCACCTAACCTCTCATCCGCCGAGATGCATCGCGCCTGGCCGCTCAACGGAACGCCAGTTAGTCGGTTTTTGTCAGTCGTGTGGAGTGGTTGCGGCGCGAGTCGGCGCGAGAGAGCGACAGAGCGAGTTCGTGCGAGCGGACACAGTGACGGACTCCTCGTAGTGCCTCGCAGGCGTTTACGTGTCCTCGTTTGTTCGTTCGTCCGTTGTCTCGTGAACGCGACGGCGCTCGCCGTATTACCTCGCAGTCCGTAATATCGCGTCGTGCGCGCCTTTCCGTTTCCGGCAGGGAGAAAGAAGAAAGAAACGAAGACACGTTCCTCCCTCTTTCTTCCTCTTTGTCATTCAGGAAGGGGAAGAAGCGTACCTCGTGGGACCCCGTGCGGCTCGTAGAGATCGTAAGACCGGAGGTGCAGCGCGCAGTCGGCCATTGTGCTTCATTCGTGTCGTCGATAGGAACCGCGCGGTGCTCTGCTGTCTGTCTGTCTGTCAGTGTGCACTGTGATGACCGAGTGAGGCTACCCGAGAAAAGCGTTCGCACGTTGCCGGCTACTATTACTACTACTACTACTACTACTACTACTACTACTGCTACTACTCGGAGTCATCGTCAGCGGTACCGTCGTGCTTCTCTCTCTCACGATAAGCGAGACCAAGGTAAGCGAGACTTGTCAGACGGACAAGCGTACGACAACTGGAGCGTCTCGCGAGCTTACGCGGCGTTCCTCGCGCTCACGCACTCACGCGTGACACGACTCGCCGGACTCGCGACACGAGTCTCGGTCGGTAACGCCTCCTTTTCCTTTCTCGTTTTCTCTCCTCCTCCCAGTGTCCCTTTTCTTGTCCCCTCGACCTCGCACGGATGACACGCTTTCTCGGGTCACTCGGATCACGTTTACTTCGCCTTATTCCGCGAGTTCCGCTCAACGATGCGGCATGACAGATCCGCCGAACCGGCGTCCCGAGCGTAGGCGAAGCGGCGGCGGGGATCGAGGGAGGGGAGAATCCATGGAAGACGCGGAGCGAGCGCTCCGCTCACGCTTCGATCACGAGCGTGATTCCCGGAGCGGGCGCTCCCGCGTTTGCCGCGACGCGTGTATCGTGGAACTGCGCTCATAATTCTCGAGAACAGGTGCACGTCGCGGTCGCAAGGGTGAAACTAGGATCGCGTGAGCTGCACCTCGAATACCGGCATGTACTTTTCGATGACGTTAGCGCTATTCAAAGATCGCGAGAGCAAATTAGATACTAGATAGGGATATCTTATTTATTCTGCACTTCTGCTTCGATACCTGATGCATTCGTTGCAACGATTCGCGTAATAACGTTATCGGGATGTTTCCAGCACTTTATGCGCATCGACAATCGAGATTTGCCTGCGACCGAGCTAGCGATTACTTCGATCAAGTGGGAAATCGATATCTTGCTCACTAGCGAGAGTTTCTTTGTAGAATTATGAAAACTAGATTTACTAAAATATCGAAAGTATTATCAGAAGCATCGATGCTCGCATCGATGTTCGACAATTGAGATTTGTCTTCGATCAAATAGGAAACCGATTTAAATCGATATCTTTGTTACTAGCGAGAGTTTCGTCGTAGAATTATGAAAACTAGATTTACTACAATATTGAAGGTATTATCAGGATTATCGAATGTTACGAAATATCACTAGCGAATTGCTAGAAGCAAATGAAATCAAGAGAGATTTCTCAGGATGATTTAATTGTCCATTATTCGAGAATTAATAATGTTGATTAATGATGCTGAAAACTGATGATGAAAATAAACATCCCGATATGACGATCGTCAATTACATCGATGTTCCTTCTGACATTCCGGTTGAGGGAAATCGTTTCCGGTTGCAGGTTCCGTTAATGGTGGACAATGTCGTCTGCTTTTTTTCGAGATCTCTCTATTCAGCGCGCGCGCATTCGACCATGCACGTGCGCACGTGTTTCCTCCTTTATTTGCTGCCGACGAGAGTAAATACGAGACTTATTAAGCCGTCGTCATCGTCGTCGTTGTCGTCGTCGTTAGATGCGATTCTTCGCGTGTTTGCTCCGCAAAGAGAGAATTCGGTCGGGCCTTTATAGCGCACAAGAGTCGGATATTTCGCCGGTTGATAGCTTTATTATCGCCCGTAGTCGCGATTAATTCGTTCCGCTTTCGTTTATCCGTCTAAGCCAGAGTTCGACCGCAACAGATTCGCGTAAACAGCATCGAAACTCGACGCGAACGCTATCGGATGTTTAGATTCGATGCACTCGCGTTCATCGCGATACACAAGCATGTAACAAATCCGATGTAAACTGAAATCAATTGGATTTAAAGCGGACATTTCCGTACGTTATAAACCGGAACTCAACCGAAATGCCAGAAGAGACATCTATAATTGACAATCGAATCGGGATGTTTCTTTTCATCGTCAATTAGCACGTTATTAATCAACCTAGTTAATCGATAATTATCAGTTTCGATAATTAAGTTTCCTAAAATTTTCCAACAATTTCATATCTCATCAAAAACTTTAAAAAAGTTTGGCTGATCCTAACCTCTACGCGCGCGCGCGCCCCTGTACGTATGCATATCCAATGCAGATTTATGCTTCTCGCTTGCTGGAAGAGGAATGAATGTTGGAACATTGCTAATGCGATGTGACAAATCTTTTCTAAATGATTAATAGACATTTCAGAGAATTCACGGCAACGTTTCCTCGTATATATCGCGAAGTTAAAAGCGGTATTAAATACGCTGTGACATTCCTCGTTGTCTGCTTGTAACATCGATGCGGGATGAGTATTACGTGCATATCCATAAAGGCCGTAAATTACAGTGTTTGACCTTTAGCGCGGGGATTTCACTTTTCGTCCGGCGAAAAGTGCAGACGGATAGGGAAAGTCAGCCTCATTGTTCTCAAGTCTTCGCGAGTAATAATAGTTGCATACGCGGATAGGTAAGCGACTGTATTACACGTGTTTCATATCTTACATATGAACTCTGCGTATATATTTCTATGTATTAATTTATTTATGGCTCGACATTTATCGCGGCATTATACTATTATAAAAAAAAAACATGAGGTTTCCTTTTTGAACGACGGCCGATCGCGAGAACGTTTCGTCGCAAACGTTAGCGTATCGGATCATGTAAATGAACAAGTAGGTTCTGTTGCAAAATCCAATCTAGAAGGATAACTCGACAATATCGGTATGTCCCTGGCACATAATTCGTCATGACGTCACATAATACGGAAAATTGTCCGTAGGAATTAGAAATACCTGGAATACGCGCCGGTTTTCCCGAACGGAAAAAACGCAGATAGATTTCGTAAATTTAATACGATTTCACAATCGTGATTTATGCAATTTATTAAAACTTTTACCGTGTGTATATTTCCTATATCTTACGCGCGTACTCTATTCGGGAAATAGTAATACATAGTAATCTCCTTCTTGTCCAAGGAAGAGAAGATTTAATATAATAAAAACACAATAGAGAGGAAATATAATTGGATATTCTATATTGAGTGCCTTCATGCCACGTACTTTCTGATCCCTCAAAGGAACACAGATTTGTACCGTTATTCCGTTGGATGGTCTGTTCCTCATGACGCCGATAGCAACACACGCTTAGATTCGATATCGTGCGAACCGCAAACCGTCCGACCACAATCGGATACGGTAGACGAGCCACAAACGGTGCCAGGAAATATTCTGCCAACACTTCGAACCGTAATCGTAAATTGTTGTATACGTCGCCAATTTTCCAAACACTGAAAAAGCATACACGTGATGCGACAATGCGTCCTTGTTTTTCATTTTCTTTCTTTCTTTCTTTCTTTCTTTTTCTTTTCTTCTCTCTCTGAAATTATCTTAATAAACCTACATCACGTATACCCACACACACACACACACACACAGAGAGGGAGGGGGGGAGAGGGTAGATTAGATGGCTGGAATCTGAGATTGAGGGACGCGCGGAATTCGAAACTTCCGCGTGATACGACACGAAATTCGATATCTCTTTCTAGGTATTGGTAACCAGCTATCTCGAAAGTAAAATATCGATGTCAGAACTTTTTCCGTTATCGTTTCAAATATTTATGTTACGAAGAAAGTATCCAGTTTATCGTGTCCATTTGTATCCATTTTACTCGTTGATTCTTGCGAGGCTAGGCGAGATATTTAGTAGATTTACTAAATTTTTTTTTATCAAAAATGTGTCATTGCGTCATGTTACATCGCGATATACGTTCGTGAGGTTTAGACCAATCATTTTTACGTTAAATGTTAATTTCAGCAAGATTTGGATATTAACGAGGTAAAACAAAAGCGGCGGTTGTATGCAATAAGCAAACGTTAATTAAGAAATGTGTAAAAAAGTTGTGTTTTTAGGAGCAAAATTGTCTCTCTATGAAATTTTGCCGAGATCCTTTGCCGAGTTATGTACGCTAATATAATGGAGATTTATCGTTGTTGAAACGTATTTACGATTTATTGCAACTGAATGGATGCAATTGAAAGAGTAATTATTGGCTTGTATTGTTCGTCGAATAAAAATCCGCAAAGTGCCTCGATTAAAACGAGGCAAATTTATTACCTCGCGCGGACATGTTTCAATAATTCCTACATGCTGTTTATATCTCTCCCACACATTGGCATTGCAAATTAATATTATCAATTAATTCGCGTGCTTTTATCAATTGCAGGACGAATTAGATGGTGAATAGCGGCTGGATGCATTTCATCTCGATTCAATGTACGCGTGGCATCCGCGAATTAATTTCAAACTTTGTGTCCTGTTTATGATGAACAACAAACGTTAGGCGCGATATTCATGCGATAAACTGGATATTAGACATCACGAACGCGAATAAAGATGATTGTCCTAAAGATGCGAAATTGAGCTCTCTCTCTCCATCTTCGAATCCTTGATTGTCTGTTATAAAAAAGGAAACAGTTGTGTAACTATTCAAAAAAGTTTTTTCCATTAATGGCTTATCGAAATGGTCACGTTTTATCAGAGATCACGTTTTATTGCCCACATGCGGAAATCATCCTGTCGAGATTCAGGAAATAGAAGCCAGTATACTTGCATGAATACATCAATTCTTTATTTTACATTAAAACATTTCCTCTATTTCGCTTTCAAGAATTTTGATGAGCATGCGGAAACTGGTGCTAGATATAGCAAGAATAGAGGCAGATAGAAATGTATAGAGGATGGAGGATGGAGGAGACGGATAGAAATAGATAAAGGATAAAAACAGGAAAAGAGGATAGAGGTGGAGGACAGAGAGAAAAAGAGGATAGAGGCAGATAGAGAATGGAGATAGAGGATGGGGATAGACAAAGGATAGAAATAGATAGAGCACAAAGCAGATAGAGAATAGAAGACAAAGATGTATAGAGGATAAAAAAATAAAGAGAGGATAGAAGTAGATAGAGGATAGAGATAGATAGAGAATAGAAGATAGATAATAAAGTATTCAAGAAAGTGTATTTGCGCGCGCGTGTGTATGTGTGTGCATGTGTATATATACATGTGTTATTATACAATCCTCCTATGATAAATGCATCGATTTTAACGATGTTATTACACTAGCGTTATTACACTAGCGATGTGTTTTAATCTCAGATTCCAGCCGCCTATCTACCCCCCCCCCCTCTCTCTCTCTCTCTCTCTCTCTCTCTCTCTCTCTGTGTGTGTGCATGTATACGTGATGTAGATTTATTAAAATAGTTTAAGAGGCACAATGATATATTGCCGTGTCATGTGTGTTTTTTCAGTTGCATTCTGAGACAAATTGATATATCAGATACTAATTGATGATATATCCGATATTAATTGACGATATCACAAGTGTTTTTGTTATTAATAATTTATATAATAATTTAGTTTTTAAAAGAGCAAAACCGGAACCGAGGAGCTTCATTATGAAAAATGCAAATGAGTATCTGAAAGGCTCGCAGTTTGAGATTTCAACTCTGCAAACTTGCCGGCAAGCCGGCAATATTGACTCACTCAGTTAATTCCGCTTCGCGCGAGCCCGAATCCTTCGGTATCGAGTGAGCTTGATCCGAAAAAAATATTAGTCCTTCGAGCTAGACGTAACCGCGATTGTTACGCAATTGTGCGAACGTAATCGCGATAGCGATGGCTGTCGCGGATTATCCGCGATTGCTTAGATTCCGCGGATTTCTGTTCCGAGGAGTCCCTCGGCAAAACTTGGAATCGGAATCTTGCGGATTCGAATTCGCGCGCAGGCACACCTATCGCGGCTACATTGTTAATGCCAGATCGACAATCGGAGATATTACACGTGTCGGCGCGAGCAAAGTGGAATGACGCGCATCTCGCAATCCGCTCGAGGTCACGTACTCGGAGGCTGCCTGTACTCTTCCATTGACGATTTCGAGGATGGGAGGCATTTGTTGTCAGAAAGTAACCGGTTTCGTGCGATTGCGTCAGTGCCTTTATCGGGGATTTTTATCGGGGATTGAGCGCGATTACGTCGCGATGTGCCTTTTGCCGGACGTGTAAATCCACCCGACAGATACGCCTCGTCGCTCCTCGAGCGCGCTCGGTAATTAAAATAGACGGCGTTTAATTTGATATCCAGATCCTGATCGGCTTGAGGAAGATCGACCGGATGTCGGAAACGCGAGATCTTCAAGGAGACTCCCCGCCGGCCTACGGTGACGCAGACATCGATAGATCGAATCTCGCGCGATAAATTGGATACTAAACATCACGAACGCGAATAGAAACGATCGCCCTAAAGATGCGAGGTTGATCTCTCTCTCTCTCTCTCTCTCTCTCTCTCTCTCTCTCTCTCTCTCTCCATCTCTCTTCTTTCAAATCCTTGATTGTTTTCTGACATAGAGAAGAAAAAAGGTTATCAGATTTCATGTTCGAACGCAGGAGATCTGCTATTCCGTGTATCGTATGAGCAAAATCGCGATATTCGTAAGTCGCTCGCGTCGAAGCGAGCAACTTTCGTCTAGTTTAAACTAATTTGGTAACGCTTGATCTCTGCGCGTTGTAGGTTCGCCGATCGAAAATAAAGCAAGCAAGCAAACGGTGCATCCCGCGCAACAATAGCACATTCATCGAAGATTGCTTCATTATTATTTCTCGAGACACCCCTTGTTCCCGTAACGCAAACGTCGTTTGCGAAACCGCAATCGATGTTTTTGATGATCGTTCGATCGTTGTGCGATTTTCCTGTCGGGAAAATCACTCGTTTAGCTCGATTAATTTAATCCATCTATCGAGTCACTTGCCTAGAAAGGATATCTTGGCTGCGATTATTAGAATCTATAGAGAAGGCGCGCTAAAATGCGCGCATACGCGTGACACGCAAAAAGCTGTCGAAAGTAGCTTACAACTTGACTATTTTAGCTGACGCATGTCACGCAAACCAGTTTCCGATGAGAAAAATAGCCTTAGTGTAAGTTTGACTACATAGTAGTCATAGTTTGACTACTAGCGAAGTGTGCCTAACGACGCGAGACGTTGCAACGAATTGAAACATTGGCCTTCTTCTTTCTAGTGCATTTTTCTGCGCGCGCGTGTCAACGGTCCTTCAATAAACTTCAAGAGCTAAGCTGACAATCCATCTCGCCGAAGCGAGTCTGCGAGACTCCGCAAGTCTATCTCTAGAAAGAAATCTATAAAAATCTGGCAGATATCTTCGCCAGCGAGCAAAAGAGAGAAAGAGAGAGAGAGAGAGGGAGGGAGGGAGCCGAGGTGAGCCATGACTCGAATGCGAGGGAGGTATAAGGGCGGATATTGAAATATCGCGCGGAGTAAGGGCGGATTGTAAGAGTCCTCGGCTCGTGCGTTCCAATTTGAAGTCCGCCAATCATGAACGTTTATTATTATCGTCTTCTGCGGAGAGTGCAGGCGTTTCTTCCTGTCGGCCAATAGCCATTTGCGCTGATATGACGGAATTGGCTTTTCCATCCCCCTCGGACCCCTTCCGCGCTCCCTTTCTCTCTCCCCCTTTCTCATGTACGTAGATATGCGGCTGTGTATTAAGGCCTCTGCACATCACTAGCGAATATGACATGCACGCACGGCGAGGATCGAGCACTTTTGCACTTTCGCGAGTTCTTTGATCAATTCTTGGTCGAGTGCAGATTTTTTCGTTTCCATATTTCCTTATCAAAAAGTGGATGTAATTATAGGATGTTAAATAGTTCATCATTATCAATTAATGATCCACAGTTTCTTACCTGTAGTCGAACAATTATTTTTATTGATGAGCCTAATATTCCAACTCAGAAGGAAGAAATGAGATAGAATATTCCGATATCTTTATGATTCATTGAATAGAATCATTTAGACATATGTGGGAGCCTTGAAAATGAAGATAGGAAAATGTTATGTTTGAAAAAAGTGATAAATTGTAAATTTATTCGTGAACATTATTTAACATTGAACTTGTAGTTTAAGTGAAATATTAAATCGCAAATTTAAAGATATAAAAATTCTATTGAATATTGAATATTGAGTTTTGAGAGATAAGATTTATAAAATATAAAATTACTTTTCTAAATTTTGAAGGCTTATAGTTTATTATTAATATAACTTAAAATCTTAAATAATTAGTATTAATGTGGACAAGGTTAAAATAGTAATGATTCAAAATATAAAATCGTTGGTTAAGTTTTGATAAATTAATTTGACGACATTGTTTCACGAGGCTTTTCCACGCTTTGCGTGTCTTGTACATTTAATTTTTTTATTCTCCATTACATATTTATATTAATTAATTTAATAAAATGCGGATAGGAAAAGCATAAATATCGGTGATATAAATAGCCGTATGTGTTAACATTTACATGCATCAATATATCGTTGATGTGTTGGATATTTTTTTGCTGTCATTGAATACAATCTAATTATTTTTACCTGGTATACTTGACATATGTGTCATTTTGACAAGCAATGAAATAAAAATTTGAAAATCCATTTCCTCGGGCAATTCTTGGCAAAACCCGATCATTAACAATTCCGAAGCAGTCGGCAAAAGTTTCTCAGTTTCCGAAAAATTCCATTCTCGCATCGCTTGAGCGCACGAAGCTTTCGTCCTTTTCTAGAGAATTTCGCTTGAAATGTCGCCGCGGGGCCGAATCTGCCGATTAAAAGGAGTGGATATGGAAATATCTATACACGGACATGAACGCGCACACGTAACGCCATATGATACCGCCACATGTAAATTGCATTGCTGATTGACACAATGCGAACGTTTTTAATGCATATCAACGTCGGCAGCGCGCATTGTTCCGCCACGCCGTTATTGGCAATTTCCATTTTAACATATGTACATAGCATCGGCTATCCGCCGAAGAGCGGCATCCGCGAGCGATGCGATTCGCTTCGCTTCAGCGAGATTTTAGCGCGCGCGCACGTGCATGCCCAACGATATCAAAGACGCCGCTCGTTCCTTCGGTCCTTTTTTTCTTTTCTCCCTTTTTTTCACGTCGCGAGAGTCACATTCAAGTCACTTTATCGCGCTCGCAGTCATGCCGCATTGATTTATCGTTGCGCCGAATGTACGCGCATTTCACGTGCGATTTCAGCGCGCGGACATCGAGCCGAGTCGGGAATCAGCCGCGCCGCGCTCTTCTCTTTCTCTCTGTCTTCCTTCCGGTGTATTTATGGGCAGCTTTTGTATTTTCTTGTTATTTCTTTGCAAATTTCCACTTACGCGTTCTGGGTTTAATTTGGTTTTATTAAGTTTTGCGCTCGAGCCGAGGCACAAAGCAGCCAATAAACGGCGTTTTCTCCGTCTCTCTCTCTCTCTCTCTCTCTCTCTCTCTCTCTCTCTCTCTCTCTCTCTCTCTCTCTCTCTCTCTCTCTCTCTCTCTCTCTCTCTCTCTCTCTCTCTCTCTCTCTCTCTCTCTCTCTCTCTCTCTTCCTTCTTTTGGCATTGTTAGACGAAACGTCCGCGCGATCGCCCGCGTCATGAAAACGAGCGCGGCGATTATCCGCGGAAAGCACAATTAAGCGAAAGTTGCAGGTCGGTTTACAAAAGGAATCGCGAATTAATGGGGCCTCTGTAATGGAGATACGCGTTAACGCGAGAATCCAAAGACACGCTCGTCGATACACGCTCGCGCATCGTGTCATCAATTTACAGTGTATCGCGTATCGCGTATCTCGAACAATGGCATGAAAACCGCCTGGCATTCCAGAGAGCGTGCAGGCACGCCGACGATCACTCGACGATCATCATCGCCATCCCGGAAATCATTCCGCCAATCGCGAATTGTTTTCTTTCCTCGCGTTGTCGCTGGGAAAAAATTCAATTCCGGCCGCGAGACCGCCAAAAAGATGCATTTCGCGCGATAACGCGCGTGTGTCGAAGAATAATTTCTGGGAACAAACGTAATAAATAATAGGAAGAGAGAGAGAGGGAGGCAGAGAGGAAGGAATGGAGTGGGGGGGGCGGGCGACATCTCATGCGATCTCGAAATAGCGTGCCTGGGGATAATGATATGATACAGCGGCACTGTTGCACGCTGCGATGATATTTGCGCGATTTACGCTAAGAAAACTCGGCGTAAGAGGTTTACCGTAACTTTAAAAAGAGATTGCCGTCGCTCTTGGAGACCACTTGATCTCGCTAGATGGAAAGTTTAAAAGTACCCGGGGATTCCCTCTGCGCGGCACGTTTTCTGCTGGTTCTCGAAACAGCAGAAATAATAAGGGGATACAATGACATATTTTCGCGCATATTTACGGGTTGACAACGATATAATAGATTCACGCAAAACGATTCGCTCGAGCATTGCCTCGATCCGGGAAGTGGTTAAATTCGTTATTCAACTCGCGGCGCGAATTCCCTTCGCGCAAAATTGATTGAATCCGCGCTCTCGCGCAGATTGACGCGTCATCGAGGGAATCAAAGATCAAAGAGGAGAAGAGTGCATCGCCGATCGGCCGATGGACACTCCGAAAGGGCGAGAGGAAGCGCGCATGCGCGCGCGCGCGGAATCTATGGTGGAGCGGCGGCGCGGGAGATCATTAAAAGCATCGACGGATACGAATACGTGGAAGTGACGCCGCTGCGTATATCGCGACGCGCTTATTAGATTACCGCGCCGAGCAGCCGCGTTAAAGCCGCGGCTCTATCTTTATCCTCCYCCYCCCCCCCCCCCACCCCACCCCTGTTCCCGGAGTGCACCTGTCCGCCGGTGCGAGTCACGCGTACGCCACGCACGTGCGCAGGAACGCAGGAACTGCAGGAGGCGCTGTGCGCGGGGAACGCAACGCTCTCGGGAGTAAGGGCCACGTATACAAATTAATTTTTTGCTTTCCCGATTTGTAAAGTTCGTCGGCTACTTTTGATGATAGAAGAATGTTTCACGCTCCGTCCATTCGGTTCTCAATTTGACGCAGCAAGCTCCTCTTCTGTTTTCTCCTTTGATTCGATAGATATATCGCAGTAGCTGGTCCTTAAACATTGCACGTTGCGCGAATAGTTGTTTTCTCGTAGAGATTTCCGTTGGTTGCCATCTGCGACGTTGCGCGATTAATTTGCTTGCGCGGAGAAGGAGCGAGAGGCCGTTGTAATTAAAAAAGACGGATCTCCTCGCTTGGCGCTATCTTCAGCGGATCCCGGACACTTTCGCTGGCGACGAAAGATCAACTGAGTTCCTGATTGTTTACAGGATGCGCGTGCGCGGGAGCGAGTCGGCGGGACGCTGGGCGCGCGCAACAGCGCGCCGATGAAGCTGCCGCGAGAAGAAATGAGATGCGCGAGGAGTGCCATTAGGGATCCGCTCTCGGCACATGTCATTCACCCCGCGCGCGCACCGTAGTAGAAAGAAGAAGAGGAAGAAGAGGAGGAACCACGCAGAGGGGACCAAGAGACGAAGAGCGAATGATCTTGGCGCGCGCGCGCGCAACATCAGCAGCATTCCCGAGTAATTCGACGTCGCAGTCCGGACCCACCGAACGTGAACTTTCGGCAGATTTCCGCGTCTCCTCAGGTCTCCAGTTCGCTCTCTCGCTCGTGACGTCTTGCTTTCTCTTTCTCCGCGGGAGTGCATCCGGCGAGCTCGCGAAGCGGTCATCTCTCTCGCGCCTCGAGCAACGTGTCGCGGATTTACACGTATTCCGCTGCACTCGCTACCGTTTCTACTTTGCTGCATAGCGATCCGCGAGAAAGAGAGAGAGAGAGGAAGAGAAGGCAAACTCCGAATGACCGTGATGGAAGCATACACCTGTTGATGCTCGACGCGCGATCCAGAGTGGGATTGATGGGACGTTGGATCGAAGGAAAGTCGACGAGGAGGAAAGTCCGCGGGGATCGACGATCGCAGCTGATCGTTGACTGCAGCTCGACGGCGAGGAGGATGATCGCGCGGGATCCATCGCCGCCATGACGAGTATCGATCGCACGATCAACGCGGACGAGTGTTGATTTATTCCTCACAGAGTCCCGATCGAACTCACGCAAAGTTGCTTCTCTCGTGACGCGCTTCGTCACGAGGCAGAGAAAATCTCAGATTACGATCATCAGCGATTGATAACGATTGCTAAAACGAGATTCAACCTGGGACCGACCTGGCCTCTTCATCGACCGATAAACGCCTAAACGATAATCTCCCGATCGAGATTCAGCGACGTTGCTTCGAGATACCTAAAGCTAGTTAGTCTAATTACGAAGGACAAAGTTGGTACTCACTCGCCGTCCTCCAAAGAGCCTGACTCAAGTGCGCGGTATCGTTGAAGAAACTGCTGGACGCCACAAGGACGCCCGATTTTCTTGGAATTCTCCGAGCCTGCTGCGAACCAGTCGAATCAGTCCCGTCAGTTCCCGAGTGGCCGTTCGAATGATCGCGATAAACACGACGAACACATCGCAGTCCGGATAATCGCTCGCCTCGCCGTTGGAACGTTTCGTCTCGATCGATCGAGCGGTGATTCGAGGCCTCGCAAAATCGCGAGATCAAGGACCAAACCGCTTCCAGATCCGAATCCAGATTCACATGAAACGCTGACGGATTCTCGCGCTCGCGTTGGTCCCTGACGAAAGGGGACAGATCGTGGACTCTGGTGGTGTCCCGGGGCTGCAGATGGGAGCTGCAGGACCCAACAGGGTGATCAATCCCGCGCAGCGAGAATCGCGACTGCGATCGGACGTGCTCCGTGCGATCGAGCTCGAGTTCGCCTGCCATCGTCGTCATCGACCACGAGGCCTCTTCTTCTCTCACCCGATTCGGTCGCGCAAATCTAATCAAGCTGGAATTGATGGAGTTGGAGAACATCGTGGCCAACACCGTGTATCTGAAAGCCAGAGAAGGTGAGTCTGGAATTTCTCTCTCTCTCTCTCTCTCTCTCTCTCTCTCTCTCTCTCTCTCTCTGTATTTTTCTTCTTTATCAATTTATCAATTAGCAAAAGCTTCTTCTTCCTCATCTTCCTCTTTATCTTCTCGTGTTCCTCTCATTTTCTCCCGTCCTGTCCTCCCGTGATGTTGATGTCCAGTTAACAAAAGCTAGCGTCTCATATACGTTTCGTCGTGTCAATCGATAGTGATTCGAGTGCGTTAAATTCGTTGATTCGTTAATTAAACACAGGAATTGGAACAACGCGAGTCCTCCCTTTTCCGTAATGAGTTTGCAAACGGCCGTTGGTGGGGAGGAAGCTACATGCAGCTTCAGTCGGAAACACAGTCGCGTGGGAATAGTTTTACGACACGCAGTTATCGCCGGTTATACAACACGTGTCAAAAGCGCCCACCGCGTGGCGGTCGATCGTTGCACGCCGAATGCACGGCGATTCTGGCACGCATATACATAGCCTTCCCGGAACACCCTGTAGAGCGTCATTACCGAGGGGTCTCGGGCGGGCGACATTTATTACGCGCATAAAGTCGCCCCGCAATTTTATCCGCGAGATTGAGCGTGCGGATTTAACGCGCGGCGTGCATTCGCGGCCGCCACCTTCGCGTTTAACGCGTTTCATATTGCTGTCATCGAGAAAATTAACCCTTAAGCGCGCGTTACTCTCGATATTGCTCCCGCTTGAGCAACCCCGATCGGCCATTCTTTCTCTTTCGTCGCGGCGCAGCTTTGCAATCGGAGGCGGAGAGAATTAATCTGAAAACATGCTGCAGCGCATCTCTCTGTTGACGCTTCTCTTCACGCCATTCATCCCAGATGTAATGACTGCGCTCTCGTTACTTTGTGCTGCACGCGATGACGTTAACGTCATCTTGCGTACTTTCTCAACGTTTTTGTTATGTTTAATATAAACGCGAGGGAACTTCGAATAGTGGAACTTTTCCTTTCGTCGTCTCCTTCAAAACTATGTTGTAACTATAAGATTTACGCGAAAGAGCTCCTCCCCCCCCCCTCTKTCTCTCTCTCTCTCTCTTTCTTTGTTTCTGTATAATCATTGGATGTACAAATTAATTGATTATTTTTTTCCGTTTTCCATCAGTCTTAGAAATCAGTTTTAAATTACATCTACCGCTCCTTTGATGATTTTTAAATGCTGATGCGCTTTCAAAATGCCGTATAAATTAGTGGAACGGGTAACCTAACTTTCAAAAGCAGATGTATGCGCGACGGAAGGTTCAATAAAGAGCGGCACATTCGGCACTGCGCTCTTTTCGTGTTCCGCTTAAAAAAGAACGTCGCTGATGCCGCTGAAGTGATCTTTTATTCTCTTGGTGAAAGTGGGGCTCGTGCGACTTGCAGAAACGCGGGAATTAATAAATGAGAAACCTCGCGAAGGAGACTCTAATGGTTTAAAAACAGAGAACGCTCGGGCGTTCTTCTTGAAAATTTGAGGACGAGGAACCCCGGCATTGAAACGGGAAAGAAACTTGCTGTAACAAACCGGAGCTGTACAATTCTTGCACCTTTGTAAATAAATATTGAGCTTTAAAAAAAAGAGCAAGAAATTAATTTGTACATTTGTACACTACATACACGAAAGAGACTCGCGCGGCTGACATTTTTTATCCTTCTTCTTCAGCTTCTTCAGCTCTTTACAGAACCATGTATTTTATCCTGTTCTCCCGTGATGTCCAACTTTCGGAGGCCGTCCAGGTGGCCTGGAGTGTTCGGTTTTCCATTTTTTTGCGGTTTTTTCAAGCCAGTTATTATCCATCTTATTTATATGTTCTCTTCATGTTCGCCTTCTGATTCTGGCCATCTCCTGGCCAGAATCTGGCAGATGTTGCGGATGTCTTTGTTGTCGATTCTATCCCGCACTGATGCATCTTAAGGTTCTCGTTTCCGTTGTTCCTAATAGGCATTTGGTGATGGTTGTTTCCGCTCTTGTTTGGCATAGGTCATTGCAGGTCATTAGACAAGTTTTATACATCCTTAGCCTGGAGACAATATTTTCACGCGAGGGGTGTCGGTTTTGCAGCCTGTATGGTGGACATACATCGTGTACATAGATGTACACGTAGATATACACGCTAAATCATCGAGTATCTATCGGACGTATGTTTTTTAAGGCATTTATGACAGCTGCTACAGGGCTATCTGTGCTCTTTAATGCGCGCGTAAAGCTATCGTGATGCCCGGCGCCGACAGTTTAAGTACCGTAACGCGAGCGATAGATCGAAGCAAAAAATTTTTACGACCAGGGACTCGTCTCTCTTCTCTTTCCTTTTCTTTTCGCCCTAACGCGCGTTTTAGCGCGTCTATATGTCGTCATGGGCGCCGGTAGAAGGCGAAATAAAATAAACGCTTCTTCTCTTATCTCGCCTCATCTTCGCGATTGATTTGTGGAGTGACGTTAACCGGACAGTTTCTGCTTATTTCTATTCGAACGTTATGCGCCTCCAGTCTTCTCAATCTCTTTGATCGCGCGCCGATCCATCACGGATCCCCGAAATTACGCAGCGGAGAATCTGGGATTCGTGCACGGCAATGGCGAAACGAAAAAGAAAAAGACCCGTAAGCATAGAGAGAAAGAGAGAAAGCGAGGGCGGGAGCGAGGCAGGGAGGGATCCGAAAGTGTCTGAAATTAAATAAAAAATGGACGAGCGTTCGTGTGCGCTGATGCGTTTCTCGCTCGCTCTCGAGAAATATTTACACGATTAATTACACGGCGGACGTGTAATTAACCACCTGGACGCACGTGGATGGACATTTTGCAAAGGAGATGCGTCGCATCACCCGCGGTAGCGGGCGTCGCGACGCTCATGGCCACGCGGCGATCGCACACGCGATCGTTGGCAAGTCAAGCGAAATTTTGTGTGTGTGTGTGTGTGTGTGTGTGTGTGTGTGTGTGTGTGTGTGTGTTTATGTGTGAGGGAATGCGCGCGCATACACGAGCCGATATCCGCGCCATCATATGTTCATTATTTAATTTATTTATATATATATATATATATATATATATATATATATATATATATATATATAACGGCCGACAGACAATTGAAATATCTTCGGCGCGATACGCCAAGCCTCTCCCTCGTCCCCTCGCGATTGCACTTTCCGCTTTTTCCCTCTTTCGTTATTCGGCCTCTTTGTCTGTCAGATGGCACTATCGATCCTGACGATATCGAAAAAATATTTATAGCCGTGAACGCGATAATGGAACGCGCGCGGGGACTAATTTGAAATAACGTCGATCACAGCGACATGTCGTGTTTGCGCTAATAGGTCCCACCACGGTTGCGCGGCTTCCATTTAATTATCATTCGACGCAATTGGCATCGGATTCACTCGCGGAGTGCTTCTTTTTTATATATGTATAACGTTATAACGTTCACGCTACTGATTTCTGTGGATTTGTCCGTTCGGGAAGTCAAACGAGCCAGAGAAAAGTCAATCGTAATAATTGGAACATCAGAGATTGTATATTCGATTGCACGGCAATCCGAATTCATGCGCTCATTTATATCACAATGAAGAATTAAGAATCTTAATAATTATCCGTTATTTATTATCCGTCCATAAAGTATAAAGGCAGCACGAATCGCTGTTTGTTTTATGCCACAAAAGTGGGAAATTAATTTTAACGAATGTCCCTAGTTTTCTGTATCGTGTCGCTTCAGATTTCCGCCATTTTTTCTCTGATGATTCCGAGAATAATCATATCTGCGTAAACTATCATGAACCGCCCGCTGGGCGGTCAGTTTCCCTCACAATTAGAGTTTCGCGAGACATCCGAATCGACGGAAATAGCTTCACTCGCTCATATCTGACACGCATGGCACAAGCTAGCGATAGCGAGAGATTTTTGCTGAAACAAATGTCCGATTCGATTCCGGTTGTCGGTTTATTTTTAGCATCGTTAAAGGGTGCAATGAACTTCCCCGCGCCGACAGGAAGAGACCTTTCCATTACGTCCTGCGAAGCATTATATGGGATACGTCATAGCTACATGAATGTAGCTGTACGTTCACGTTTTTCTTTGCGTGGAAACTTCCCTCCCGATGAGAATTTTCTCTTGGAGCACGGAGCTCTTAAATAAATGATGTTTAATCAGCGCGAAAGCTGAATGCAACAGTTGGAAGTTCCAACCGGCGATCCATATGATCGAAAATCCAGGGAAATTGAAATCTAGAATAATTTAAGGGAAGCTCGACAAATTCGAGTCTTTCTCGTTGTTGAAAAGATAGCCGCGATAAGAAAGAATTAAATCAAGACAATTAAGATAAGTTCAAGCAAGTGCGGAATCCTCGTAGGAATCACAGTTGGCGTTCCAGCTGAACGGGCAAGCTCGATCGCCGCGATCGACCCCGCAGCAAGGGTCAATCGTCACCGGTGACCAGTTTAATTAGTGTATTACGAACGACGTCCTGTCGAAGAGCGCAGGCACGTCACGCGCATTGGTGCCGGAAAGTAGGTAAACGGACTCGCGTGATAGCGAATCGACAACAGCCGCCACTATAGCCGCGTCAATGGCCTTGTAATCGCATCGGCTTGATAAACTTGACGAATGAGAGTCTCGCAGGGAGGCTTGACCGCGAATTACGTAAGTATACGGGAGCCGATGGACTAACGGCTTAATTAACGGCCACGCCATGACGTAATTAGCGGCGAGTAATTGCCGGATCGGGAAATGACCGCGATCGGTCCGCCAGCGAGAAAGAGGAAAGCGACTCGTGGAATCCCGCGTTCGCCAACAAAGGGTAAGGACCGGGTGTTAATCTCGCATCGATCTGACGGACGCGGAATCGCCGAGCGGATCTTGACAGTTTTCATCGAAGCTTCGAAGGATCCCCTTCGAAGAGTTCATCCCGAGATCGCGTTCGAAGGATAACCCGCTCATTTAGCTTGGACTGCTCACGATGCGCTTCTCTCCTCGGGATACTCCGTGATCCTTCTCTTTCTTCTCTCTTTTTTCTCCATGAACGATATCTTCTCCAAGGAATGGAGAAATGTAAGTAACCTTGAGATCGGTCGGGAATTAATCATCCTGCGCATCCGCGCAGGACAGACCGGGAATTCCCGATAATCCCTTTCAGGGGGGACTTTCATGCATTTATCTCTGAGAAAGTCTTGAACGCGTTCCACGGAATTGTGTCAAAGTCGTGGCTGAAGATACGATGGAAACGGCACGTTTCGTGCACGGGGCATGACGTCAGGCGAAATGATAGCAAGGCGGTAAATTATGCGACTGTCTCCGCGATTCCGCGAGCGGGGGGACGCGAGATGATGCAGCGGGCGAAATGCAGCGGGCGTGCTCATACATGTAATCGGGGAGTCGTGTTTTTCGTCGTGCCACGAGAACGTCAATTATCTTAATAATAGCGAAGAGGCTCCGCGAAGCGCTGCAATTATCATATATGCGAAGTTGCAGCGACCGTATGTCTGTCGCTGATATAATGACACGCGATGACGGCGGCTCGTGAGAAAATTTCACCGAGACGAAGCCGTAACGGTTTTATGCCGCGTTTATGCTTCAACGCGAAAGTCAACAGAACTTAATGGCGATCGGGAACGATTATTCGTGTCGCTTCAGATAAACATTCCTCTCGCCTTGCTTATTTTCAACGAGAGAGAGAGAGAGAGAGAGAGTTATTATTCAAGTCGGAGAATTAAATTAATCAACCTGAGACGGAGCATCGTCGCTCGCGGATTCGTTTCAAATGCGGCTTTGGGCGTTCCTAGCGGCTCTTCCACAGATTGCGGACGCGTCCTCGCTCATTCCGAATTCTCCAGCTTCGCTTTCGGGTTACCCCATCGGTTATTTTCCGTTTCCCCCTTTTTTTTCTCTGTCACTTGGCGAGATTGCGAGACGCTCTCTCGTTGTTGATGCCCTATCTTTCTCGCTCGCTCGCCGATTCAGCGAGCCGAATACGGCTTTTCGTTCCGCGGCGCAAACCGATCGAACGGGATCAGCAACAATCGCACAGGCTGATCCGCGAAAAAAAATGCCTTTAAAAAATATAAAGGCGAGGCTCTTAAACCTAGTTTCTTTCTTTCATAACGAACTTTCCGTTGTACCTTCAACGAAGCTACGAAGTTTTTATCTCCAGAAGTCTTCTAATTAGCGAAAGTTGATTCCGATGCCTCGTTCGTCTTAATGTATTCAAAAAGCAATTGGCAATTTAAAGTGACAGGAACTTGCGATCCTAAATCGTGCATTCTCATTTATTTTACGTTCCGATATCGTAAATTACTTTTCCTTGGACGAACGTTGTACGACGTTAAACAATCGTGACGCTAAGGTGTCACAGTACAGGTGTTGGCTCTATCTCGATAAAACGCAGCACGCGTTGGACAGGATCTCGTCCCGCCTGCAATTCGCACTCATTGGAGCGCCGTTTTTCCTCCTTTTCCATTTTCCTATCTTCTTCTCTATCGATGTGGAAGAGAAGGTGGAGCTACGCGAGCCCCGACTTCCGCTCGTTGGGGATCGAACGAGCAGGTTCGCGCATATCGACCAAGTACAGGGTGTCCCGAATACAATGTATATACAGCCGGAAGTTTATCCAATTTTTTAAAATTCGGCCCTCTCGATTTTAACAAAAACTTCGCTGGAAACTTGAGCCATTCGCGACCGACTTTGGCCAGCATTGACGTTAAATGATACAATGCTATCAATTATGCGGTATGATTACAAGTACGTAAACTCGAATACTGATAAACGAGTGCAGCATGACAACAATAATCTCGTTCAGCCTCTTGATGGCGAGGGATCTCGCATCGGCGATATTTTTCACCTTGATCGATCGGGAAAATCCAGAAGCACATTTGCGATACAGCCGCGCAGCTTGCTGTTTGAACGTGCTTGCTCTGCGATGTTATTCAGCATCTTTCATTCGTCGCTTTCCCACGCAAAGCGCATCGGGCAAAAATGGCGAGTTCTTGGCTCGCTGCAAATTGGCTTTCCGTCAGATAATCTATTATCTCTCCCGACACTGCAGACACAGAGTTTTCTTGGGCTGACCTGTATGGCGAGCTGTTCACGGAAGCGAAAAACTGGGACCGCGGACGGTGCGTCTCCCTCCGCTTTTCCGCGTCCCTTCCGTTTTTCCGCGCGATCGATACCGTCGTCATGCGGGGGATTTGGCGGGTTTCTTAACCGAAGGCCACGTCGTCCTTTTTCTCGCGCAAAATCGGAATCCGTTTAGCGCAAATGAAGGCGCAGCGTAGAATCGACAACCGTCGTTTAATCCGCTCCTTTCGCTTATTTTTTTCGCTTCCTTTCGCTATTTAGACGCATCAGAGCTCTCTCTCTCTCTCTCTCTCTCTCTCTCTCTCTCTCTCTCTAAGTAAATCTGATTTTTGTAGATGAAAATTGCGCGTTCTCATGAATTCTCAATGAGCCTGTTGTTATTTGTGCCTTGATGCGGAACTTCCGAAATCTTCCTTTGATTCCTTTATGGAATTATTATGGAGCATCTTCTTCTTTCTTTCTTTCTTTTTATAGCATCACGTTCTACGTTTTCTTCAGCCTGTTCTCCTGCGATGTCCATGTCCAACTTCCGCAGCGACATTTTGGAGGCCATCCAAGTGGCTTGGGGGTGTTTGGTTTTCCACTTTTTGCCATTTTTACTAATCGGTCATCGTCCTGCTGCTGTTTACGCGATCTCTCCGTGCTCGTTTCCTGATTTTGGCTCATCTGATGACAATCTCGAGCATGACACACGAAGCATATTCGTGAGATTGCTCTGCGCATGGATTTTCCTCGTGAATGATACGTTAATTGAAAAGAATCTACGAATAAGAGAGCGCGTCGAGGTTACATTCGTCACGCTGCGAAGGCGGGCGAGCATGTATTTTTGCGGCTCATTTATCCGCGATAAACACTGAAATGCTCCTTTTTCTCCGTTTCCCCGGACGATATTGAATAGCGGGATTCATGTCTGGTAATAACGGCGGGCGTAATACGGTCATAAATTATTATTGGCGCATAGCTGCGCGTGGCGTCGCTTGCAAACAACGCGCACTCTTGCAACGTGTTATCTGACATTTCTGACATTCGTGTCATCGCAAACTTTCGTTTGCGCGCGCAGCTTTTCGCCAGCATCTATCATCGTGGACAACGTCCTGGATAGCGTGCTGAGCGATCTTTAAAGTCTCGCGATTCAAAGCAAAGAGCTTACTTCAACGCTGCGCTCTGTCAAGAAATTTTTATATGATTACGACGTTGATCTGCGCAGCGCATTTATTTATCTACGCTGCAAAAGGGATTCTAGATTTTAATGGCCAAGCAATTTTGTCGGTTCATGTGTCGATTACTACGAATCCGAATCATTCCTCGTTCCAAGGCGAATATTTTATTTTACATTCCTGCCGCTATTCGAGACTATGCTTCCAGATTTTAGAATCGCGTTATTACCAAAAAAAAAAAAAAAAAAAAAAAAATAGAAATAAAAAATTGTGAGCTGTCCATCGAGCTTGATTCGCGAAATCCTCCTCAATTCCCTTGCAAACTCCGCGGCGGTTTTACTGTTGCTAACAAAAGGAACAAAGTAAGATGCCCGGCTGTACGTTTTCGTGGGAAAATCGAAGGGATATTTTCTAAACGGCGGAAAGGAGCGCGGCGATTGAAATGGCGGATTGTGCACATTTCCGGTGATGAATTACGAATGGCGAGCAGTAACAACTTTCTTCTTCCTTTATAGCCGTTATCGCGGCGAGTTTCTCGATGTCGTTCCGAGTTCTATCAAGTACCGGGATAAATCTCATAACGCCGATTCAATATCTGTCGTTCACTCGTCTGAGTGAATCACCGCAACTTCCGGCACTCTTCTATTCGGTATCTCGCCATCCGACCGCCATGAAGACGCTTCTTACGAAGCGTCCGCGTCCGGAATCGAACGCATGAAAGCCGCAATATTCCTGAAATTGGCACTTTACATTTCTTTGAAGCGACTTCGAGCGAATTATCGATTGCGATTTACAAAACTTCAAAGTTACGGTCACCTCGGATACCCGAGTCGCGTAATATTCAAGAACATTGCTCATCGAGCGATCTTTATCCCGCGAGTCCCGATTGACGTCTTTGTCAATGCGTGCTCTGTAGTTGCTGCTCTTTGTTTAACCTTGATAAAAATTACGTCTAGCTAATAGCTGAAGAGAATAAAGCGAAATAGTACGCGCCTTTTTTCCGTCGCGTTTTTCATTCCTTTTTAAAGCGATCCAGCGATATGGCACACGCTACGAATTACTGCACGAATTCCACTCGAATCCTTCCGACCGCCCGTAATTAATGGCCAAACAAGCAAGCCACGCATGTATTCGTAATTTTAATTAACGTTTTTAATTAATTATCGCGAATGCGATGCCTCTCCTTTAGACAATGACGGGATTTCCGACGATTGAATTGGAGACAGCGAGGAGAGATTCGCAAAACGGAACCACAAAAGTCGAAATGGGCACTGTGGGCTTTGCGCAAAACTTCGCCAGAGCTTCAAGGGCGCTTTCGCGATCCATCTATCTCTGTCCATTATTCTCTAAAGTCTGCGTCCTCTGTACAGGTGGTGGTGACAGCAACAAGGGAAAGAGTAAGAAATGGCGGAAGATACTTCAGTTCCCACACATCTCCCAGTGCATCGGCCTAAAAGATAAGCTAGGTAAGTCGATGACGATTATAGTCGACGAGAATAGTTCCAGGCATTAGAAATTCCCCAATTGGGGAAAGGGGGAAGTGGGAGGGGGGGCGGAAATTACTTAAGCGCTATCTCCCGCCGTGACATTAGGCGCGATGAACTTGTGGCATCCAATGGCCTCGCGATTATTGCATCTCGAGCGCACAGTGCACGTGCACGTTGTGTGATTGTTGTAAAAAGCTGCGCAAGGGACGGAGAAACGATACAATGCTCGTTGCATGTTCCGTTAACCTACTTTGATAACTCCTTCCCGGCTTGAAGTAATTAAAACTCATGGATGAATGCATCTCTCTTATGTCCACAAATAAACCAACGCTACAAGATGTTTGAGAAATTGTCATTTAATATCGCTTGAAGCTATACTGCAGCTCGTTAACGATGAAACGATCGGTGGATTATTTTTGTTTATTATTATCATTATATTATACGTGTCCTTTTCGTTGGCGCGTTTTATCATAAATCGTTGCGATAATCGACGGAGCTGATGGCCAATTTTTTAAACAAGACATCGAATCATCTCTGATGGCTAGACCGAATGTTTACTCAAATAGCAGGCTTGCATTTCATTCGGGCTGTATCATAATTGACACCATCTTTCTTCATCACGAGAGAGAACGAAATAACAAGTTAACGAGAGGTTAATACGCAAAAGCTAATCCAAAGTTGCTCGTCGTCCGGGTAAAGGACCGTCGTGCTGGAATACGTCCAGGGATTGTCTTCATCTGTCTCTGAAAAACGAGAAAGAAACCAGAGAAGCTCGCTTCTAGACCGACACTACGAAAAGAGACCTTAGACAAATTAAGTTCGTGCTTATTCATACTCGCTCTTATTCCGCCTCGTGTTTCTCGCTCGCACCTCCCTCCTCTCCCCCCGTAATTCAACATGATCGAGAATACAAGGGTACAATGAACGCTCGCGATGTTGAACAGACATCAGGTACGGCTATGTCGTGGATCAGCAGCCTATCGGGCGGCTGTTATTCCGGCAGTTCTGTCAGGACAAAAAGCCAGCCTATCATCGCTACAACCTATTCCTGGACGCGATTGAGAAGTACGAGATCGAACTGGACGAGAACCGCACCGAGCTGGCGACGGAGTTGTTCGACCAATACTTGAAGCGGGAGGGCTCGGAGGTGGTCGACATTCTCAACGATTCCTTGATCGCGCAGTGCGAGGAGCGACTCAATACTGGCGGCAAGGAGCTGTTCCTCGAGGTGGCGCAGACCGTGAAGAACTTCCTCGCGGGGGAACCATTCTCGGCCTTCCTCAGCAGCTTTTATTTCTATAGGTATGAGAAACGTTAGAAATAAATTCGTATCGGGAAAAAGTTTGCTTTGACGGCGGCAATTTCACGGAACTGATTGATTCGCGTGAATCCAGGCAAATGTAAGATCCTTAGAAATTTCTTCATTTTCCTTGACGAGAGTTGCCATCTGTACTGGATCGTTTGTTCTATCTTTAGAACAAAATTCAAGCTTTAGTTTATATTTGGATAATTTCGTTTGACGATAAAAGCTGTTTATCATTTAATATAAATTCGAGTTTAATTATTACCGATAACGCGAGCAATGATCAGTGATACGATCTCTGCTCCAGGTATCTCCAGTGGAAATGGTTGGAGGCGCAACCAGTGACGTACAAGACCTTCCGGATGTACCGAGTTTTGGGCAAAGGTGGCTTCGGCGAGGTATGCGCCTGTCAAGTACGCGCCACCGGTAAGATGTACGCGTGTAAGAAGCTGGAGAAAAAGCGGATCAAGAAGCGGAAGGGCGAGTCGATGGTGCTAATCGAGAAGAACATTCTGCAGAAAATCAACTCCAAGTTCGTCGTCTCTTTGGCATACGCGTACGAGACGAAGGACGCGCTCTGTCTCGTGCTTACCATCATGAACGGCGGCGATCTCAAGTTCCACATCTATAATATGGGCGGTGAACCGGGTTTCGACATAAATCGCGCCCGATTTTACGCGGCCGAGGTCGTGTGCGGCCTGGAGCATCTTCATCTCCAAGGTATCGTCTACAGGGACTGCAAGCCAGAGAATATATTGCTGGACGATCACGGTCACGTGAGAATATCTGATCTCGGTCTCGCGGTAGAGATCACGGAGGGTGACATGGTGCGCGGTAGGGTCGGCACGGTAGGCTACATGGCGCCGGAAGTGATCGATAACGAGAAGTACACCTTCTCACCGGACTGGTTCAGTTTCGGTTGTCTGCTATATGAGATGATCGAGGGACAAGCGCCGTTCCGCGCCCGTAAGGAGAAGGTCAAACGCGAGGAAGTCGATAGGCGCGTGAAGGAGGACCAAGAGAGGTACTCGCCCAAGTTTAGCGAGGACGCGAAGAGCCTGTGCCAGCAGTTGCTGAAGAAGAGCCCGAAGACGCGGCTTGGATGCAAGTGCGGTCGTCATGGGGCGAAGGAGGTGAAGCTGCACAGCTTCTTCCAGTGCTTAAATTGGAAGAGGGTCGAGGCCGGTATGTGGGAACCGCCATTTGTGCCGGATGTAAGTAGGTGTCGTCGTAATCGATTGCCCCGTTCGCATCGAAACTCGACGTTCCTCTTCTGTTACTTTACGCTCTTCTTGCACGCGCGTTTTCCCGTTGGACACACTTTGTTTGCTCCAACTATTTGCGCTCTAAAGATAAGCAAAGTGAAGATTCGAGCATTCTACATATATTTTTGACATTTTTGTGAAACTACGATATAATACTTGTCAAGTTTCAATTAATATTTAATTAAAGCATAATTAAAGCATCAGTCGCATCGTACAACAATTGTAATATTTCTAATAAGTGGCATCGTTGAGATATTATGATATTATACTTTTGTTTCATCATTTTGTTTTTCTGTAACTTCATATCTAATTATCTGTGTGAATAAGCAAACGTATTTAAAACGCCATTTAATTAAATACAAAAGCATCGATATCATTAAAGATAAGAAAATAATTAACCGACGCATGTTATTTTCCGCGTTATAGCCCCGCGCAGTTTACGCTAAAGACGTTTTGGACATTGAGCAGTTCTCCACAGTGAAAGGTGTCAATTTGGATGCCACAGATGACACCTTTTACAGCAAATTCAACACCGGCAGCGTGTCCATTCCATGGCAAAATGAGGTAAGAGATCCTAGACACGTCACGCGTTCGTAATCACCAATTGTGTGGGACACATTGCGCCTCTTGGGGGCCTTTGACCCTCGTAGAAACTCGTAGAAACAATATTGATCCCTCGCGCGATCCAACAGGCGACTACTTACCGAGATCTCTATTATAACGAGAATGTAAATCTCATTCCGGGCTGCCCACGTGCGTCTCCAGCGTTTACATCGATATCGGTGATGTCTCAACGCATCGTTAATGCCTAAAGTCACATATACGATAATCCAAAACCATTCGTGTTAATCCCGATGAGTTTCAATCTAGAGATGATTCTTTCCTTCGAAAAAATTTCACCGCGAAGCCCATCGGTTTCACGTCCTTCCGTAATTTCATCCGAAGCTACTCGCAAGCGAACGAGTTTGTTATTTAATTGCGCTTTGGAAGTTCGTCAATTGGGAAGTGTCTGTTGCTCTTGTTGAAAATATCGTGCGCACCAGAGCATCTGGAAAGCGGCACAAGCACTTAGATCGCGAAATATCGCTCTCGCACAAAGTGTTTTCCTACGTCAGAGGCAGCGCGAGAGCCTCGTTATCACTGGCGTTATTCGGGTGGGTGTATTTAAAGCCGCGATGCTGCGTAGACGTGTTACGCACGAGCCACCTTTAGCTTCTCTGCCGACCTTAAATTACTTACTACGCGTCTCGCGGCCATCGAGATCGTCGAACTGCAATCTGACGCGTCCAGCTTGATTCTTTCTTCTTGCAGATGATAGAGACTGAGTGTTTTAAGGAGCTGAACGTACTAGGTCCTAACAACACACCTACTCCGGACTTACTGATAAATCATCCACCGCCCAATAACGAAGACAGAGGCTGTTTTCCTTTTCGGAGAAAGGTTACAATTTACTTTAACTTGTTTCTGGAACCTATTGAATTCCGATGGATTTATTACAATTTAATTTAATTTTGAGCAATATAAAGGCCTTAGAAAAATTTTTTAAATATCTAAGGAATATTGAAGAGAGACTAGGTTGTCTTTTGGGCCATTGAAAAAGTGTTCGAAGAACATCTAAAACGTAAAGAATATTCTTAAAAAAGAAAAATGAAAAAAGATAATTATAAGAAAAACCGGGAATTCCTTTTTTTTCAGAACATTCATATCAAAAAAGTGAAAGTTAATTTTGCATTTTCATCATACAAAGTTTTATCGCGCGGTTAAAATTACATCATAATTATGTCGCACAGAGGAAACAGAGCGCCCGTACGAGGGAAGTGCCGCTATCGGAGTGTCACTTGCTGGAGTTGTCGCAGACGCAGAGCTCGGAGATGCCGGGCAGCTGATCCAAGATGAACACGAATGACAGCCCGAATCGATCGACGTCGTCGCCGTTTCGACGTTGCTGCTGCGGCTGATGTATGTCCAAGTGCTGCTGTTCGCGGCTGCTGTGATCAGAGCAGGCCCATCTCACCTTTCTCACCTTTTCTTCGTTTCCTTCTTCGTCGATGGTGCCTGAACAGTCTTCGACGTGCCGCTTATGAACGCGGCTGCACGATACGGCTCGCTTGATAGACGACAACCTGCATGACTGCCGGTCCGAAATGTCACCGGTCATCAATTCTCGCGAGTTCACGCGAGGTCGGATCTGAGAGCTACATGGCGCGATCCTACACGCACACATGTATATACATAGGCGCACACATACGCACGCGTTTTCGATACTATTGACCGAAGAGCACAGACTTGTTATTGCCGAATGTATCCTTTTCCATCTCTCGAACGCGCGAAAGCGTGTCCCATGTGCTTCGTTGAAATGCGATTTATGGCTGCTGCGAATCGCGACGGTAAATTTGGGATGATAAATAGAGATGGATGAATCACTCGCCTGTACGCTTACATAAAACGATTACGAGAGACGTTATTATATTTCGAGAGGAATTTAATTTTCAGAACTGCTGGCGGCACGCCGCCACGAATCTCTCGAAAATTTTCAATCTCGAATTTCGATAACACAGTTTGAACTTAGAGTACGCCTAGGTGGGTGCAGGGTTTTAAGCGATCGTGCATTATCTGCATTATGAAGTCTTTTTATACGTACTTGTGAAGCTCTTTTCTCATGCTTATCGGCGAATATAAAAATGTTGAAATTTATATGACACGTTTTAGTTTTTAAAAAGCGTTCCTTTGATTATTCTTAAGATACATCTTTCTTTCTCTTGTTCTCGTTTGATTTTATTTTTAATGGTTCACAAATCCGCGTCGCGCTGCGAAGACCTGATCGTACCGGCGCGCGGTTGAATAAGAAAAGTCGTAAGTATGTCGTGTCTCTAACTTACACTCAAATCACTGCTGATTTCAAGTTGGTTTCAAGCGCTTGGCGAGAATCTCGGCGATGCGTCGCGGTCGTCAACGACTTCTTCATACCGCTTGTAAGGTCGGATCATCGTAGGCGAGCAAACTAGGTGGCCAAGAACTTCGGTCGTAACCGAGTCGCGCGTAAACGCTCTCGATGATTTATGGAACTCGCGCGCGTGCGATGGAATCTACGATGGATTCGCCGAGGGCCGAAATAGAGCATCAGGAAGAGCGCGTAGACGAGCGAGATAACGCGTGCGCGCACGTGGAACGGACAGGTCGTAAAAGAGCACGTGAAAGCTGGCGCTCGTTTGCGTATCGCCGACATTAAGCTACCGGCAAACGGACACCCGATACTGCCGCCGAACAAATAAACACTCGCTTGCATCCGTGCGTTTATAAACGTTATAACCCGATATGTATCCAGAAGGCCTAGCGCAGACACGTGCATACGAATGCAATGAATTGGCGACATCTCGTAAAAAGTCACATTCGACAATGTGTTGAATGAATTGTTGGGGTCTGTCGAGCTACCATTACTAAAAATAAGAAAAAGAAACATTAAACGAATTCGATATAGAGGATACGGCAAATGGAAACAAATCCGATCGAGCTAATGAGAGATCTCTGAAACATACTGTATTATTAATAGTAGACGAAAAAGACGTTGATTGAGCTTATTAAGCTAACGAAAAAATTGACGAATTGTTATTGTAAGGAAATTTGGATTATATTGAGAGTTAACGCGTCGTTAACAATACGCTCGATACTTGTATATATAATTTCGATAATTTGCAATGCGCCAAAATCCGTTTCTCGAAATGATATTTAATTTGACATTTAGATTTTAGCGTATAATATAGGACAAGGCGTTATGTGCTGTCTGTACACAGACCTCTTTAACACGCTGCGTTTCGTCGTGCGAATCGTTACGCGACATTACCGCGACTCACAGATGGGCGAATGTCCAGAAATAAGGGGGAAATTACGAGGTAACAAAGGGGAATCGCACCCGTTGGCAGTCTCGGGAGATCGTGTTACGATCGTGCAACTTCCGCGTCCCTCCATGAACGCGACGGTGTTTCCCGGAAGAAAAAAATTGCAATAATTGCATATCACTTTTGACGCATTCGTCTCATTACTCGAAGGGATCGTGAGAAATCTCGTACTGGATAATCCAGCACTTAAATTGATCTGATAATGTAACGATCGAATTTAGTATTTTAGTGATTAGAATTAAAACATTCTGACAAATTTCAATTACAGAGAAATTTATTATATATACATATGTATCTATCAAAATTTATAACATACATTTATCGTTAAATTTAAGATTGGACGACATTTAAGATTCGATTATTTGACGTATCATTTATCAAAGAGAAGCGACTTTGATACGTCGACTTAATTTTTATTACTAAATGGTGCAAATTAGTGCATTTTCTATCTCACGCGCAAAATCTCTTTACAGACATGTTCGAATAGTTCGCAGACACTTTGGCCGTTCTCCAACGGTCTGACGATTCGTGTGCCAGTGATTCGAATTCCCGTCGAAATCTTTATCGTCATTTGGCACACGGTTATCGCGGGCCACCATGTCGAAAATGTCGAACAGCCTTTCTTTAGTGCGTCTCGCAAATGTGCTCGAATGCGATGTGCAGAATTGCGTCTATTAATCTCATTAATCTCATAAAAATCTCTGTTATAAGATCGGCTTCCGCCATTTAAGATATGAAAGGATCGGTCGATGTGTTGTAAGTAATGAAAATAAAGAAAAAACAATCTCAGTTTTGTTGTGACGATTGTTGCCCAATACCGTAATGCATTCTGTCATTTATCGAGAAATAATTAAATGGCTGCTTGTATCAAGAGAACACGCCGTATGTACAATCAATCCTGAAAACTTCATTACTGGATCCTAGCTTTGCATAAAGCTGTCACGATAATCGTCGGATAATTATTAAAATAAGATAAACAAATCTTTTAATTTCACAAGTATCATAAAAAAATGTACAAACATTATTTCGTATTGTTTATATATCGAATGCCAAAACAATAAGCGGGAACAGATCTTGTTTTATGGATCAAATTAGAAATACATTTATTAATATGCACGATACTGACACGAGCCATTGATACTTCAAATAAACAACTATATATGATTTACAGGCTCGAGAAATTTTGTTATCGTTAATTATTGCATTAAGTGTAATCATAATAAGACGCACAAATTCCATCAAATAGCCGCTATAATTGTACATCAAATAACCGAATAATTAAACGTTTTAACGATTATGTCTTGGTTCGAGATGTAACAAAATATAAATAATGATTTGCGGAATCGAGATGTGAGGAATTGTCCTTATGAATCGCGCATAAATCACGAGATGCATGAAATACTTGGGCATGCCGTTGCACAAACAGAAGCTACCAATTCTTCCATGGTGGATAAAATGCAATCAAGATAATCATCAAGATAAAAACAAAAAGATTTCAAGCACCGTCTATAAATTATGAGGGAGATTAGATAGGCTTATTATTAATACAATAAATTGCTGATTAATCGATTGCCACTAGATATTTTGTGGAAATTACTATTTAATTTACTGAGAAGTCAATAATTATCCAGAAATTGGCGAACAATGCTCCATGTACTATCTTTTATTTTAACGCACAGTCTTATATTTTATTCCCTGTATCCTTTCCTCGTGCTCCTCTGATTTTGTATGATCGAGTCATCTCTCTTCGATTATCGTGTCGCCGTCGAGAGCTTACGCTGTAAAAGAATCTAATATAAAGAATCTCTCATTATCGCTTATCGTAATTCCTCGAGAGAACCGATTTTCTCGAATTCCGTTATATTATTAATTTACATCGCTCAAGAACGAACTTTTTGAAGATATGCAGCACCATGTACACTTTTATGATTTTGCGTTTGTTCATGATTGACGACACGGGTAATGATATTTCAAATTTGAATAGGATCCATTGCGCGCGAGATCTATGATCTACCGTTGTGGATAACGTCCAATTGTACTATACATATTCACGGAATACCATTTATTAAGGAAGACTATCACGGAAGACTATTTAAAAATTTTTCTAAGTAAACCATCGCGCGTAACTTATACATACATATGTACATATATACAACATATATATGTCTGTATGTATAAGGTATATAAATAATTATACATATATATATATATATATATATATATATATATATATATATATATAGATAAATTGCTGAATACTCGCGTTTCACTTGTACAATTTGTACAATTTAAATTATTATGAACATATATAAACATTTCGCTTACACATACACATTACATACATACACACACACACCATATATGAAACAGATAATTCTATAATCAAAATCTCATTAAAAAATTCTCACTTTTTGGATCAGATCACTCTCGTTTCTTATACATAGTTATCGCATGATGCAAGCTCATCCATCAGATCGATCATTCGTAAATGATCGACGACCGTCCATCGACAAATAACGATGACTAAACAATATCGAACTCTTGTCTGTGAAGATAAGGCTATTACATTAGGGATATTACATTAATAATGTTCGACAGTTCTTTCACTTTTTCACGCATTTTCGTTCTACAAAATACTGAGAGGATCCTATGAGAATAGTTGGATGATCAAGGACATGCATGCCGATTATGTGAGTGTTACGTCTGTGTACGATTAACGCGACGGAAATACCTGCGAACGTGCTTCCAATGCCATAATCAATGAGGAAGGTTGATGCAGATGCGTGGAAAGTGAATGACAATCTCGCGAGACAAGAGAAAGAGAAATTACCGCGACGATAGAGAATCATCCGATTGCGCGTCATTTATTACAATTTTGAGAGATCCAAGAATCCGAATAGCGCAATGTCCAGCGCTGTTTATCCAAACAGCGATTTTAAATGAATTTTAAATTGAGAAATTCTTAATGAAACACGTTATGTTCCATACATCAGCTATATGAGCTGACTTTCTTGCGAGCAATAGCCGCGAATGATGATCTCGCGTATTATTCAAGGATTCTTCATACGTGCATTATTCGGTGAATGATGTAGCAGGAAACTGACGATTTCTTGTAAATATATGAATGAAAAGAAGCGAGAGAGAGAGAGAGAGAGAATACGTGTGTGCACGTGTGTGCGATAATAATGTAATTTGAATGAAAATTAAAACACAAGACGAAGACATAAATTACGCGTAAACATATTACAATAAGGAGAAAAAGGAAAATGCACGCTGTAAAGATGCCAAGTTTCCGCCGAAGCGATATTATCGTTGTATTTGCATGTCGTTTCTTCATTCATCTTTCCAGTTTCGTGCGCGATTACCATCAAACGTCACTCTATGTAATAAACGCCTCGGTGCTTTAGTTGATGCCATATTTTTCCTGCCTAGATAACGGAGCGTTGTTTTATTTCTCTGGTTAACTTATCGCGATACGTAATAGCAATAGAGTAGCGTTATGCGTGTGCACGGATAACATATAAGTGATAAAGAAAAGAGCTAATGCCGGGGCTAATGCGAGTGCTAGATCTCGTAATTAATGGCATCGCGACGTTCTGCCGCGATATAGAGATACTAAGATTAGAAGATCATCGGGATATAACGGCAATTTGATGAATGTCCGCTGTAAAACGCATTACGCGGTGCATCTTCATCTTGATTAGAGACTGTCCATGTTACCGCCTACCTCTCTTATCTTCGCTCTTGGTTTCGAGTTCTTGTTCTTCGAACGGTAACTTCTCAGGAGCAATTTTTGAACAACGTGTCGTCGCGTCCGAAGCGCCCTTGTCGATCATCATCGCGATCAGAGACTGTCAGCTCGCTATGGACTATCGTAGATTAAGTAGCATATATCGAGCGAGTGACGTCAAAATCTCGATGCGGTGAGTTCTTCAGAAGCACTGAAGCTATGAAGAGTGAAACACTGAAGCTATGGAGAGTGGAACGTTGAAGCTATGAAGAGTGGAACCTTGAAGCTATAAGGATCGAAGCACTGAGACTACGAAGAATGAAACATCGAAGCTATGAGGAGTGAAATATTGAAACTATAAAAAATGGAACATTGAAGCTACAAAGAGCGAAACAATGAAGTATGAAGAGTGGAATCTTGAAGCTACGAAGAGTGGATTGCATTGAAGCTACGAAGAACGAATCACTGAAGCTATGAAGAATGGATAACTGAAGCTATAGGGACCGAAGCACTGAAGAACTCACCAGCGCGAAGACGCGTGCGTTTCCGTTATCAAGCGCGACCTTCACGAGCCTGAAAGCCTGACGAGAGAACAAACCGCGATACGAGCTTGATTAAGCACCTCGTGAATCATTAACGGTGCGCTTGAGTGCGCAAGATTTTCTTCGTGCTAGCGTTTTCCGATATCCCCCTGAGAAACGGAAGACAACGTCGTCGGATGAGCGGTCGTTGCGGCTAACGATCGATGCTCGATAGACTTCCGACTTTCCGGTTAGTTCGGAAAATCCACGCGACGAATCTCGACGTTTCGTCACTGGCGCGATTTAGCGACGCGCATTTCCATAGATATTTTAATAAATGCTTGAAATGCTTCCCGGATGTTCAGTGAAGAGAAGTTGTAATGAGTGATCTGTGATTCTCGAAATATGCGCTATAAAAATATATTTAAATGACGAAGAACTAGATCATCGAGAAGTATCATTTCTCGTGACTAATATCGCCTTGTTTTTTAAATGGATGCACAATGTCTCGATTCATTTTGCGTAAAGTCGACAATCCTCCTCGAGAACGGAAGCGAATATGCGAGGATGTAAAAAAGCAGCGCGTTCTATTCTACAGAAAGTCAAATGGATATTTTTCTTTTCCTTTTTACAACTTTGATACGTTGTACACTACTGCTGTGGAGAGAGGAAGAAAGATTATAAATATTATAAATATATTATATACATATATACATATATAATATATACATATATTATTGTGTGTAAGTTATAAATACGCGGATCCGCTGTATATTTATAACTTATATGTTTATACATGCAAATATAGATACATATATAATCAATCTCTGTTTACTTCGTTTCTCCTCGCTACTTTTATTTCCTGAAAGGAGCTGCAGCTAAAAGAGGACATGCATTTATGGAAAAGACCATGTTTTTCCGGCGTCAACAGACAAGGCAATTTATTCAGTCTTGACTTTCAGTCACAAGTGAATGAGGGTAAAAATTAATAGGATAATAATTAATGCACGATATTTACACAATATAATATATTGTCACAGAGTTCGCGCTCCATCTGTTTATTCATCTCTTCCTTTCCTTCCTTTCCCTTTTTACATGCTCAGATCCTAAGCTACGGCTTTTGCCTCGCACGTTTACATTAATGCATAATGCAAGGAAGTGACGCGTTATTTCATAGCTTACAATATATTACTCACTGTTAATTAAAGAAGTCGATTTTTTTAAATCGATTCCGACATACATCCCTGTCTCAATAGGCTTTAATATAAATAAAAACTAATATAAAAAATGCGCTCACATATTAATAATATTCTTCCTCGATTATCCCTCGTGCGCTCTTTTGCTCTCGCCCTCTGACTTTACCATCGATCAATTCATTAATGCCTTATTGTCACGAATCAGAGTGCTTGCTGGTATCTCTTTCCTATGCTTTTATGCTTTTATGAACATGGGCTTTGCCGGTTAATATTAATCATTCCCTCTCTCTCTCTCTCTCTCTCTCTACAATTTAATTAAATCATCTGATTTTCTCGTATTCTTTATGATTTCATGATTATTATTTTCTCTCTGATTTTGATATTTCCTGAATATGTCAACAATAATTCACACGCACATTAATCTAAAAAGCTATAAATAGTATAAATTGTCAAAATTTTACTATAATCGATAAATAGGATAGAGTCGAGGCAATTTGAACGATTTATTGAAACGCGTTATTATTAGTATGCAATTTAATAATTTGATATTTGATATCATGCGATTTCATGTTACGATTTCATTCACCCGCAAGCACTCTGAAGAGCGTTGTAATGAGTGATCTGTGATTCTCGAAATATGCGCTATAAAAACATATTTAAATGACGAAGAACTAGATCATCGAGAAGTATCATTTCTCGTGACTAATATCGCCTTGTTTCTTTGAGAATATAATTATTGAAATTCATAAAAATTATTGTCTCGTATAGTAAGAAAAATTGCAACAGTCAACAATAGTTAACTTTTATATCCCGCTTCATAAATGTTATTGTGACCAGATGTAATACGTATATATATTTTAGAGCGAATTACTGAATTGTCTAAATATAGAGATATAGAAATATCTCTAAATATAGAGATAACTAAAACTACGTGGAAAGTTGGGATAATTCTTCAATCAGGCGAAATTTCGTTTGAAGAATATCCTTATAAAAAACACGCTTGGTCCTAAAAAGATTCTCTTTTACAGATATGTGTAACCGCGTCATTTTTTGGACTGAGGATCACATATATTTCCATCGCTCTTAAAATCAAAATTCTAAAAGTGCAAATACAGCATAGTAACAACTGCTATTATGACGAGAAGTTTTCTTGCTGGAGAATAATAATGTAGCGTTAAAATTAAAGTCGAGAGGAATGAAATCGATAAAAGCAAAACTTTAAAACTGGGAATAATTTTGTTCCCAGGATATTTTAGGCGTTACACTCGTATACGAAAATGCGAAACTCCATTTAAGTATATAATCTTGAGAGACACGCGCCCAAAGATTGAACAATATGCAACAATGTTGACAAAAACGCCGTCAATCGACGGCGAATGAAACGTTTCTTCTACTCTTCTTTCCTCGATTCCTCGTTAATTCTTAATTAATCGCAGAACGGATTTTAGAATTTTAGAAACTAAATGAATTAAATCATCTATCTTGTTAATCTCAATCTTAAGGCGAGCTTGCACAAGTTTATGCATGTTTCTGATATGAACAGAAAAAGAAAATGACGGATGGCATTCATAGAATACGCAGAATATCTTCAATCTTTCGTTCACTCGCTTGTGGCTAATTCCTAACAGCACTTTGAGAATAAAAATTTTCGTTTCCGAATTTTCGTCCTCCAGTTATAGGAATTCGGCCGTTCACAAAAAATCTGAGATGTACGCTCATCATCGATTATAAAAGTAAATTGCATTTTATTAATCTTGTTTCTTGAGAAGTCTTCAAGAATATCACGAAATTGCAGATTGATATATTATCGGATATGCCAATTAATTTGATGCTTTCTTACTAACAAAAATTAGGATTAATTTCTCACAAACGAGAAACCGTAAACATAAATGCAATGCAAGCACTCATATGTTGTACATATTACAAACCGCAACATAATGTTTTAAATTCAGATTATATCTGATAAAATAGAAGAGAGAAATGGATAAAACCAAAAGTATCGAATTAAAACATATCTGATAATAAATGATCGTTCGAAAATTTCAATAAATATATCTTTTCACTTACAGCGTTCGTAAATTCCATTACATCTCCTTAATATGCGTTCGAATGTCTCCTGAAAGTCGTTCGCCTTAATATCAAGATTTTTACCAAAATTATCTATATTTTTTTGTCTGAATTTTGAAAGATTATGTTTATTTATGTTGATCTTCTTTTAATTCGCATTTATCTCCTCAATCATATTCAATTCTTCTGCGTATGCTTGCGTTCAACACATACACACACACATACATGCGCGCGTGAGCGCGTCATTTACTCACTCATTTATCACCAACGTGGCAGTATAATGCAAAACTATTATGCGTTAACAATCGAGTGCCAGCGCGTAACGAATGCACTCTCTTAATCCCTCGTTTCGTAGAAACGCACGCCTAACGAATTATTATAATTAAAAATAGGAATTAATGGAATTATCTTAATGGGAGAAACGGCTTCTAATTTCTAATAGCGCGTTTCGAAACAAGGGATTAAATTTTCGCACATACGTGCGCAGAGATACATATTTATATATGTATATATAAAGTGCGACATTAAATTAAGACTCTTATATATATAAAAAGCAACGCAAAATGAAAAGAAATGTCTCAGACAAAAATTGTAGGATTTCAAGGGGAATATGTGATGGTGCTGCCGATTTAATCTTCAGATGTAGTATTTTAATTTTTTAATGATATATTTTTTAATAACGCTTTTAATTTTTTAAGCATCTACTTTTCTTATAATGAATCCAACAATTACATACTCAAAGTTACTTAAAGTCAAATGATGAAGAGTTTTAACTATTAAATCAAGATATTTCTTAATTTAGTTAATTTAGCAAATTTAATTTATTAAATTTTCGAAATAACGATCAATTTCAATACACTTTTGAATACACATCGAATGAAAGATTGGTGAACGTTTAACAGAGTATTCTTGTCAATATTATGGTAAGTATTTCTAACATTCTTTCATATTTTCTGGCACAGTAGATACATCTTGATATATTTTTTCTTTGATGGATCTTCATAAAAAATATCTAAAGTTATTAAGTCTGGTGAACAAGCAATGAACGGCTCTTCCTCATCTTATTCGCTCACTGTTGTAGTATTTAAGGCTGTTTAATGCTTAGATTATAAACAAACCAGTAGCATTATCACACATCCCTTTTGAAAGTCTATAACGTTTGTCTGAAACATTTCTTCTTTTCATTTTGCTTGGTTTTTTTTATATATATAGTCATTTCAATTTAGATGTTGCATGCTGTACATTAGGGATGCAAAGGATATATTAACGATATATCAAAATATTATACATTTCTTGTAGTAAATTGTGGTAAAACATGGGAGGAATTTTATAATAATAATGTGTGTAATAAATTTGCTGCATTAAACCTATTTACTCATAACATTCTTATAAAACTGATACTGATATTCGGCACGAAACTTTGCGGATAGAACATTTCCATCATTATAATTTAATAAAGACAAAGCTATGTAAGAGATAAAAATAGCATTTATCACATTAGCATGTACATATAATCACAGTTTTTTGTTTTTCTCTATCTTTCTTTCTTTCTTTCTTTCTTTCTATCTTTCTTTCTAATAATATCGTAAAGTCTCTTTCTTTATGATTGAAGCAAATCCGTGACGTGCCTTCGATAATCGAAAACGTTAACGTCTCTACAAATATATTTCCCCTACGGATATGCATATTAAAAAATAATATTCTGAATATGAATATGTCGATATCGTTTTTCGGGTATTTGCATCCCTAGATCGTAGCTGAGTGTAGTAAGTCAATGCACAAAACTTAAAGAAAGCCGTAAATATGGAATGTTCGCCAACAGATATCAGTCCACGCGGAATTACAAATGCAATTGCCCGAGAGTTGAAGCTACAAGATTGAGATAACGAGGATCGAATACATCATATACATGGTAAATAACTATCGAAACGTTACGATTAAAACTAATAGAATTCTATATTACAATTATGTTTGATCGTTATCTCAACTTCCTAGCGCAACCGGACTTCTTAATTTAGATTTTCTCCACTATTTCTAACACAAGCTGTCGCGCGCAGATATAATCGCGATTGGCAACCGCAATTATTTTTCTTCCAGAGCGATATGTGAATATCGCCATGTGAATCGTTCAGAAATATATATATATATATATATATGTTCCAAACGGAGGATTCGATTCAAAATATTCATGCAAACATTTTAGTCGCACAGTTGTATAATTTCGTATAACTTCTAACAATTTTTTTTCTGTTCACTCTTATACTTAACAAATTAGCTTAATTTAAAGGGGAAAGCTTGCAACGATTAATGCATTAATGTATTATTGTATATGTATTATTAATCAGATGATAAATTTATAATTAAAAATTAATTTCTAAAAACCGAGAACTTATATAAAGAACATTAAAAAAAGGGCATTAAAACATAGAGTCGTACTTACTAAATTCCCGTTAAATGGATAAATCAAGCTTCATCATTTGTGATCCCGAGATGGTTTCTATATTGCGATAATCATGTACAAATTTTATCTTAACGGAATTATGATGACCTAATCACATAAATAAAATTGTCATGACATCTAGCGTAGTGATAAGTATTCGCAATATCCGTTGACGCGGCGAATCAGTCATGTTAGTATGTATGTATCTTAATGATATTCGAGTAACAGATTATCCTTCAGTCATCCTATCCTGTAGCCGAATAAATTGCTGAAGTACTCGAGTGTCACAGTTGTTTAGAGAAATGACGTCGCGACACTAATGTTACAGATTTGATTACAGACTTGATTTATGCTGATAATGCTTATGAATTAATAATAATGATAATTAACGATATTGATTACATTAAACTTATCGCCAAAAACACACGAAAATATCTTCCACCGGAGCACACGATTATAGAGAACTCGCAGAGCAGGAACGATGACACCATCATCGCTGCTTCGTAGAACCGAGCAAAGAGCAACAGGCTTATTTCCCCGACTACATTATCCGGGAGATGAGCCCTGATGAGAATTCGCCAACGATGAGATCCGGATCCGGAGGACAAAACCGCTTCGTGCCGCAATTTACGTTTTTCGGCGTCCTGGTACAATATGGCTGCATCTTGCGCTAGGACATCACATCTTCATTCCTCGAAGTGTCAGGAAGAGTATGATGCATTTCCTGAACCAACGTCACATCATGGATTATAATTAAACCTGTTTGATTACTTCCGTTTCCTGTAGATGAAGAAAGAAAACGATGGTCGCTGCGGCTTGAAGATTGATAAGAATTTTCCCCGATCTTCGGAAAGGGTTCGTCTTCGTTGATCCTGATCTCGTTTCAATATCCGTCTTAATTAACTGATTACACCTGAGCGGGTTTCGATTTGCCGACGACCAGCATTATTTTCTGTAGGCGTCTCGTCGTGTTCACTGCAACAAGAGCGAGCGACGTGTTATATGCGTGTTTGCAATGATCCCAGTCTTCGGATGCAAGTGTGGTTTCTAGCAAGAAATCGAAGTAGTCAACAATGCAATCAGCTGCCTCTGTTAGTTGTTAGTTAGTCGATGATTAGTCAGAATTAGTTAGGAAGGAGATCTGATGGATCTGTCGGTCCGTGTGTTTGTGTGGTGCCGATGTATGACATGTAAAATCAAATCTCAACAATGTCCTGATCAACTCAAGCAAAAACTACGGTGATTACTATTCGATGAATCGATAAAATAATGTTTCTTCCAGAACGACTAAAAGTAATGCCTTTTTTGAAACGAGTAAAAGTAATGTTTTATTTGAGATAAAGAATAATTTAGATGTACTAAAATATACTCAACATGTACTAAAAATTTGCAATCAATACAATAAATATCCGAATGTTTATTAATTTCTTGATTTTATGTATTTATTCATTTCGTGATTCTTCGCTTTTTTATCTTTACGTAAAAATTATAGAAATCTAAGGGCAAGTAATGTTAACATGAATATAAGTTTAAAAATTTCATATATCAAAAAAATTAATCTTGAAACAAAAGGTTGGAATTAGATGACTTAAATGTTTGATTAAAATATTCTGTTTTAAGTAAATTATCCTATATTAAACAAATAAGCAATAATATCGCGAGTGTGCAAGAATCGATAAGATCGATATTCCAAACTGAAGGAATGATAAGCGAGATGAACAAACAAAAATTCAATCGTTATTTAGATTTCAAATTTTAAAACTGTAAAATACAAAAAAGATAAATTATGCGTTTAATATTAAGAAATATTGATTGAGAGTAGAATATAAATGCACGATAGCGAGAAAATTATTAAAGTGTCACAGGCATGCATGGTGAATTGAAAGTGATCTTTAAAGATAAGAGAAAAGTAGCAAAGATTGCTTATTCGATAAGATATAGCAATATGAAGCAAAAAATAGATGATTGCTAAACATGCGTGACATGACAAGAGAGTAGAATTATGTTACAGTGTATCGTAAACCTTTGTCTTTTGTGGCCCCACGACTACCATCAGCTTCTGCAAAGTTTGGGTGACGGCGCCTGCGGGAATAAATCGGTTAAACAGAAACAAAGGAAATAAGAAATCGAAATGTACGCAAGAACTTGCGCGCCCGCAAAACATAATCTTTAAACTGTAAATTTATAATCCGAATTTTGTTAATTAAGATATCTATTGTGCAATAGAATTTAGAATTTTGTACAAGGATATTCTTTGATCCGTTTTGATTCTTCAGATTGATTCTCAAAGGCAAGATTAAATATTTTGTGAGATACTTCGAATTCACGAAAATAATGCAAGAAAAGTAATTTTATATCTTCAAATACCGAGTATCATGCCTGCTATAATGCGCGATATAATGTCTTATTCTAATTTATGATAATGATGATGTGAGTTATTTCCCGCATTACGTTCGTTCGACTTACCAACTCCTTGTTGGAAGAATTTCGGCTTGTTTTTCCACGCGATAAAGGCGAGGTAGACAGGTACAGAGGAGAGTATCATCAGACAGCCGTATCCTGAAAAATCCAGGGAAAGATTATTTCCGTGGTATATTCTTCACATGATAAACGTCATATATATCACTGATGATAATAAATCCTGACCTGTTTCAACAGGACTGGCATACATCGGAACTATGGTTACGAAGAGGGTGGCCAAGATGTAGAAGACCGGAAAAATGAGATTCACCTTGATCGGTCTCGACAAATTCGGCTGACTCCATCTGAGCCATGGAAGGCACAGCACGGAAACTCCTATGCTCAGCTACAAATCATTAATTCATTGCAATTAATTCAAATTAAAAGATGACGAAAATAGATAATTGAGATATATAATAATATGGATATATAAAATAAATATGGATATTATATATTAGACCTCGGAAAACATTAGAAATGACTCTAACGATAAAAGATACAAAGTTTTGAAAGATATAATTGATACTCCTCGAAGAGTCCATCCGTCGTACAATATCCATTCATCCATCGTATCTATAAATTCTATTCCGAGAAAGATTTCCAAGAAAGATTGAAGAATAGCGCGCAACGTGACGCAAGGATGTAGCGACAGCTACGAAATAGTTATTCTTTAATTGAGAAACCTTTATACATACATTATGACACGTTATCTCGTGACATGAAGCCAATTAAGCCGAATATGAGATAATTAGATAATTATCACTCGTCCTATTAAGTTAATGATTCGTTGCAAACAGGTACACGAGCGCGTAAAGATCGCGTGATAGTGATCGTATTGTGCAGCCTTCATGATGAAACATCACTCGCATTTTGCGCAATGAACACAATAGGAAAGTCGGCTGCTGCTTCGTGATCCGCGCAAATCACGATGGATAGCAATTTTCTCACATTGGTGTCATGAGTAGAGTTGCGATTTGTTCTTCTGACAGAATACGGTGAACGAAAATCCTACGTACCCAAGTCGCGAAGCCGACGTAATTGATGAGAGCGGAGATATCGGAGGAGCACAGGTACAGCATGGACAACAAGGCCTGTACAGAAAAACGGACTCTTTTCAATCAACAAATTTACTTTTTCTTTGCGATAATCAATAGCCTTAATTCTCGCAGAATAAATTTGACCATCGCGACAAGAGTCCAGCGATGAAAGCAATCTACCGGTCGTATTGTACTCTTGTTTGCCGTTGCTGGCAGCAATCGCGTTGGTCAATAGAGGGAAGCAAGATTGATTCGTACAAGATACCTATAATAGTACGGAATCTAGGATACTTTATAAAGATATAAATGAAAAATATAACAAAGACTAGATTGGAAACTTGCGGTCAATTCTTTGTGATTATCATGATTGAGTTGAGATTAAAAATTAACAAAATTATTTTAAGCGAGCGTCATTCGTAAAGTTTCTAAATTCTCTCGAAATCGACTCTAAATTAACATTCGCTCGAGCAATGTTACAGTTCACGCGGTCAACTGCCAGCAAGAAGAGTTGTAACATAGCTTTGATATGACATATTAATACAATATATTGATCAGTAGTGTATGATACTCCTCCATCAATGCATATTTTAGCAGGAGCTCATCAAGACGAACATTGAAAGACGAACTCGGGAATCGGGAGAATGATTTACCATGCATATTACAGCGGGCGTGGGTGTGAGCCTAGAAATTTGGATCATCGTCAATATCTCCGGCATCTGACCCTCGCAGGCACCCGCATAGAAGAGCCGCGAAGACGTGAGTAGAATGCCATTGACCGCGCCGAACGTTGATAGAGCCACGAAAACCGGTATCGTCCATGCCATCACACCGAACAATCTGTTTGCGTATGTCTGTGAACAATAGAATTTGTGAATGTTAAACAACGAGGATATCACTTTAAATGATATTATATATCACCCTCTTTATACTTAAAATGTTCATATTAATTGTATATTTATAATAATTTATAACAGGAATAAGAGAGATCATCTAAATATTACTGTAGCTCATATAAGATGTAATAAGATTGAGAGAAATTTTTCTCTTAAAGAAAGAAAGTCTTTTTTCTTAAAAAGTAAAATTTAGTTCTTCATCATTTTCCATTTTACATTTCTTGATTCTTGATTTCTTGATTTCTTTCTCTTCTATCCGAGACTCGCATGAGAAATCCTCCGTTCCCTCAATTAATTAGAAAATTATTTACTTAGTATGGAGAAACGATTATTTACCACTGCCACAGCTTCGCTGCCGAGCACTTCGATCGGGCTCAAGGTCGTGTAAAAAGCCATGTTCGTGAAGACGTATACAATTGTAACCAGAGTGCACGAAATAGCAATAGCCCTCGGTAAATTCCTAGACAAATACACAGTTTTATATGCACGCAACAGTGGAAAGACATGGCGAGGTATCATCAAATTGTCGAATCATATTTTACTTTGTACATCACTTATATTTTTTGTTTCCTTAATATATATTTTGAGATGAACGATGTCACTGATTTTTACCTAACGGGATCCTTCAATTCCTCGATTATAAAATTCAAGTAATTCCAGCCGTTGTAGGCGAATAAGCCTGAATAAAAACTGAGCGCTATAGACGTGACTTCCGTATTAGTGTTCTCGAACGTGAAATATTGTGTGTGTCCTGAAAAAGTCAATAAGACGATATCGCTTAGATGAATCACCATTCCACATAATACAACGCGAATGAATGATATAACACAAGTACTGTCATCTTAAAAATCGATATTTTAATTAATTTCACTTTTTAATTTCGCTTAATGTAATATTACTTATAATATTGCGTGAAGTGCAAACATAAATATAACATCGTCAATTGATTTCATTAATGTCCGAATAAGAGTTCTAATTAATGTCCTATATATATAGGACGTATATATATATATATTTCTTATATATATATATTTCTTTATATCTCAATATACGTTTTAATTCCTTTTGAAATCTCGATTCGCTAACAAGGGCAGAACACGAACAAGGTCGAAAAAAAATCTCATCAGTATTAAGATGCTGCTCGTATATCATTGTCAAGGAACTACTTGCTTCACTGAATAGTCCAATTTAAATGATTCCTTGCACGCACATTGCCTGCGACCACGTCGCATTGCCTGCGTATTTAATCCATCTTTTTGATTGGGCAAATTGTCTCGTCCGGCAAATGTGTATAGTGCTGAAAAGCTGCCCAACGAAAATCGGACAGTTATGATTCCCACTTCGTTTCCCACGAAGTTCTTTCGTGTAATATTAACTTTAACGACATAGAATTGATAATAAGATTTCGAACATCTGTTTATGTGATATCAATTACTTTGAACGGATACTCAATCTTGAGGATTTTACTTGTCGGAAATGTAACAGATTGGCAGATATAACGCTGAGAAGATCTTTCAAGAAACAAGATTTGCCTCTTTCATTCGTTTCTTAGACATACTCGATATCTAACCAGAATCGCGTTAAATCTTTTTCTTATCTCATATTTTTACACAATGGCATTCGATGTCGGCCTCTATACAGTTCTATAGCTCGTTTCTATTCTATTACCTTTTTATGTTTCTCATGATATTATCCTCCAACATAATGTGCCGTGACACGGCAGATATGAAAGAAAAAAAGGTGTGACGAAAGAGGCACGGTTGGTGCGTCGGACAATACATCTGTGAGGGGAAAGTGTATCTAATGCGAGATGAATTTTTTTTTACTTGGTCGACATAGTTGGAATCGAAAGTATCGAAAACTTGTATCTTTGTCTTTTTGCATTATAGAACAAGAAAAGTCATAACGAGAAACGGAGAACCGGTACGCGCGGCGCTGATTAGCATCGCTTGGGATTGTTGCAAACTCGGCATTGCAAGCCGTTGCTAAGCGCACGCAGCCGAGATGCGTTTGATATCTTTAATTTTACTATGCAAAACCCGTCTTGCCAATATGGAGAAAAAACTCATAATACAATACAATAGTTTAAACAGATTAGATTTACCGGTGCAGAGTTGATAGGCCCCAGTGAAGATTATGATGAAGAGCGCGAGCAGTTTCGCATACGTGAAGATGTCCTGCACCCTCGTCGCCCATTTGACATCCCAGCAATTTATGAAAGCTAGGACACCTGAAACGTAACGAGATAGTGCAAACAGTGAAATTAACTATGCAATCAACATGATGTATTTATTCGTGCGTATAAATATCTCTTACATTATCTTTAGGATATTTATCAGATATCTTATAAATATAAGTTAGTTTTCATTTTATAATACATAACAACCAACTGTATAGCTTACTTATACTTATACGGCTAATTATTTAGCACGGCAATTAAATACAAAAGATAAAAGTCAAAGTCGGAGAGAAAGCAGGTCAAGTTCGAGCAGAAAATACAAGATGTACCCTCACGCGTTTCGGAGTGTAATTAAACGCTTATTTTCCAGTTCGATGTATGAATCTAATATCTGTCTGCAGGTATGCAGGTGTCACTTTTATTGTAGCTCGCATGATACTGAATCAATATGAGAATTATGGGTGATCGCGTGTCTGACGCTCACTTTGAAATACTTGTATGTCACAACGTGTTGCGATAACGAAAACGATTTATCATAATCAGTTAATTATTGTATTAACTTCAATGGCAACCAATTGCCCGCGCGATTTCTTCACTTCGGCTTAACTGCCAGCATTTCAGACTACGTCGACAACCTAGTAATCACGATGAAGAGAGTGAAAGCGCGCAGTTTATCGATCTTTTCGAGAACCGCGGGTCATTACGTTTTAATTTACTTTTCCTAGAAAAAAGATCTTACGGACATGAGTGTAATTGGATTATATGGATTTCGTGAATCTGTGCGTCATTCTTTATGATTCCGGCTTAGAGTGGCGACAAGAGGAAATGAAGTAGAAACGATCTTCATTAGATTCCGGGAAAGTTGCATGATTGAGCAGCTATTGGGCACTAATGAGATTATAAATAGGATTGAATTGAATTGTAACGGAAGAATGTGATGATTTAATAATAGCGCATGGATAATACATTAATGACTCGCTTCTAGCATTATTACGTGCAATTATTAGCCTCTTTAGTCCTATTCATATCTTTTGCAAGGATAGGTTTTGTTCCAGAGCAAAAGGTACGTCTAGATGCTGGATAAACATTTTCTGCGTTCGTTTTCGCGGTATGCGAAAAATTCCATCTCGGACATTATCCGAAGCGAATAACTGCCGCGTCCTTGGATTCGCGCGGAAGAGAAGCAAGAAGAAATACCGGCAAACTGATGCAACATTACACAGAAATATCGCGAGACTCCGTCCGCCCTTTCCTCCTCTTCTTCTTCCTCCCTTCGTACGCCCGCTTCGTTCTTCCTCCGCGCCTCCCTTTCCGCGCCGTTTCCCCTCACCCATCGGCAAATTATGCTGTTGTGGTGACCAGTTGTCACGTTGTTATTAAATTACATTTGCCCACAACGAGGCATGATTGCTATCAGGCTTTTGACTCGCGAGGCGACGCTTCCAGCCGCAGCTCCGCTCCGATCGTCACTTTCCGCAATCCGTTCGCCCAATATGGTCCAATATGGCCAAGTATGGACAAGTATGGCATAGTATGGACAAGTCTGGTCAAGTATGGCCAAGTATGACTAAGTATAGACAAATATGGCCCAATATGGCCAAATGTAATTCAGCATGGTCAAGTATGGACAAGTATAGACAAATATGGCCCAATATGGTCCCTTATAATCAATTATAGCCAAATGTGGCGACGTATGACCGTAACTATGAACAAATGTGGTCAAGTATAGCAAAATATGGCAAGTATGGCTAAGTGTGGCCAAGTATAGATAAGTATGGCCCGATATGATGGCCAAATATAATCAAATATGGGCGTGTATGGACAAGTCCGCCGCATGTCGCCGCGATCATCCGTCGATCAAGCTGATATCTAAATCCATTTCGAACAGATGTAACTGAACACATGATCAGACGGCTCAATTTTTACTCGTCAAATCTCTTATAAGCTGTATTTGTGAGAAATTACGAGAAACATGCGAAACGTGATTCTACGACGCATAAGTCGCGATTTGTCGGCGAACACCAGTTCAACAATCAGGAACAACTGGTATCTGATGGAACAACTGACTGATCCGATATCGCCAATGCGCCTGACGCAACGAGAAACGAGAAAACGCAGCTACGCTCTGGTCATTGATCTCTATCACTTGTTAATATAGAATGAAAACTAATTGTCGTCGATTCGAGAGAAACGGTATTACATCGTAATACAGCAAGGCCGATTGCAACAAGACCATTCAGAATTCATAGTTTTCTTGAGAATCTCCTTTTCTTATAAATCAGTAGATCAGATAGAATACAAATTGATCCTGAATTAAATCGCATGCCTCGCGCAATTGTAATAATTATTGGTAATTATTATTTATATGAAGTAATGCCTCACTCGCAAGTTAATGCTCGCTATATGAGACAATAATAAACGAACCGAGGGAGGAATTTTCTCGAGATAAAAGATCTTTCCGAATACGTCTTAAATAAAAAAAAAAAAAAAACGAAGAAACGCAGTTCCGTTCACCTTGAGTCCGCTAAATCGAACAGCTGGCATTAAATGTTGGAAATGCGACGCTCATTTATTCGCAAATGACATCCTCGTGTTCGATCGAGTGCGTTCATGCTTCCTTCGCAGGGAAACTTATTCCCGGTTTGTCGAATGATTTATCGGAAAGCAAATGGAGCTCGCTATATAACGGAATCTTATTTCCTCCGGACGTATAGGCGAGTTTTTATAGCGCATCACTGACAATTGTTCGTTGATCGCTGATATCCTTTTCGCTTTATTTTTATAAAAAGAAGAGATGTAAAAAGAAGAGATAAAATGTATGTGACATATCTATCGGATTAAACGGCGAATTAAGAGGATCAAAACCGATTATCATTTAGCTTGATTTTCATGAGGCGATCCTTCGACAATTATGCCAGTTATGTAAGCTCGTATCAAACTGTAGTAACAGAATCTCTACGATTCTGCCCGAACCAGCAGACTGAAATGGCATTCGTTATCACGAATGACACGATACCTTAATTAATGAAGCAGACGTTCCACTCAATCTGTAGAGATCTATCAATTAACCCGATGAATAAATTGGTTCGGGCAAGCGGATTTCGCATGTTATGTTTACATATTATGACGAAATGGCAATATTTTATTTTGATTGCTGATGATTATCTAACATTTGATCTCTGTTTATACTCGAAACGATTTAATAAATCAATTTCAATGTAATATTGACACATGTCGATCGATATATATAATATCGTTTCACAGATATGCAGATATGATAGGTACGTAGATGTAAATGCATTTGACTCAACCATTTCGCAACGCTTGATAAAGTCTTTCCTAGATTGTAAATATTTATGTAACAATTAAATTTACATTCGTAGTTATGAAATGAAACCTGTTCTAAAACATGGATTGAGAGATCCAAAATAGATCCAATAGAGATACAAAAGATCTGTCTCTTAAATTATTAAATTATTTAATTCGCAAATATATCGATTTAATATATCACTCTTCGGTATCAATGTAGTATTTTAATCCACAGAATTCTCGAAAATTCCATTGTAACATCTCTTGTTCACTTATATCTTTCCAATATATATTTATGCAGTTTGTAAATTTTAAATTGCTGGAATTACTATTAGGCCATAAAAAGAAATATATATATATGTATTAATTTTTACGCATATTATTAAAAAATGCTTTTCAAAATGTTTCGCAAAATTTGTGTTTCATTAAAATATTATCTGCAATACATTTTTCATATAACGAATTTGACAAAAATTAACTTTATATATTCACATATGGCTAATCTAATCAAGATCAGATTTCGTGCGACTAATTGTTTCTTTCCTCGATTCTAATTAATCTTTCCTCGAAATATGTGACTGTATCAAATCACTGGCAATTCATACTATATTATAATAATTTAATAATTTAAGAAACAAATCCTTATCTTAAATCTTTCATTCGATTAACTCCGTTAGAACAGGTTTCATTTGATAATTAGGAATGTAAATTTAATTCTTGCATAAATATTTACAACGTACTTTATTAAATGTTCTGCGAAATGGTCGATTCAAATGCATTTACATCTACATATCTATCATATTTACATATCTACAAAACTGATTCCTCGATGAAGGAGTGATATCGAAAATAAGTGATCAAACGACCGCCAAGGAATATTTCATGGTCATTCACGGTCATATCATGAGATAAATTTATAAAAAATGCTCTCTTATGTCTACGTTATCTCTATAATCATGTATATGTTGCGACTGTTACGATGTTATGAATAATAATTATCAACTTAATCATTTCTGATAGCGTTAAGTAATTATGCTAATATAATTATGTGCAACATGTGCCATATTTTCCGCATTCCTACCGCGCTCTCTTCTCTTAATGTCTGCGTTTGATGTCGTCAGTTTAACAGATAATTAGATAATATCTCGTTTTAATATTTCGCGAATATTCTGTCCGATCGATGCGCCGGTTTATCGAAAATGCAGCCAAATGTAAACATGAGAAGGAGTCGGAAAATTACATGCGTCATCGAATTTTTATGAGAACACGCCCTGCTTCGTAGCGTGTTCTCCATTACCAGTTATCTATTTTTATTAGCGACCATGAACAAATTTTTCTGTTATTTATTGACATTCGATCGTACAAGGACATTATGCGCAATTCTGTCGTCGAACGATTTTCTAGTGTTTGGAAAACAGTGGCAATTAAATATCCGAGATAGAGAGAGAAAGAGAGCGTATCGTCGCGATTGCATCGCGCTTTTGTGGTGATAATCGAGAAATGCAAGAACGGATTGCACAGTATCTTCTTCGTCGCTGATAATTTTTTTGTTATTTTATGTATAGAGAGTTGTCTTAAAAGGAAATACGTTATTCTTAGAACTCAGATCAATCAAAGCGTAGAATACGAAAGGTGGAATAAAGATTTCAATGAGATATCGGAACGCGTGTCCTTTGCAAAGCTGTCTTATCAAGAGAGAAACTTGAAATCTTCCGATTCTGTATTATTCTCATCAGGCTACAATTGTATTCTTTGTTGACAAAATCTTTCACGTTGACGGATAATTTGAAAGTGAATTGCAATTTGTGGATTGCAATTTGATAGATTCCGAAAGCATTGTGTTAAAACCAATGTTACTTTCCGAATATTCGAAAGTAGCTGCAGTTATTTCTTTTTATAAATAATCTTGAATATTTCATGATTAGTACTATTTCACGGCCGTATAGTAATTAACATTTCTTACTTGGCTCTCGCGTTTTATGAGGAGCTTTCCCCGCAATTGTTCGTGAAATTTGAAAGCAAACGAAACTGGCGTAAGCCAGTTTGTGATTTTCTCACTGTAAAGACGAAGAGAAAGGTGTTTGATTTCAAGTCAGAGGCGTTTATTATTGCGCCTTGAAAAGCGTCGATTAAAATCCATAAAACTAGAGGACACCGGAGGGCACCGTATTATAACGCGTATCTCTATATTGCTGCTCTATTATGCCGCTTAAAGCATGAAAAGGAGAGATATAAATTGAAGGCTGTTCTTCGTTCTCGTCTTCTCGTCTTCTCGTCAGTTCGTTTATCAACATTTTGGCCTTCGTATTCGCGCTCTCTAGCAGACAGATTCATATCAACGAGTATAAATCGGCCTTCAATTCTACTTGAAAAGTCGAAAAAGATCTTTCTGCATTCAATAATTATTTTTACATCGATATAGTTTCATTTATCTCTCAAGGTTTTTGTTTACTCTCCCTCTTTTTCTCTTTTTCTCTCTCTTCCATTTTTTAGTTACATCATTTTTTATTCCAAAGACTTTGCATATTATTTTTTAAATCGTCTCAATTTATCGTAATCTAGTGATCTTCTCTGCTAATAACGCGCAATTACGATCCGTAGTTTGTTACGCGGTAAGAATGGCTGAATCTTTTCTAGAAAGAGAGAGAGAGAGAGAGAGAGAGAGAGAGAGAGAGAGAGAGAGAGAGAGAGAGAGAGAGAGAGATACTAGGGACTAAATATGAGATGAGAGAGTTGGAGCTTATTAGAATAGAATCGACTTTCTCGTTAAGGGGATTCCTCCATCGAGGACTTGATCGAGATTGTCTGCTGCATTATCTAATAAGACATTCAGACGCTAAAATGAAACAATCGTGGAGAAGTGCAAAGTTTGACACTTGGCCGGGGCCACGATTGCTGTGGGAAAGACGAATTTTCTATGTGAGTCACACTGTCGGCCCGTTTGAAATTGTTAATGCTCGATGAACGCACGAGCCAATAAAATTCAATCCTTGGCCTCGGTATTGTACCACGATCATTCGCCACAGAGGATCGACATTGCTCCCGTTTGATTGTAATTGGGTACAATGAGCGTCTCAACGGGTAAACTTAATTGCTGTTAAACATCGCATCTCTTTGCATAGAGATCACAGAACGCCCGTTCACCTCCGTCATGCAAATTGCAGAACGCAATTATGCAGAACGTCGTTTCAAATTATTCAATATAGCAATATAGCATAAATTATATTACAGGGATGAAGAAACTTTCATTCATAAATCGTAAAATTCGGTTCATATGTCTTCAAGCAGCAGAAGTATCGCGAAATCTTTCAACGGAGATGAATCGATCTCTATGTAAAATTCTCTATATTAAATTGAAACTTATTTTATATCAGACAATGTTCTAAAAAAAGATATACATATACATTTACAAGATATATATATATATATACATTTCTTTAATATTTAATGTAAACGTTATTTTGTATCAAAAATCTCAAATCTTTCATTCTACTTTCCGTACTTTCCGTAAGTTTCAAACATGCGCGTTTTCTTTGTACAATAATTTATTTCGTGTTTGATCATACGCTCACATATCTCGCGATTACTTGAGACCAAAATATATGACTTCATTATTTAATGTTCATTATTTAAGTCACAAAATGCTCGATTCTAAATTTGTTTATCATTTACTTACATATGCAGCAGACGGCGAGCATTCTTACTGAATCATCGGGCGGCGAACAATCCGGAAAGAGTGGTTTGAGGACGTAAACGCTGAAAGTCAAGGCCACTATGGCCTGGCTACAAGGGCGCACTATCATACACTCGACCCATAGTCTGACGAAGGCCAAAAAGGGCCCGAAGGTCTCCATGATGTACGCGTAATCGGCGCCGGATTTCCTAATCATGCAGCCGAGCTCGGCATAGCAGTAGGCTCCTATCTGGAGTTTACATAAAAAAAAAGAGAAAAGAAAAAAGGAATAAGAAATAATAATAATAATAATACGCGTAGATACGTTATCGCTCTGTTAATTATTACACATTTAACGGAGAATTAGTTTCTAATCTAGCAATAATCATAGCCATTATCATATCTGTTTTCTTTTCGTTTTTTGTTTTTTCGTATTTAAATCGAGATCTCGCATATAAACATCAGTTCAGAGTTCAATCTTTATTCGGCATAATGACGTAAGTGGGCAAAATAAATTCGAATGGACTATTCGCAGACACGGGATCCATATATGAATACGAATTTTATAGAGAATATTATCTCCGCTAATAAATTACTTCTTTTTTAGCTGGGAACCTTGCAACTGTTTTTAATCGTATTGTTTGCTAGTGAAACAAGCTGTTGCCTGCATTTTTCACGTTATCGAGAAAGGCCGACGTTAATACAATAAACTATAGAAAAGATTGCACGTACCATAGAATAAATGCCGGATGCCGTCCACACGAGAAGACTCGCGTTCACGCTTCCGGTGTATTTGAGAACGCCGGTTGGGCTAACAAAGATGCCAGAACCGATGATAGAGCCGACGATGACGGTGACTCCGTTGAGCAGTGACATTTTCGCCTCCAGTTTGATCTCGTCATTGTCGCTAGAAGGGATCGGATCATACGGTCCCTTCTCGCCATCTTTGATGCTCCCTGACTTTGACATTTCTCCTGCGAAACATAATGAACAACACTCTGTGTACCTGTCTTCATCGTATTCCCCTCATTCAATTACCTGATTCGACCTAAAACTGCTGTATCTTTTATAACATCGAAATCCGACGTGATCCAGGCAGTTTTGCAACGTAAAATGATTTCCTGAAAAAGTTCGATGAAAACAATCTTCATCGTTCGTGACGTTTGTTCGAATCGAGCTAATTCGCGAGTTCGCAAGATTCCTCAGGGAAAAGATTTTAAGGGGGAACATAACTCATTCCCCCGATGTTTTTAACGACATTCCTCAGTTTTATTGTTTCACTAGAATTTCTTTTTTATCTATTAAACGTAACGGAATGTCGCTTACGACCTGGTGCTATGTTTCATTGCATGCCAAACAGGGAAATTCGGAGAAACTCTTCGCGGATATGGAGCTATCATCGTAATACATAAATTATGTAATTTCATGATAATTCAATACACGTTTCTATTATTTTCACTTAATCAGATTCGCATATGGTATCTATACGAGCTAATGCACATTCAATAGATTTAAATTTAAGGTGCTGAAATTTCTTTGCACACGGTATATCATCTTATGTAAGAAATTGTCAATGTGTGCTGATCGCCCGCACACCGCTGGAGTAGCAAATCAATGATCAGATTAAAACAATCGCATCGAGTCACGCAACGATTATGTAAATCTATGAAATTTCTTCTCCATTCCGTGCGTCTGTATGCTCGCTTGATTTTTACTCGCTCGTTATTACTTTATGCTTATTATCTTGCTCGTTTTATTTTCATGTTCTTTCTCCCTCTCTTGTCGTCGTTATTTTACGCGCTCATATATATTTATTCCCTGAGTTATAATTGCTACCATATAATAAATTTTTAGACGATAAGAAACATCGTATTTAAAAATAGTTCGATAAAATTTGCAAGCACGCACGCGAGTGCACGCGAAAGCAAGCGGGATATTCAACAGGTTCCGTCAGATTATAAGCGATTCGTCTCAGTCGTCTCCCTGAAATTCCGTGAAATCGAGGAAAGGCAATTTACGGCTTACAATCGAGGCCATAAAGTAGAGAGAATTCATTGACGCGTCTCTACTTTCATTACTCGCAAATAATGCGAGAAAGCGCGATGCGTGCGTAAATCGCTATCCTGCATATTGCGAGCAGCGCTGTCTGCCGAAGGATGCTTTCCATCCTCGTCCTGAATAATGCATTCGGCATTATTTTGCGCGAGGCGGAATGGCCGAGGAGGATCGGACTTCTGTAACTAGCGGACTCGATCCATCCCGGGAAGGACATGATCTTTCTTTTTCTTCCCGGGCTAAGGACGCTAAGAGAGGATCTCGTGGGAAGTAGGTCGCTTTTATTCCGATTCGTTTCACGGAGGAACTCTCGTGCTGCACAACAGATTCTCGCGGCGAGTGCAAAAAGCCGCGTTGGATTCTTTCGACGACATCGACTGCATGAATGATCGGCTTGTCGGAATGCAATTCAATCCGTTCGAATTCAACGGACGATTATGAGAGAGAAGAGTAATCTCATCTTTATAATAGAGACAGCGATGTATACGTTGCATACATCTATGCAATTTATATCGGAAACATATTAAATATATCCGATATCTAATATTAGATATGATTTGTACAATGATTATCAATATCATTGTACAAAGTTTTTAAATAAAATATATGTTCTTATAACGTGTTCTTTTAATCATGTATAATTATAATTCTGTAATGCTATCATTATCATTTTATGTTATTTAATTCTTTTCTTGTACATTTTTATCAACAGAGAGAACGAGAGAGAGAGAGAGAGAGAGAGAGAGAGAGAGAGAGAGAGAGAAATTGTTATCGCACTTGTTTATAATCAGTTTATAATCTCATCTGACACCAAGAGTTAGCATTACGTCACGAGAGCAGCCGCGAAACTGATGACGAAAAATCGATTTTGAAGGGGATCGATCTGATTCTTCGTCGTCACGTCACATTTATCGATCCTACGAGCTATCGTACGCGCGATCGTCGACACGTATCTTGACTGTCACCTGACAAACGACTCGCCATGAAAAAGTGACAAACCTGTTCCGTTTGTATGTTACATCCGCTCACGTGCTCGTTGATTGCCACTGCTCTGTAATATCAAAGTAATGTAGCGACGTCGATTTTTGCGGTAATTCAATTTGCCGATCGATCGCCGTATGTCTATTAACGGGTCGTTTCGACGCAGGTTTATCGATCATTCTTATTACGCCTAAGGGAGTTATTAATGTGTACAAATTAATTTCTTGCCTTTCTTGCCGTTCAAGATTTATTTACAAAAAGTACATAAAAGATTTTAATCGATGAAATAATCCTCATCATCTTCGATGAGCTTGAGCCATTTATCGCGCAGTCGAGCGCGATGGAAACGTTGACGCTTTCGAATCGATAAAGTCATCGAAGGCAAGAAATTAATTTGTACGTCTAATATATCTCGTTCGCAGGATTTTCTGCTCGGTAAAAATGTCAACGAACGAACCAAAGAGAGTGAGATACGAGATGAGAATCGCTGATAGACTCATGGAGATGCGAAAAATTATTAGAAATTACTTTTAGAACGCGCGCGTTATCTAACCTAAATTTATAGGAGATGAAAGGAATACGCATATAAAATAATAGTTTAGAAAAATATTCAGCCATTCTTGAGCATGATCTTGAGGGATACGGCAATGTATTATATTCTAAAATCAATGACCTTCCACTACTAATGCGTCAATCACATGGATTGCTCGTCGGAAACTATTTGTTCCTCCGAGTCTAGCACGTGGCTAGATCTTCAGCCACGTTGCACAATGACGTTTGTCGATCGACATGATGTGTCTAGGATCGAGTATCACCATCTCGTGTTACAACGCAAGCGTACGCCGCAGTGCATATTTCGCTTTACCTGGTAAAGGAAGGTCTTAGAAATGAGAAAACATAAAACTCATAAGAAGAGACGTGAAACTCAAGGATAAACGAATGAAGGACATTAGGATATTATGAATTATGCGGCCGCTTATTGGACCGCTCATTAACGAAAATTACGATCTCTCTTTAATTTTCCTCGAAAATCGTAATTGAAGAAAGTGCACGACGAAATAAATAATCACTAATAATGAAATTCGTCAGAATTCAACCATAAGATTATTTAGTCTAGTTTCTAGATGCAAGTCTTCGGGGCAGACCGCGAATATTTTCTGCCCCTGATTTCGCGTATGTCCGCAGAGTGGTGTTTCACGATGGGGGAACCACAGGACCCCCTTCGTTCAATGTCTTAATGCGTCTGGCATTCGTACTGCTTCAGCTGCCCGAGGCGCATCACGTCCGAAGATCGTGTGTATGTACACGCGGATATTTACAGTCGCACCTAATGCCTGCTCCGTTTCTCTACTCGTGTGTGTGAGTAATTCGTGAACAAGCGCTCGAAGGGGCTTTGTCCAAGCCTTATAGGCATTATCTAGGATCGTCTCTCTCCAATACCGGTCTCTCTGATGCTCGCCATCAGTTTGGATCAGACAACGCGCCGATGTTCCACGAAACCGTCATTTAGCACCGTGATCTTGCGAAGCTAAATCTCCGCAGGCGCTTCAGTTCATTGATCATTCGTCAGATCTTGTCATTTTTTTAGATCGATCTCTTGTAACGTTAGGAATAAGAGGATAAACTTCGACTGTTTGCTGTTATATTTCTTTTAGTTTCTGATTATTTTTCTCCCTTAATGTTTAGTCTTATTTTTTTCTTTACCCTTTCCGCGTTAGCTGATATCAATATAACATTACAATATTTATTCAAATATTACCGCTTATATTTTGGACTTTTGTACAATTACATTGGAAATTTCAATTTCCGTTGTTACGAAATTATAAAATCCATTTATCTAGAGATAAATAAATAGAAAATCCATATTTTGTTACGAACAAAATTTGTAAACAGGGTATATTAAAAATACATAAGGATATTATGTTCAAATTACAGTTGTGATAAGCATGTGCTGACTAAGATCACGGCATGCCATGGTACCCATGAAAGTCTGGCCGAATATTGCATCATTGCTTTTTATTGATCCCAAACCGACCACGTCTATTGGCGCGTTGGTTTGAGATAAAATGTGCTTAAAGGCACCTGCTATAAGAGCAAAGACACCGGAGCCATTGATTACCTTACGCGAAGCACGACGACATACCTTTTATAACTCAAGAATGATAAATTACTCTGTTTCGTATCTTGTTAACTTATTCCTGATATCAATTCTGTTTATCAGTTTCAGAAGGCTAAAATGATGCAAAATACACTCAGGAAATCATTTTAATAATAAAATCGGATAATTTGCTAAAGTTATATGTATATAATATTGTAGAACTTATAATTATATCATAAGAGATATTTTCAATAAAAATATTAAAAATCGTAAGGATTAATTTCACAATTTCTTTCAATTTCTTTTTTGAAATTGATTTTAATTTCCGTTCCATTTCCTTCTATCCTTCTATTTAGGATATTATCTTGAAAAAAGATTTCCATACGCTCCTACACATTGAATTATTTTTATTTAAATTTATATATACATATTTATATTCCTTAGGAACAAAATCGCTGAAATCGGCAGTATGAGAAATATCCCGTTTTCTACAATCCAAATGCGTTATCCTAAATCATGAATTTGCGATATTTGTTCTATTTGATTTTTGTTTTTATTTATGGATAAGACATATGTTATATAAACATACGTCGCATTTGCATTCCGTGTGCATAACGTTCGATCGTAATCTTGAGCGTAATCTTAAGGCGGTCTCCTCAATTCAGCGATTGGTATGTTAAATTTAAATAAGAATAATTCAATATTCAATAGAAGCGTGTATAAATCTTTTCTCAAAATAATATCTTAGATAGAAGAATAGAAAGAAATTTCTATTTCGCTTATTCAAAATAACTACGATTGTTTCCTGATTACCTCTAGACATTTCTCCTTTCATGCGACAGATAAATTCAGAAAATTGAAAGAAATTGTTAAATTTATCTTTTAACGACTTTTAATGTCTAAAGAAAAATAAAAGATAAAGAAAATATCTCTTATGACATAATTACAAATTCTATAATAGCGATTATACAAATTTGCTAATAACTTTTTACTATAATGTTCAAAAATCTGCCGATTTCTCGTTAATGAATTCAGGCACGCACGTGTGTATCATACCCGCATATAGCGAATACGAAAATCAAATTCTCGTTATCGTGCTCTATAGAAACAAGCAATAAAGCGATTTAGGCAATCGATAAAAGTAAATGTCGTCGAAGTAAACGTTATCAAAAATAAAGTCGCGTAAAACGTTAAAAGCTTCAGGCGTCATGCGCATATTACAAAACCGCGATAAGATTTCTCCGTTTAGTTCGGGACAAGCCGCTGCTGCTCATTGAGGAAATAAGGAGCGCGAAGCGCAGAAACTCTTTGCATAATTTAATAAGCGACGTTACGCGCGAGGAACGAGCTTCCGGTTCGCGTGCGCGCTCCAGCTCTCCCGTACATCTCGAGTATCCTCGAGATCCCGCGTATTCGAGTGCGCGATATTGGCGCGATGGCGAAAGGGCCAGTTCTCAACGGCGGGGAACGAGCGTATGGCGGCCGACGAGAAAATCAATAAGCCACGTGGGTCGCCGACCGGGTTTCCCGAACCCAGTTTTCGTCACGACTTTAATGCCGCGAGATGACAGATCGACCGAATCGACCAAATACGCCCATCTCGCGCCTCCCGATCGCGTCGATAAGAAACCCGTGACGTCAGACAAGCGACACGTCACCAAGGAAGAGTTAAAGAATTCCAAAGCGGAAATGAGGCGATCTTACCTCTTGTAAGATTTTACGTCAACGAGTGCTGGGAGATCACGTGATGTTCGATGATGAGCGTTATGCAATCATTATGCATGACGCTTCCCGGCGTCATTTTACATATTCTGCTCTGATTTAAAAGGGGTGGGGGAGGGGACATTTCTAATATTTAATGGCAAAAGTTACAGCGCCGTAATAAAGGCTATTCGCTTCGCCTCGTAAAAGATAAATATTTGCACTAAAAGTTTCTTATCGATAAAAACGATCGATGTATTAAACGATACTGCGCAAATCATTAAAACGATAAATTAACAAAGTTATTTACAATCTTTTAAATGTCTTTTTATCGAGGGCTCGTATATTTCTCGTATTTGTATAGAATTAATTAAAAATAAATTCTCTCTTTCTATACTTTGTACTTGATCACACATTTGCCGCGTTTTTTAAATCTCTCCTTTAATAGGCAAGCTTTACTTGCCAAATGATGATGATATAATATGTATAACTATGCGTAATGCTGCTAATGTTAATATATAAATATAAAAATCTGTAATATATAAATTATCTGTAATATATAAATTTTTAATTAATTATATAAACTCGAATTATATTTTACATTTTAAATTAGTAGGATCATGTAATGTAATGAGTTAATCTAGCATTGAGCAAATGAGCAATAAAATGAACATTCGAATCCTGTCTCCAACAATGTTACAAGGATCGTTACAAAACTGCGCAGCGATAAATAATTTATGACACAAAGTATTAATAAAAGTCTTTGCAGCCTCGATATCTCATCCAATCGGAAGCTTCGCTCACATTATCCGATTCATACGGGGAATATATTAACTCTTCCCTCTAAACACGCAAACAGAAACCATCCCTGATGAGGGATGCAACGCGACCCTCGAGAGCGGCCATACTGCCGCGGTGCGCGGCATCAGCGAGCACGGACACGTCGCATTTCCATGAATCCGCCGGCAACATCGCGAACGCCGCACTCGCATTGAGTTCTGCATCCCCGATTAAACCTTCTCCAACGATAACGACCAATTCCGCGAGACTTTTCATTCAACATCATAACGAAACGTGCATAGTCGCAGCCGCGGTGCGCGCAACGTGCGTCACGACGCAGTTTATCTGTCTATTCACCTGTATTAGCAGACGCCGTCTTCGTAGATGTTCGGATATCCTCGTCGAAGGAACCGACGCCGCCGATGGACAAGCGAAGCGTTCGAGGGTGAAGAACTCACGCGCGCGTGGTTACGCACTCTTACGCGAGGATCGATCTCAGACACCGGCCATAGCGCCAATTCCCTTCTTCCGAAATCACTGGAGCCCACCACCACCACCACCACCACCACTACTACCCCTCCCCTCCCCTACGTCCCCCCCCCGTCGACCCGCACGGAAATCGGGAACTCCCGCCCTGCCGTCTCCCGTCGCTCGCACCAACTTCGCGCCCTTCAGTGACGATCGCGTGCCGCGTACGTCGTTGTGCGCGAGGGCGAGCTCGGGACGGAAACGCAGCGTGTGCACGGCGCGCCGGTCGGGCTCTGAATGAGCGTCACTCCCGCTCGCTCCGATTTGCCAGCGCGCTTACTCGCGCGCAGCGTATCCTACGCGCGTTCCATAAAAACCGCGCCATCGAGATCGCGCCACCCCCGAACGACGAGATATCGAGCGATAGCCGTCGGCTGCTGTTGACGCGCGGTTCTCGTGGCTCTTCTCGGAAGGACTTCCGGCTTGTACAACAAATTACATGCTGTGTAAATAACAGATGAGCGGATTGAGTCCTCGCTCATCGTGCGAGATAAATGGAAATGATCTGTTATAGGAATTGAGAATTGAAGGTGGATCCACCGTGGGATCCACCCGATCGTGCATTCATGAGTTTTAGAGGTTATCTCCAGTTCCCGGGCGCGGGATTGATTCCTCACTGTGATTTCCATGTTTCCATTAATTTGTATTCTCGAAATTAGATTGCGCCACGATGCAGAATACGCGAACAGGCGGTATCCCGGTTTCGCTGACGCGCGTTATCCGTTCGTCGCAAACCGGAGCTACATTAAGGCCATTTGCAGCAACGGCAGATCTCTCGAAAGGGAAATCGAAACTTGACGTCGTTACGGGATGATCCCTGTAGCAGCTCCGAATCCTTTCTTTCCCCTCGTTAAAACTTATCCCGTTCGACCGATTCGATTCATTGTCATATCGCTGATGTCAAAGATCACACTTCGATATGTCTTCGATACGGATATCTTGCCAAAATTATCTACCAATCGTTCACCATCTAATAACACAGTCGTCGGATATAAAAAAGAACATTGTTCTAAAACCGTTTCGTCATTAAAGAATGAGAGCAAATGCGCTAAATGCGTAAAATCCTCATTGGCGATCTTCATTGAATTTTGCTCTGTTATTTTTGCAAAGGATCAAGATTAAAGCTCATAGAAGAAGCACCTTGCAATCGCTAGGGGATACTAAATAGGGGCAACAACAAAAGTCGAAAAATCCATCGGTTTACTTAGGAAGAATCATTCCTCTCTACTTTAAACCGTCACAATATTTATCTTTCTAATATATTCCGCGTTCATATTGATTAAGTATGTTTATTAAGTCCGCTGTCGATTAAGTAAATCCATATCAAGCTTTGATTGACACGTTGACGATTGAATGATTTAAAATTATACCGTGAGCATAACAACGTCAAGATTGTACGACAAAATATACCTATAAATCGGACAATTAAAGGACTCATTGTCGCGTGTAATAATCGATTTCGGTGCCCTTATCGTGCCTCTCGTTTGAAGCGAACGAACAAATTATTCGCAGATTGCACAATCTCGTTCCATCAATTACCCTCGGCGACCCTCTCACATTTGTGCATGTCAGTAAAGCAATCAACGCTCAAGCAAATATAATAAGACACATACTTGTATATTATTGTATATCACTTTGAAGAGTGTCCTGCTTTGAGTTTGACTCAAACTCGTTCTCGGCGAGTATCATACAAATATTTTGCGACCGTGTATTGGGACACGTATCTTATTATGTAACGTGGAAAGGTCACCCACCGTTTTGCGATGCTATTGCTTTTATAGTTATTTTATTTTTATCGCATTACAACGGGCTGGCAACCCACGATTATGCAAATAGATGTAAATAACGTAAATATGAACGAACAAGAATATGTTTCCTTATCTGGCACGCGAGAATGAATCGTTATCGAAATATCTTTTTATTAATTATTTGTAAAGGAATCATGAAAGACGAGAAATTATCGTATATAACCGTTCGACTGTTCGACCAAAGATATTAAGGACATTCAAGATTATTTTCGAATCGAATGGCTAAGAGAATTTCTACAACTGGAACAGAACATTCCAGAGTTAAATGAAAAAGGGAATAAAATGAAGGACAAGAAAGGAATACGAAGAAAGAGCGCACTTTTTATTTCCTCTTCAGTACCGTTTTTCAATCTTAATCGAGTGTGTCGGTTTCTTTCATACTTACGCTTCGCGTAAGTAGTGACTTTAAATTATTACGAAGAGCCTGTCGGAGAAAAGGAGACAATTTTAATATTTATTCCTCAAGAAAATGATTACCTAATGATCGAAAATGATCACTTGAATTTTTGCCATTAAAGTCATTAACGCAATTAAAATCAGATAACTATCGAGATAATTATCGGCAATCTAAACAATCATTAAAATATATCGTAATCAATTTATAATACAACAACATTGCGATAAACAATAACATTGGAATAAAATAAATCTTTTATTATTCCAATTCCTTATCTTCTTTTTATTATTCATGTTTTCAGTTCCTTTTTTTAACGACGAAAATCGATTTTTCTTTTTCTGTTATCGGATAAAATAGCAATCAATGCAAACTGCATAAACTGTGTGTATTTCGTGGAAAAATAAATTGCACTGGATGACGAAATATTATTAGAAGATTCGTAAGATGCGAAAGAAAAACGTAGACGGAAGAAAAACGAATTCAATGTTAATAATAATAATAAAAATAATAATAAGCTAATAATAATAATAATAGAAGTGAGAAATATTATGAGTCCGTCTAACTAGTAGCGCATATAACTAGTTTTTAGCATTATATTGTTTTTGCCGTAATCGCAACGGATCATTGAACATGCATGCAACGATATTCGCGACGAAAGAAAGGAAATGTGATAATAAGCACTCCCGCTCTGCTTTACGTCATTTCGAAACATAACATAAATAACATTACTATGTAAATCCTCCACATATCTTAATAGACTGACAATGTATCTACATTGTCGCCAATTAAAGTTAACAACTTTTAAAAAATGCAGAATTTTCGCAATTTCAAATGGGTAAATTATTTTCAAATTTTGATTTAACGTTTAATATCATTTCTTTAAAGTCATTTCCAGATGCGAACCACAAATCGAATTAGAGACATTTGTTTGGCCAAAAAAGGGACTGAGATAAAACAAGATATTAAAGGAATATGCATTATTACGAAAGCATAAAATTGTTGTGCTTTCGCAGAAAGATAAAAATAAACGGAATACATCCAAATGTGTTATTTTCTCCTTAGTTGAACAAACATACATCAATCTGAAAAAAACCTTTTTCAACAAGTTTGTACTGATCATTGTTTTCATTACTAGTGTTAGAATCCTGTGTACGTAAGAATAGAATCAGAGATAACCCAATTTCGGGAATTAAGCACTCCTGTTGCGTGGGATGATCTTCAATGACGTCAGAGAATCGATAGCAAAAGTCGAGGTCCAATTACATTACTATAATGACATGGCATGCCCTCCTCTCTCTCTCTCTCTCTCTCTCTCTCTCTCTCTCTCTCTCTCTCTCTCTCTCTCTCTCTCTCTCTCTCTCTGAAAATGCAAATAAAGAAAAAACCGAATTATCCGACGTCAAAGGGAATTATTCTTCGAGAGGTTTTCCGGAAGATCGAGCTGGAAAGACACACACTCGCGCGCGCGCACATACACACACATACACACACACACTAATAATTTATTTCGCACGAGTTGACGACAGTTCTTTCCGAGGCGTGCAGTTTAGAAGTATCAATTAGTAATCCAGATACTTTCTAATTAGTTACGTAACATCAGCACTATCGTGACGTCATATTGCTGATTTTACATTTAAATGACGATAATCTTTCCGGGTGTTATGCCGAGTGCCGATAATAAGACAAGCAAACAGAAGCAAATCTACTTGCGATTTGATGAACGCAAATAGGATGTAAGAGATAAGAAATTTAGTCAATCCCTCACGCTCTATCATGACGCGTGCAATCCGAAAAGTAAACAATTGCGAAATTAACAACTAAAATTAACTAACACAGCGACGATCGGATAAATACTCTGCATAAATATCGATCTTTTAATTTATTCGATGACCTGCAGGGAATCGATAGAGAAATTCCTCATCTTGCAAAGATAAGATAAATATATAGTGAACGAATCGCCTTATGAAGGAGAACGTGCTGCGTTCTCAAGCGGGGCGAGCAATTTCCTTTTTCTCGCAACACGACAATTTTCCAATTTACGGTAAAGGTTGTGCAGATACGACCGGCACCATTAAATTACATTAAATTACAGATACGGTTACGCAAACATAAAGTACTAACATGGAATTAGTGCAGTCGTGTTAAAAGTTGTTAGAACTCCTGTAACTCGCTATTCTAGCTTCAAAAGTATGTTTCTCGTCATTTTACTAGAATTGCTGAGAATTATTAGCATTACTGCCGCATACATTATCATCGCTCTCTCTTATGAAGGAGAGAAAAATTCGATCACAAGTTTTGCTATCACGTTTGCGATAACTTCATTTGTGAGAGAGAGATTATGACATGCCGAGGCAAATAGATTAATGTTGCAAACCATAAATTATCTCCTATTCATGCCGCTGTTTCCGTATTTACGTCTTGACGGCTCGATTAACTAGAAATTATCATTTGTAACCAGGATATTTTCTCATCATTATAGCTTTGGTTTTCGTTATTAGTTATTGTATTCATATTGCTTGCACATTTATTTTCAGTTATTGCATTATGTTTTATTATATATTGTATCATATATGCAATATATATGCAAAAACACAAACGTATGCATATTATATCGCGTTACGAGCGTTAATAATAACCAGATGTATAAATTTATATAATTTAAAAATCCTGTATAATCTGTTAAAAAGATGCCGCTGTGCTCGATGCATTATTCATATACAATATATGGAAAAGAATAACTTACATAAATATCAAATATAAACATCAAAAATATAGCAAAAATATCAAACGATTCTTACATATTTTTTAATATAATAGCAATATTTCTATAATAATATTTTCATGTAGTTATTTTATGTAATTATTTATTATTAGCAACAGAAAATATATAATTACTTATATATATATATACAATGCATAAGGCAGTGTTACAGATATTGCATCTTGGCGCCATCTGTAAACGTATCTCTAAAATAAAATTCAAATTATTGGCACGTGACAACATTGTGCAAAAAGTTGCTGAACTATCTTCATCTCTTTTGTTGGCTAACCTGAATACAAAACAGTGTCAAAGCAAAAATCTAATGTAATTTCGTTTCTTTGCTTGTTTCAGTTTACCAGTCTGATTTTAAAAATATTTTTAAAGGCATTTAAAAGCATTTGAAAGTATTCGTGAATTACAATTGTCTGACATTTGTCAAACAATTATATACAAAAATAACCATGTATAAATAATAAGTTATACGAAATATCAAATTCATCACCGATAAAAATATAGATTTTTCTTAATGATAATAATAAATTTATCAAGAAAAGGAGTGTTACTTTTATTATAATAAAAAAATCTATGCATCTAACAGAGCCATTACAGAGTTCTTTACAAAATGTATGTAAATGTATACAAATGAGCATCTTTATTATATCTTTCTCTGTTACGTATTAATTATGTAAGCATGTACATTTTATATTCATAGATTATATCAGTAATGGAATATTCATTACAATTATTACTTGTAATAAAGTTTCCAGGTATAATTATTAAGTTTTTCCAATAAATTATTACTGGATATTTATTAAATAAAATAAGCAATTTCAAGGATATTTGATACAAAATAACTTAAAACAATTATTGATAACTAAGATGATAACCGCTTAACTCCTGAAAGAAAGAAACACATTATTAGTTATTTCATAAATTTTAATTAGAAAACTGGAATTTACTCCAAGTTGGTTATAATATTATCTTATCAATATCTATATATAAAAGATTTACGTATAAAAGATACATCTTTGAATACAAAAGTGAAATTTCAGAATAAAAATTTTTGGAACTCACTTTGCTTCGACACTGTCTTTTTTTGGTAGCATATTTTCTAATTCGTCCGACTCGCTCATCTCTTTTATTATGTCCAATCCGCCGATTAATTCCCCATTTACGTACAATTGCGGATATGTTGGCCAATTGCTAAACTTCTTCAATCCTTCCCTAACGTCATTATCTTGCAGTATATCGAAAGATTTGTAATCTGCTTTGTAGCCATCCAAAATGGAGACGATTGTTCTCGAAAAGCCACATCGTGGATTTGCGGGATTCCCTTTCATAAATAACATGCAAGGCGCTTGATTTATCAACTTTTTCAACCTATCCTCAAGAGATTCCTTCGACTTAGCTATATTGGATATCAGAGTATCCTTGTTGTCCAATTGACGTTTGATTTTTTCCGTTAAAGCAGCAGCATTGACACCATCCACTCTATCTACTACGCTGCTGTCTCTCAATAAGAGTATTGTAGGCACGACAGTTACTTTGCTTTTCAGAGATACTTCAGGTACATTCTCAGCTTCGATCTTGGCAAAGTTCACATTCTTGTATTCTTCCAACTTGCCCATCTCCTCCAGCACCTCGTTCACTTGAGAACATTGCGCCGCCCATGGTGCATAAAAATGAACAACGGAAAGTTCCTTGGATCTATGGACGGGAAAGGAAAGAGTATTTTGAGAAATTGCAATATTACATACAACACGCACATTGTACATTGATAAATTCATTATCGCTCGAACAGAAAAATACGCCAATCTTTGACCTGAATGAAACGATTGAGCAAAAAGGTATGTAACGATACGTCACATTTTTGTTCCTGGAAAAGATCAGTTGCTCCAAAAGAAAGTGAATGAAAATAATCTCTCTAGTCATTATAATCCTGTCCTACAAGGATGAGGATTTTTGACAAAATCAAATTTCCTCTGATAGTTGAGTTTCTGGGGACAAACTGCCACACGAGACGTACTCATTTTGATACGTACAACAATTTCGATACAAGAGTACAAGAGTACAAGAGACCAGGTTATAAATTTTTCGCGGTATCATCAGCAGTGATATTCCCGATCACTCACTTGACGAGGTCGTCGAATTTCTGTTGCGTGGCCAGCTCAATGACAGCCATCGCGTAACCTCCTTCTCGCGGTCCCTTTAACTCGTAGAAATATCAAGCCGGGAATGTACAATGGGGAATTTACAACGACACAAATGCCGATAACAAACGCGCTACGCGACCCGCGATACCGTGCTTATGGCGGCAGAATTTTCCGGGCGCGAGATTGTTGCAGCGCGCAATCGCGAGCCGATTCGCGCAAGTTCTAGAAGAATACGCTGAGTACCGCGAAATGGAAGAATGTGGGAATGTAAAGATGTCAACGCAATTGTAGAGAAATATTTGCCGCGCTCGCTGGAAAGTTTAGAGCTATTAACAACTCGTACTTGTCAGCGTACGAAATCTATTGAAATAGTATGCTTTCCAACGATTTAATCCGACGCAATTTGATCAAATTGCATCTCAGAGGTTATATCGATAAATATATTCGCCGATCTGGCCTCGAATTTCGGATTAACAAGTATTCTATTTCTATTTCTTATTTATAATGTACCGTCTGCTTTGATATAATGCCATTTATAATGAATAATTACAATTATTACCGAGAAGTATTACGAAAAGTATTACAAAAGATTTTCAGTCTGTAAAAATTGCCATGACCAAACCATGGTAATGCCATTTCGGCAAACATTAATAATTAATGGTGCGCATTTAAGGAAAACAAGAAGAACGCAGTGTAACGCAGGTAAGTAATAGAACCCAACAGGATACACCTTTATCATCGATATAATTAAAATAGGAATTAATATAGGAAAATTACATAACTGTATGATAATATAATAATAATAACAATGAAATTTCGATGCATGAAGATTGATTTTCAAATCGAACGGTCAAATGACGGAATTTCATCCTCGTTTTAGCTCCGAATTTCTCGAAAGTATTATGCCTAGACGTTTTCCCCGAAGGAGAGTCTCGATTTTAGTCCCTGATAACTCAGCGCTATTGGTTTGAGATAAAAATCGATTTTTGAGATCTCGTACGTTGAGATAATGAAAAAGTATGGCATTCATCACTAATGTCACATGTTCATAATTCATAATTAAACGCAATAACAATTTCACGTGTCCCCCGTGTCGAAATACCTGCATGCAGATATTGCATGCAGTCAGGGGCACACGGAATGGTGATGCGCATCAAATTTTTTACGCAGATAGGCGTAAAGAGGGGCTCCCATTCCGCTGCCGAGACAGACCTGGTGAAACGCAGGTGCACCATGGGAAAGTGACCAATCGCACGAACGACTGCCAGCTCTCGCGAGGGTGGTGGTCACTGATCAGGCTGGAAAGGAGGAGGTAGCGAGAGGAAACCGATGGAGGGGTTTGTCGGACGGCTGAACGGCCGCAAAAAGCCGATGCAGATGCCGCCGGGCGGCGAACGTGCACGTGCGATAAGTTTTTTTTTTTCTTTTTTTTTTCCTCTCTTTTCACAACCGCAACTACAATGTCGAAGAAGTTGTCGCAGAGGGAGGCGCTGGAAAATATCTCCACCTGGAGCACGGAGGAGGTGCTCAGTCTATTGCGCAAGGTGAGTCAGTGATTTGATCGCGGCGACGTCATCAACCGTATGACGGATCTGTTGCGCTTTCCTCGCCTTTCATTTTCCGCACCTTTTACGCTGCAAGACGACACGTCGCATCGGACGTCGCAGGTAACTGTAAATCCGCACAACGGAGGAAAGCACTGGGAAGCACCGCGGAGAGACGGAGAACGCGGAGAAGAAGATCACTGCAAACGCTGCGAGAATAATTAAGCGATCGATCTGGCATTCGCCGGCTGTCAGAGGCGCGATAAATCTCGGCGAACGTCAGGAGACACCTAGCGCGCGAGAGACATGAGAGACGCGGAACGCACGTGCGCGCGTGCATGCGTGCGTACATGCACGCGTGCGTACGTGCGTGCGCTAGCAGTAAATACGCGAGGTGCGAGTATTTATAGCGCGGGATTGTGCCGCGAGTTGGAGAGCATCGGCCGCCGATCGGGGAAGCGCGGACAAGAGGCACTAGGAAACATCGGCGCTCTGATGATCATTTCTCCGATCGAATTTTCCGATCTTTCTTCCTCAGTGTCCTTCCTTTCTGTCACCGTCACCGTGCGTTCCCGCAACGGTTTCTTTTTTTTACCTGGCGCCGGCATGTAGGCGGCAGGGACGTATGCTCGAGTTATTTCATGCAGATAGGCGAAAGATCGATGTATGCTGCCCTGTTTGACGAATCTTTTGTATTATTCTACGATACCTTTATATATCTATATTATTATATTTTTTTTTATTTTTTTGTGGTGCGAGAGCACCCGGGAGGATCGCGCGGATTTCATCGTATCGATGAAATGGATCGGTAGTTTGCGATTAAGGAATGCACGCGCATAATTCGTCTTATTCTTTTGAGAGAAAAGAAAGCTTTCGAACTTTCTGCGTAATAAGAGCGTTTCACCAGATTATCAAACGCTAGGGATACTTCTCCTCTGGGACTCCGTCGGCGAAAGGCATTTGCGTTTTTTCGTGCATCGATCGGAATTGCCCGTAACTTTCTCAAACAATGTGACGCGGTTATAATAAGTCATCGAGGAAATATCATATCAACGTCATTCGGTGATTCGAGATTAATTCAGAGTGCCTGCAGCCTATACGCCTGAAAATATTCTTCTCTACTTCCTCCCGATTGCAGCGCAATGAGAATAATAAATTTAACAAACAATTCTCAATATTATGATGTTTCTCGTTACTAACACTCGTTTACTGCGCTTTCTTTTTACATTTATCGTTCGAAGCGTTATGTACACATTCTTTCCTAACACGTGAGCGATATGAGCTTCCATGTGTGCATGTATATGTCTATCCATATGTATGCCTTGATAACAGCGCGTCATACATCCTGTCGACCGAAAACGTTTCCTGATTTTATAGAATGGTCTCGAGGAATGTTGCAAGGCAGTGGCAAAACGACAGATCGATGGCGAGGAGTTGCTGGTGAGTGAATAGTCACATTCTTAAGAAGATAACGTGGAAGCATCCGGACAATTTCCCGGTTTCGTCTCATTTACCGACTCACGTCGCTTCACTGGAGTTCCTGTCGATGACCCCTGAGCCGCTTGAGTGTACAGGGTGTCTTAAAAACTGGAGCGTGTAACCAATAGAGAAATCTCGCGCTTTTCATATTACTCTTATGAATATGTTCGATCAATTAGCAATCTATTTTTTTTAATCAGATTCCAAGTTCCTTCTTAAAGACAATGCCCATATCTTTTATGCATCAATTGAAGATTGAATCAAACATGTTCCTTAAACGAGAATTTAATAATCTCGATTTATGATAGAAGAAAATTTAGAAGAAATCACTTTGCGGTGATCGTGATACACATTTTATTGTCGCTTTCCACATCATTCATCTACGTCAACGCTGATCTTCCATAATAGACGATAAATTTTTATCATTAAATTTGTATCTCTTACGGCTTAACGTGCTTTCAAAGTCGCTGATCCGATTGTAATAGGAGAGACACGTGCTCCGCGGGCAATAATTATCTACTCACTTCCATTGATAACGCGCGCGTGGCCGTGCTTTTTTCCGCTTGTAACAGCAATATTTCGAGACGCTCGGCAATGGCGCGCGCGCTCTCTTAGCTGTGGCTTAATTAATTGTAATTATTCCAGCACTTGACGGATGGGAAGTTGGTTCTCTGGAAGAGTGACCTCACGCATTCTCTGATAGGGTAAGAGAGCGAAGCAAATCCAGCTTTATTTCTGTATCGCGCTGCTCCTACCGTTTCCTCTCTCCTTCTCCTCCTTTTCACCAAATCATATCTCATACTTTCCATGAAGTTCTTAATGAATCTTAATCTATCGGATTATTCAGTGTGCAAACAACTTAACGTATATGTTTACGCGTATGTTTACCGCGTATATTCATGTGTCTTGTGGATGTTAAACAAAACATAAATAAAAGGAGATCCAAGTGTCCGTCGAAAGAATAATACGCTTAATATCTATCTTATCTATATTAGAGAAAAATTCTTAAAGTCTTTTGTTTTTTATTTGTAATTAATTTTCTGCTGGTAAATATCTGGTGATATATATCAATATATATATAACGAAATATATATTACGTATATGTTACGTGGCTAATAATTTAATCGGATTTTAATCTTTCTTCTGAAGATGCCGTTGCGTTCATCTCGAAGAATGTCTTTCGCGTGATTGAATAATCATCTGACGATTGCGGGTCGTGCACAAATGCATAATTCTACCGCGTAGGTCATATGTTCGATTGTTCTATTCTGCATGGCGGCGTGTCATTATCATCTTCCGCAATAATGCTTATCTTGTCCATTTTCGCAACATGATACTTCATCATAATCAAACAGATATTAAAGATAGACTTCTCTTTAAAATCTTTGTTGAATGCGGTCTGAAATTTGATCTGCTTCAGGCAATTATGGACGTTCGTGCAAGAAGTAAATAAGTCACCGGAAAATTATGCGCTAGACAAAATAACAGAAACGGAGAGGATACAGAGCGATGATCAGTTCAATGATACTAGTTCCTGGGGTAGTTCCGAGTTCGAAGATGAAATGATCGAAGAAAGCAAATCCAATGATACGCAAGAAATTGTAAAAACAAATTTGATCAGGGACAAGCAAGTGCCATTCTTGCAAAACAATAGGATATCGTCGAGCGGTAGCATATCAAGATACTCGCCAAAAGAGGTAGAAGAGGAGGAGGAAGAGATTTACATTAATTGTGAAAGTTTCATCAGCCAAGATGAACAGAAAAATAGCTATAAGAATTGTAAGGAAGCGAAATTACCGCTGAAGAATGTCTCAAAACTGCACGGTCATGCGGAGAACAGTCTGGCCAATAAATTGAAGGAGGAATTAGAGGAGCTGAAGCGCAGGAATCAAGATCAAGCGATGAAGAAACCTATGATCGGTCCGAAACCGGAGACGCTATCGCCAAAAAAGATCCCGATGACAGACAAGAAACTTCCACAGAAGTCTTTCTTGCACGATGCGTCGAAGACGCATGAACATGTTCCTAATACGCCAATAGAACAGAACAAAACGCGAAGTTAGTTGTAATATCAAACTGATATTCTTTTCTAATTCTTTCGATATGGATCATTGTTTTCATCATCCTTTCTCGATAATATGGCATTAATAAATATCACATTGATGAATGTTAGTGAATATCAATTGTTTATATCAGAATCTTTCATATCGAAAGAATTAAAGCAATAATGATAGACTAAATTATGATAATTACAAATTACGAGATTATATCTTTAGGAAGAATGACTGTGCCACCACCGCCGAGGCCCTCAAACAAAGACGTATCTATGAGAAACAAGAAAACCGAAAAAACTCCACCTCCACCGCCTCCGAACTTTGATCTAATTGCGAATCTGCCGACGCGAACTGAGGGCGAGAGCGAGGATGAGTACGAACCATTCGATGAGAGCATAATCAAACAGGTGCAACAAATGTCGCGAGTCAGCAGTAAACAATCCTTGCACAGTGGTCGTCAAGGATCGGTCGAAAGCGTTTACAAACCATCCAGCGCCACGAGCCACGAGGACGAGCAAGACTACGATATTTATACTTCCATTACGGAAGCGGTAAGTTTTTGGTTTTGCGATAATAAACTCGATGAATCATTTATAATCATTATCATCATATTAGCCGGATGACGATGGTTATGAGAGTCCTATCCAAAGGATAAACGAAAAACAACAGAAACCACCGCCATTACCCGCTAAGCCATCGCCGCCTTCGACTCTTCCTAGAACACAAATCAAATTAAAGAAAACTAAAGGTGAGTATTTTATTATCGTTACATCATATATGTGTCATTAATACATTGTCATAGAATAATTAATATATTGATAATCTGTCATGTAATTAAAATACAGACAGATTATCATTTCTTATCTTATCATAAGTTTAGCAGATAATGTTTTACGAAATTAAATCTGTTGGATGAAATGTTTGTAGTTATCGGCTAAACTACAGTCGACAAAGTTTCTACGGTGATGTTATCTTCTGTTTTTAATTTTTTTATGCCGGATATAATCCTCCGATAACGTACACAGTGCATATTGGATTTGGACTCGGTAGAATTTTGTTTTTATGCCATTTATAGAAATGTTGCGCAATAAATTCTTATTTCTATATATTATAAACTCTGATTACGTATTTGTTTTATTTCTTCTAATGCATTTTCTACAGAATACAGAACACAGAACATATTCATGACATGTATTGCGTGAAAAAAATTACACATTTAATAGAAATGAATCTATGTTTGCACATGATGATGGAAATTAATGCTATCCCGTTTAATAACTCGGCGAGCAGCAATTAGATACAGAAATAATTTGCGCAAGCCTAATTCGTTTTATCGTTACATTAGAGAACAAACGGGATGCTAATAGGGATGATAATAAGACTGAATCCTACGTGAATCGAACAGACTTATGAAAAAAGTGCAGGATGCAGTAGACCTAAGACGAGAACCGTGTAGGACCATTGCAAGAACTTCCCATGAACACGTGTTTGACAAATGCTGCGTAACGTTGGTTCCCATGCAACCTGATGCGCATTGCCATTGCGAAATTGCAAGCAGTTGCGTATAGATCGTCGTCATCAATGCTCGATTCGCGTGGATCCGATCTGGTATGTCATTTGAGAAAGAATACAACATTTGCGTCATTGTTGTCACAGTTGTTCATGAATTTCTGCTATTTTCCATACGTGGAAACTGGCGCGCGACCTTTGATATGAATAACAAATCTCTAGTGACGATTGGCGGGACAAACAGTCGCTGGTGGTTTTCAGACCGAGCGGAAGGCAACGGTGCGAAACGCCGATTTTATCAGCAAGCTGCTGTGACAACAACGGAAGGTCGATATTACGATCACGATTAGCTCAGCGTAGCAGATTGTAGCAAAATTTCGGAGGACAAAGGAAGAACGATAAATCGCAGACGATAGAAATGGGATATTTTAGCGAGTATTATCTGACCGTTTCGATTTATGTCGGGAAATGACGTGCAAAGGACCGCGATAAAAAGACGCATATAGAATCGATAGGATCCGATAATTGCCTGTCCGATCATACAGATCGAGAGAGCGAAACATTAGGTGATGGAATGTGTTCCTGTTTCTATCTGCGATTGAGTAAACAGCTCTTAGGGGGGCTGGGCACGCGTCTAGCCGATGAGGTTGCCGATATGATAGTGCGGATCAAGAGAAGTCTGTCTACGTGTTGTTATTCGCAACCACCTGAGCCGCCAGGTAAGTAGAATGATTAAATAATGTATTGTTCGGCGACGCACTACCTGCGATACACTGTCGCGCGATTATATCGCGTGTTCAATGTATGCGCTAATTGAACATCTGTTCCTTCGCTTATACAAGGTCATCGAACCCTAATGGCAGATGATAATCTGGATTTTGAAAACTGATCCCTTGCGATAGCCGCGTGATCTCTTGTATATTAATTTTATGATACATAATGCAGCACATTTTAATTGCGTCAATAATATTATTGACGTCATCTAATATAATCTGTAAGATTTGCGCTTTCTTTTTTATAAACTTTTTATAAGATTTTTATAAGCATTTTATAAGCTCCCTCGAGATTGTGGGGAAAAACCTGCGCTCTTCGATAAACGCTTTCGTATGAAAATACGCAGCGTATTAGGAGAATTATCTCTTTATCTTGAAAAATAGCCTCGTTAATTTTATCCTCGGTTACCTTTTGAGGTCATTGGTCTTCCTGGTCTAATGTGTGACGGATATTCTCGAATAGTCTTCGGATGCGCCCCATGCTGAGAGACCAACGGATTGAAGATCGCCCTTCCTTTTTCGCTATGGTTTAAAAGGCCCGCATCAAAGTTAAATCCCAGTTCTGTCCAAGTTCTCGTCCAACGATCGCCTCGTGTATCAGACGCATGTGAATCCGGAAATTACAATTGCTCGGAATTCGTGATTGCATATCTAACTCTCAAATGGAAGACAGATGTGCGATAATTATCAAGATTAGCAAGATTCATTTTTCATCGTTCTGTAACAATATTCAGCGCAGAAGCATTCCGTCGTATGACTCACGCTGAATTTTGATAGCTACAATATACTTGCAATTAAACCGCAGCTGGAAGTGTAAACCATAGAATGAGATAAAAAAAAGCACAACAGCGGTATATAAATATTTCCGATGAAAGTTTAAAGATAGTGGATTCCCGGAAGATTACGTGAAGAATTTACGATAATGGCAACTATAATTAGCGACACGAAACGGAATATAACGCTTAACACGACAAGCCTGTCGGTACGCCGACAAGTGAATCTCTCGGAGTGTTTGACACAAGAGACTCTTACACAAGCTCGACTTAACTTGGCAAGTCAGTACGCGATGAATCTATATTTTAATAGAAAGCTCTACAATTATCCAGTAATATAGAATTATGTAATATTTTCTTACTACGAAAACGATTTTATAATATTTTCTTATCACGAAGAGAACATGTATATGGTCCTAGATCATTGCACGTATGTTAAACGCTTTAAGTAAATAAGAGATAATTTTAAGCTGTATTTTGTATCTTTATGATAGGTCATGTGATACTCATTGCTTGAACTGTGATAAATCCAAGCGTACGCATCTGTCTTTCTGTTGTTGTTTCTGTTTGTTCAGAAAATCTGTCTGATAATTCTTCAGATCTTTAATGAATTTCATATCGAGCATTCTTTTATTGATAGAACTTTTGTACACACTTGATTACATTGCTAAATAATTATGACGCGAAGAAAAGCATTTATATCTTTATATATTTATATAAGATTTATATATTTTAATTTACAGATATTAAATTTTGTAACATTAATATAAAATCATGAAATTCGGCATTGCTATTAGCTTAATTTTTTCTATTAATTCTACATATGTTAATCTTAATTTTTTCATATGTTTCCAGAACGATCGCCGGATAAAAAATCACCCACCGTACCTCTCCCTAATTACAATGCTTCACTATCAACTGATAGAGCTACGCGGCCGCTACCGCCACCGCCTGAAAGACATTCTTATATGGACAAACCCTGGTTCCACAATGTTACGAGAGAACAAGCGACTGCTCTCATCAGAGACCGTATGTATTAGATTTTTTAATAAAAACTTTAAATCTATTATAATGATATGAAAACATTAAATGTTCTCAATTTTTGTAAATTTGAAGGGAATTATGTTAAAATCTATATCAGAAATACAGAAATTGGATGAAGATATTTCATATAATTGCATACCTAATTTAAAATAGCATTTCGTAGAAATCTAATAACCTGCTTAAAATGTATTATTTCACTGAAGATACAAAAGTCACATAAAATTCAAATAATAATTTGATATAAAACATTATTAATGTAATAATTATATATTTTTAGCACGTACTTACAATAGCCCGCAAGACGGATGTTTCCTTTTAAGACCGTCGACCACAAATCCTGACAATCCTTTAGCATTAGTTCTCTGGTTCAGGGATAGAGTTTACAACGTTCAAGTTAGGAAACGGAATGACAACAGGTACGTATTTGTATTAAATTTACTTGCCTGAGATATCTTTTGTCCGTATATATATTCGTATGTGCACACTGGACAATGATTTTATTTCTCATTTGAAAAGAGTGTTCTCATTTGAAAAGAATTTCCATCAAATGATTGGGATCGATATTTATTACATGATTAGAAAATAAGTACCCCGATTCATTTTTTGTTATCTCTTCAATAAAATAGCTATGAAAAATCGCATTAATGCGTGCATATCATATCATTGATATGATGAAAAATACTTTTCACAACGATTATTACTTTCATTAACATTTGCATTGAATTATTTAGATACGCGCTGGGCTCTGTGAAAGTGAATGAACTATCTTTTTCGACCATCGAAGAGATCGTGACATTTTACATGAAGGAAGAACTAATGCTCTATAGCGGCGGCTTCCCCACCGGAAGTACGAGACTGACTGACACCCCACCAAAGTAGTTTTAATCTGTTACGATCAAGTAATTCTCCACTGCAAACGTGGAGAAAGAAAATTTCTTCGTGAATAATTTCGTTGTATATAAAAGTTTTTACTGTCAAGCAGAAATATTCTTGTTAGATATTGCAATGGTATCAAAATGCATAGATTAGCGGGTTAACGAACAAAAGCAGTGCCTTCGTGCAAGATGAACATTTACTGAACGTTTAAGTTAATCGTAATCTCGTAAATTATTATTAAAGAATTTTATAATTAAGTTAGATTACTATTGACAAGTTCTAATCCGATCTGTTTATCTGTGGTTCAATATTTACACGTGCCTTTGATAAAATAACATAAACTCAAGCGTACATTGAACTCTGTCAAGAACTCCGTTAAGAAATATGTATTTATATATATTTTTTTATAATATGTATTAATTTTCCATGTTAATATGTTGTCGGGTATTTTTCTATACGAAGCTCTTCGTATTCGTGTCTGTCTTAAAAGTAAGGATTCCGAGTTCTGAAACGAGAGAATTATATAGGACACGTACTACGACGGCATGACAAATGCCGGAAATAGCAAAAATTGGCCAGCGAAAGAGTATATCTTGAATATTGTTTTATTTCTTGTTGCATTTCTGCCGTTATGATACATTAGCATATCGTATTGGCAGCAGCTAGACTCAATGAGCGAATCTGATAAAACAATGTTCAGAATTTGTTGTACAATGATTCGTGTTGTTCAATCGTATCACGTTTCGTTGAAATGTGTTTTTTGCTATTAAAAATCTTCAATGATCATTCGGATGTCTTCACGGCTGTTCTGCCGGATACGTGGAATTAAGACAGACACGAGTCTGAAAAATAAGAAGACAAGAAGTGCCCGCATCGAATTATACGCCGACATATACACACGTACCTAAAGAAGTAACTATATGATAAAACTTAAAGGATGACCTTTTCAAGCACAGATCATATTACATCATCATATTTTCTCTTGTCAGTATTTTGATATATCCGTCGACGCGATAAATCGATATATCAATCTATGACCTTAAAGTGATCGACGATTGACGATCGCGTACAAATGGGCTGTTCTCTGTCTCTTGGAGCATTGCTCTAGAGAGATCAATGTGATGACATGTATATCAAGATTTTATTAAATCTTTCTTAGAAAACAGCACGGGACTTTTCCCCTCCATGTACAGCGTATGCATTTAGTTGAGCCATGAAACGCGATAACATTGCTTACATCTCTCTTCTTCTGTTAATTTCCTTTCTCTCTCCATTATGACCCAGCCAAGCCCAATCAACACGATCCGATTTCACAAATTAGATGAAACGTGTGTATATCGTACGACAATTATCTTCCTTGTCAACGAAAATATAAATGATAACGATAGCGCCTATTGAGCAGTTGACCAAATTGATAAACAATTTCCAGAATCGTAATCACAGACGCGGTCGATAGTGGGACGAGTTCGATTTCTCTGCACTGTGGGAGAAAGGTCTTAGCATCTTACGTAGGTTAAGTAATATTCCCTATAATCGTATAATCGCGATTTTATATTATTATAGCCGAATGACAAATTAATCGATAATAAATCAAGTTAAGACTCTAAATCAAATTAAACGCATTTCGGCGTGCGCGTTCACGAAATTGTTGATTACTGTGTTTGGTAAAATTATTATTTCGATCAAGCAAGGAAAGGATTGAATTTCGCGAGTAATGGAGCATTTTTTAAATTCACTTAGTACTTATTCACTTGATACATACGATCTACTCTCGCTAGTCATCTATTTTGCTTTTTTTAATTGCAGATTATTTGACCAATTTCTGATTTAATTACAGACTGAATTAATTCCCGAGATAGATTTTTCTTTCGCGAAAACATCGAAGGAGAGCTTATCATTTATCACAAATCTTTTATTTCCGATATTCTATACATTATGGCTACACACACACACACACACACACCACACACACAAAATTTGTTAGCAAAATAATTTCTCCTTACCTGCTTCGATCCATTTAAAGTGTCTAATTTGTGAAAAACATTCCCCATAAACCATAGAACTTTCGTGATTTCTATTTAATATCGTTATTAAAGAAGCTAACTCTAAAAGGAATTAAAAGATTTAATCCCTACGTTGTTTAAATATCGTGCAAACTGTTCGTCAATGTTCAACGTGTGTACGGCCGTCGAGCGGTACACTTTCTCCCATTTTAAGAATCCGCGACGTCAGACGCGGCGATGATTGATCTCGCATTGAGTCAAGCTGGTCAATCCAAGCGGAGCAGAAAAACAAAATCGCCAGATAAAAAATAACGTTAGCGATTGTCTCGGCATATGAGTAGCGGCATAAAAGCATAAATCTTTATTCGTCTCTCTTGCACCGGCTGCACTAGCCCTCCGCTTCTCTCCTCTCCACGTCAAGCAGACGTCTAAAGCTATATATCCGTCTCTTTCTTTCTTTCTCAAGTTCTGCAAGCGCGCTTCACGAGAATGAGGCGGGACGGGGGGACGGGAACACTTCGTACACCTCGTATCGAATCAGGTTCGCCAATCTGAGCGAGCAGCCGAACCAAAATCATCGAGCTATCGACGAATTGTTTTGGCCTTGAGCACGTCACGTTATGCGAGTGGTGATACAGTGACGGCTTTTCGCGCAGGGACGGCCTGGCGGAGGGGCGAGGGGTGAGGGGGTGGAGGGTTGGGGAGGGGAGGGACGGAATGAGTGGATTGAACAGCGGACTTGTGCGCATCGTCCCGGCTAACTGCCGATAAGTGAATCGTCAATTGAGCGCGTCATTCGGTTCGGTCACTTAAGGTGCTTTTGTAGGCGCAAGAGTGGAGGGCGTTGTACCGTGCACGACGGTGGAAGATGTTATGAGTGACAAACACAGTCGCGACCTAGGCTCCCGGACGGGTACCGTCAGGATGCGATAAACGATGTTGACGTGAGTCACATCACGATACTCGAGTAACGCCGAGAGAAACGATGTTGCTGTTTGCATTGGATAAGACGCGTTGATCGCTGCTCTGCGGGGACGCTACTCCAGGAGCGATGGACGATGAACAGCCGGCGAGGGAGGCCAACAAAATCTGCGGCGTATGCGGCGACCGGGCGCTCGGTTATAATTTCAATGCTGTTTCCTGTGAGAGCTGCAAGGCCTTTTTCAGGAGGAATGCTCTGAAGAACAAGGCAAGTTCGTCCCTTAATGCTTTGATGCCTCGGAGGGCCTCGCGCACCCTGAAGAACTTGAGACTATGAGAGAACGTCTGACTTGACTTTGATCTCAGATCTGTTTGTGGAAGGATTGGCTGTATGATACTTTTATTTCTTTAATTGTCTCTCTGCTCTCTCTCAATCCAATTCTCTCGGAGAATGTTGAGGAAGCTTGAAGAGACTAATTTCAAGGATTTCTAATTTGAATTTAATATATTTAGTCTTGGAAATGGACCAAATTGTACTATAGCTATTTCGCTTTTACTTGAGAGTTTGATATCATTTTTGGTTACAATGTACATATAGATATAATTGTCGATACATACAAAATATAATTGTCAAGTTTAAAGTGGACGAAATGTGTCCATGAGGTTCACTGACAATGGAATATCGAGAATAATAGATAACATATTTTTTTACAACTTCGTAAGCTCTTTACACGCATTTGACGGAACAGAAAATTATAATGTATTTGCCAAACTAATTGAGATGAATCTAAAAGTAGATATCAGCATGAACCTTCTATTCTACATCTGGAATATTGAGACAAAAATAAGAGATGATTGTCAACATAATATTACATAACATTTAACTAGAGAGGCATGAAATAAAAAGATACATTTTTTGTAGGACTTTAGATGTCCCTTTACGGAAAACTGTAATATCACACCTGTGACTAGACGCTTCTGCCAAAAATGTCGCCTGGATAAATGTTTTACTATTGGTATGCGCAAGGAGTATATCATGTCCGAGGAGGACAAAGTCTTGAAGCGTAAAAAAATCGAGAAGAATCGCGCGAAAAAAAGATGTCAATCCGACGATGCCAAAACGTCCAAGATTAAGAAGGACTGTATGGATGACTGTACGTTTGAAGATACATCAATGTCGGTCAATTCGGTAGTATCGACAATGTCAGAGACATATTTCTGGGAATCCGATAGAAAATACGCAGACTTGGACGGCAATAGACAAAATGTAGTCGAAAATATGAGTCCAGTGACAGCAGCCAGTGTGCCGAGTCCTTCGAGTCCACCTGAGAATACGAATATCGCTGAAACAAAGACATTAGATATGTTAAAGGAATCCTCTCATTGTGCCAGAACTAATCTTGCGAGGTAAGATTAATGTAAATCTGTCTGCTTGGAAAACAATGTACGATGCGAAGAACATTGTAAAATAATAGAATTGAGACAAATTAAATCTCTTTTCTTGCAGTCGTGCGAGATTCAACAGCGATTTCAATGTGACGCCTCAGACTGCAGAAAAAGATAGAAACTTTTCTACAAATTCAGGGAAATATGAGCAGAATGCGCTACAATTTAGTCCCGAGTTTGTAAATGTTAATGGCGAGCCGTCGAGATATAGCTCTCCATATGAAGAGAGCACGCCTGATTATCCCAAATTTGATCAAAGTCGTGAACAAGATTCCCTCTATGTGGATCGTGTGTCGAATATTGCATCAAGTCAGTCTGACTTGAATGCGCCATTAGATGCGCAACTCGTAAAGGAAGAGGCAACAATATGTCAGAAACCAAAGGAAACCTGCTCGAGCGGGAATAGTCTGCTTGCTAAATTCAAACAGGATCCTGGATTACTCACGAAATTTATTAGTAATCCGAATTTAGTTGCAAAGATATTTCAGGATCAGAGATTGTTAATGAAAATTATGACGGATCCTGACATGGTCACATGCTTAGCAGCAGATCCGCATATAACACAGTTTTTAGAGGAGAACGATTCAATTAATACGACCGATGAGCTTGACTATGGCAACAAAACTCAGGAAAATCAGTTAAGAGAAGTGCCGATGAATGATAATAATCTGGACAATACCGCTAAACATATGCTGAAATCCAAAGGAAGTCACGTGGAAAATCCGATCTTGACGGATTTGATAACTAATCGTAACGCCGAGGAGTGCAAGAATCAAAATTTAGAAACTAATACAAATACAGATTGGAATAAAAATACGGCCGATGTTACCAGAGATGTTCTTCAGGACGTCCAAAGGTAATAATATATATAATTATTTTGTATCCTAATGACATTTTGATGATGTTGCAAGATTGAAACTGGACACGTTCGTTACAGAATACCAATTGCTGCTAATTCTATAGAGTCCATCTTGTGTGAGGCTATCAAGTTGGAATATTCAGCATTTTCCAGTTTCGGTGGTAACCAAAGCAGTAGAGAATTAAATGATTCCGAGAGAGCAAAGTTAAATGAACTAATAGTTGCTAATAAAGCCTTATTAGCTCCATTAGACGACGATATTACGAATTTAGTTGGCGAAGAATGTAAATTCAAGGTAATGCTTCTAAAATTTTACATATAATATATCTTTAGCATTATAAATGCAATAGTAACAAAATAACTGTTTCCAGAATAATTTTGGGCAATCCGATCCTATGTTGCTAGATGTCATAAATCTAACGGCCATAGCGATTAGACGCTTGATAAAGATGTCGAAGAAGATAAATGCCTTCAAAAATATGTGTCAAGAAGATCAGCTGGCGCTGTTAAAGGGTGGTTGCACGGAAATGATGATTCTTAGATCGGCCATCAATTACGATCCAGACAAAGACATGTGGAAGATACCTCATAGTCAAGAGAGCATGTCAAACATCAAAGTCGACGTTCTGAAAGAAGCGAAAGGAAATCTATACGCGGAACATGCTAGATTCGTCAGAACGTTCGATCCACGATGGCGAGACGAAAATATTATTCTGATTTTAAGCGCAATTGCCTTGTTTACGCCGGACAGACCGCGAGTCGTGCATGGCGACGTTATTAAATTGGAACAAGTAAGTAGAATCTTCAAAATATATTACATAATTGCATGAATTTGCTATTATTTCATACAATATATTAAAGCCATAAAAAATATTTTAATGATTTTTTGTAACTCTTAGATATTCTTCGTATATTAAAAAGTATACATCCTTATACCATATAGAAACATATAAAAATACATTTAAGTCATTACACATACACATTTTTTACACATCGATCTTTTGGTTACATTTTCACACATTGTTACATTTGGTTACTTTTTTTTCTTCTAGAACTCGTACTACTATCTCCTCAGACGATATTTGGAGAGTGTTTATCCCGGTTGCGAAGCCAAGTCCACGTTTCTCAAATTAATACAAAAGATTTCTGAACTCCATAAACTAAACGATGAAGTCGTGGGGGTTTACTTGAACGTCAATCCATCCAGCGTGGAACCACTGCTTATAGAGATATTCGATTTAAAGCACTGATAATTAACTTCTTCACAAGTTTCTATTCTGTATGTATAATATGAATACGAGAGTTGAAATAATATATTTCCGGAGATATCCCAAGTTAAAAAATCACTAGCATATATCGCCGATTCAGATATTTATGAAAATTATGACTATTGTAAAATAAGTTGACTGCATTGCCTCTTTGTATAAATTACATAAATTCTATATAGCAATAAAATGAAATTGCGATGGAATAAACTACACACACACACACACACACAGAGAGAGAGAGAGAGAGAGAGAGAGAGAGAGAGAGAAAGAAATAGGAGAGGAGAGGAGAGGAGAGGAGAGAGCATAAAATAGTTCAGCATAAAACAAAATGCAGAAATCAACAGCCAATTACATAATGCATTCCACATAATGCAAAAATATCTGTCACAATATAGATTCCACTAATTTTCACTTTAGATGAGCATACTCGTTGAAACTGATCAAAGACGTTAATGCAGTATGAATATCGTAAATAACAATGGAGCACTATCTCATTTCGTAATAAATACACATTATTTGTAACAAGTAACATTATACAGTTGCTAAGTATCTTACGGAGTATTTTTTGAACTCTGTACGAGAATAAACATAGCGTACAACGATAATAATTCCTAGGTGGCTGTTCAATTCCACTTTCATGTTTTATCGAAAGAAATAAAGATACGATATATTTTTTTTACGTAAATATTGTGTCAAATTCTACATATTAAGCAAATACATATAATTTATATAACAAGGCCTGCATTCACACAAATTTAGGATTTATATATATATATATATATATATATATATATATATATATATATATGTGTAGATTATAAATATCGTTGAAAATGCTTTAAAGAAAAAACGAATTTCAATGCAAATTTTACGATATGAAATAATAGTTTAAGTCTATAACCAGAATAAGTTTATATATATGTAAATGAGAGAGTAAGAGAGAAAAATATACACTCATATGCGTGTACGTGTTAGTGTTGCAATGTACACGAAATAAATTGTGATACTCCGATATAAATATATTTTTGAAAAATACGTTACATGTGTAAATTTTCTTACATTAACGGATTCCTTATAGGGCAAATGAGAAACTATTCATGATAACGATAAATATTGCTTACTGGATTTGAGAGATCCCCGGATTTTCGGATTAATTATCATTATTATTATCATCCTCATCCTCTCGTCTTGAGGCATTCCTTCTTGAATCAATGTAGTAAGCGATGAGGATTAATATTATTAATATAAAGAGCACAAGTGACATAAAAAGAAGAAGAGACAAAACTATATAAAATAAAATTTTTATGATTAACCAGATAATCCATGTTGTCCAACTAAATATACTCCAGATTACTTTTCCAATTAACCCCATTCTCTCATCATTGTGAAATTTGCTGCATATATTGAAAGAAAACAAGATTCACATATCGATTATGCTGTAAAAATTCATATTTTATTTTATTCTTCCTTTATAATTAAGAGAATTTTATTTAGAGAAAAAATGTATTTTTACGAGTCTAATAATTATACTAAAATGTGTTATTTTCTTGTATCTCAGAAGTTTTTATTATATTTAAGTTTTACTAAAATTTATATACATGTGAAGTTGATATTTACAAAGTTGTAATTTTTACAAAGATATTTCAAAAATTCGTCATGAATATATGTGTGTTATCTATTATTAATATCAAAATTTTGAATCGAACAAATTATCTATTATTCGAAATAATGAATTTATAGCTTTCGTGATGTAATGTTTCAGGTTGATGTGATGTAAATTGAAATTATAAGATATGACAATATGCTCTTCATTCATATTAATATTATCTTTTCAATGTATTTCTGGCTTCTCACTTTCCTGAACGCTATCCTTATCAAGAACCATATTTTGTAATTCTTCTGGATGTTCCGTCTTCTGCATGTTTGGATAATGATTACGTTTATAATGAAAGAAGATTTCGACATTGCTATCGTATGGTTTTACGAATGGGCAATTAATTTTTTCCGCAGCCAAATAAGAAGCACCTAGCGCCGAGCTAGTCGTCAGACGCAATAGACTCAGTTCATCTACGATACAACTATTATGAATTTCATTCATGAAGCCGTTTTCCATGAATTTCCACGATTTCCATACGGATCCAACGCAAATTATCTTCAAGCCACCATGTGCCAATTTAAGATCCTGAAAAATATATGGGATATAACGTTGATTAGAAAAATCAATTTTAATCAAATTATTTCATTATTTATTCATTATTTATTCATTATTTATTTTTTATATTCATTTGATTCATATTTTATAGATAAATTAAATCATATTATTATCATCATTGAAATACTGACGTTATGCGCCTTTTTTGAAAGGGTGATAATATGTTTCGCTAGAACAGCTCCAGCATCTTCGAAAATCTTCAGACATAGCGGGTCATTTCTCTCACAACCGAGTGCAATTTCTTTGGCGAAGCCAGCGATGACATTTTTCTCGAAGTTTGCATAAAGATACGGTAATATGTTCTTCTTGTCTGTCACGTTAAAGTAATTTCTCATTGCTGGCCACACATAACTTATGGACTCTGGCGCTTCAATAAAACCATCGGTATCATCGAATACATATTTACAAGCGCGATGGGCAATCCAATAAGCTGAAAGGATTAAGAGAAAAATATTAATTATTAAAATAATTTTATAAGATTTTATAAATAATTTTTAGATTATAAATTATTAATTATAGTGACTTTATTCTTAAGAAAGACATATTTGATTTATTTTTAAAGATTCATAATTGAAAAATTCATTAAAATTAAAAGATTTTATCACAATTAGATTGCTTAAATATGAATTGTATGTTATCCTCACATAAATCGTATATATCCCATAATCATTTTTTAATCGTTATGAGACATGATTTATACATCCCATTTTTTAATCGAATGAATTTTCATGAAATTAATTTTAACATCTTTAATTTTAAAGCAAATTTATGTCGTTTTTATTTAAAATATATATACCTCCGCCTTCATCACCCATCATGTGTCCCCATCCTCCACAACCATGGCTTTCACCATCGGGATTGATCAACAGCGCATTGCTACCAGTTCCTGCAATCAATACAATTCCACCGGATTCCAAACCTGTCCTAAGACTGCCGAGGGTATCCGAACTGATCACATAATCTTTGGCCGAATTTGGATATTTGTTTAGCAAAGTCTGTACAAGTTGCTCGTTGGTGCTTTCCTCCTCGCAGCCGCTTAAAGTAAGTCCCTGTTAATGAAAGAAATCATATTTAATTTTGAATAACATTTCAATGATCAATTTCATTGAATCTATTGAAAGTGTGATTTTAGAAATTCTAAACGAAGAACAAATGCCAAAAATAAGAAATATTATTTGTTTCAAAATCATGATTATTGTTGAACTTCTGTACTAATATTCATCACGCATATTAACAATGCAGTATTTTATTAATAATGGTGATTTGTACTTACTACGCAATCTAAAGGAACAGATGCCGGCATGTTTAGATTTTCTTTACCTTTTTCAATCATCGCGCTGAGTCTAGCGGCTGTCTCATCGATTCCGATCGCCTAAAAACAGCGAAAAAATCAAACTTATATTTAATCAATGACTTTTTCCAGTGCTCTTATAATTATTAAATTCATTTATCTTAAAGAAGTGCCACAAGTTTAGTCTCGAAAATCTTTTTAAATTTGTATTGAATTGTTTTATATTTCCGGAGAAATTTATAATATTTGTAAACTTAATTCATGTTACTTAATTCATAGTACTTTAGAAATAAATAATCTTTCTAGAATTTATATTCATTTTTTGTATATATGTAACTGCCTCTCTCTCTTTCTTTTTCTCTCATAAAATTTTATAATCCATATGAGATTTTTTAGTCACCCAATGATTAGTATGTGGTCCTTCAACTTCCGTTAGCAGTACACCCTTTCCGTTGAGTATTACCAGGGTAGAATGTGTAGCGCCTCTAAAAAATCAATTAATATTGAAACTTACAATCGACTTTCTCTTATTATCATGATAGAATGATTTATATAAAACTATATTAATTATGTATTTTTTCTTTCTATTTATCATATGAGTTCAAAGTTGTCTTATCGTCTCGCCTTTGCGATATCGTTTATGTTACATACAGATCTATCTTCTACTATTCGATTATTCGATTATTTTCTCAGCAAACGAATGTATATGAGATGTTAAAAAAGAAATATTCAATATTTATGTAGTAGATAATATGTATCATATAACAAAGAACAAAGAAAATAAATATCGGTCGAAAACTCATTCGTTTTCAAGGCATAACTGATTGGCTTCTACATGCGAAATAAAAATTTATGTGAAACCATTTCTTGATTAAAATAATACAGTAATATTTTCAATACAATACTTTGTACGATAATTTAATAATTATCAAATAGATTCATAATCATCGATTGGATAATGGTAAATGAACGATTGAAGTGAAATCTTTCTGAAGTACATATGGAAATTAAATGAGGATATTGAGAACGCTCTTTGTAAATACCGACATAAATCTTCACGTTGCATGCGATACGTAAAAGCAAATAACAGAGTCGCAGTTAAGAGTCGATATTAATGCACAAGATCGTTTATATATCAGAAATGATTGAGTTTTCAATCTATGTTTACTAAAACTATTTTAGTCGGTATGGTGTGCATTTTATTCCCCATCATGTAAATATTAAGTTCTTCTTTTAACACTCTGTATGTTATTGTATCTATTTAGTGAGAGATATACATATAATCTCTCAGAGTTAAGTCCAACTGATAACAAGCGCTGATACGATTGTTTTTGGCGATATACAAGCCAGATATTTCCTCTATTTTTTCCTAAATTTTAATTGTAGGAATTATTGAATCGAAATTTTAGAAATTATTATCTCGAACGTTATTAAAAATTGTTAGACATTACGACGAAATAATAAATTAAAGAAATATATATATATATATATATATATATATATATATATTATCGAAAAATAATTTTAAATTTTCTGTTAAAGTTACATTTCGAACTCGAATATTGAATATTATCGCAAAATACAGATATCGGACTTATCCTTCATGTGTCTTGATAGAGTCAATATATGTATTTCCGTTTTTTAACATTTTGCAAACCGCCGATTGTCATGAAAACTGTTTCTGTTTCGAAATTATTTAATTTTTCGTTTGTAAAATATCAAACACCGATAACTATATTGAATTTGTATAATCGCGATGTAAATATGATAATGTAAATCGCGATAATGTAAATGTTAAATATATAGAGAACATAAATTATTCTGAGGAAATTAAGTAACATGTAACAAATGTTTAAATGTTATTAGCTTGCATGTAATATTTTCCTCATGATACATCGATGACATGCACGTTTCGCAGAAATCAATATCTCACATTTTCGATAACAGTAATTCTTCCATTTGCTCTATCATGCTTGTAGAACTTGTGTTTCTGAATCTATGAAATATCGCAATATTATTCCCGTTTATGATTAATAAACGATAATAAATTTGATATTATTATACTCAAATTACTTCAAATTATTTCAAAATCTTCATTTATTAAAGTATTTAAAATATTTAAATTTTTATTACAAAGATATATATATAAGAGATACATGACAATTTAATTATTTTATTACAATTAATAATATTTATAGTAAAAGATATTGGAAATAAATATTAATTAAATATAATTTATTATTTCTCAATCTATATTTTTTTTACTTTAAAGAGAAAACAATCGCAAACTTCTCGAGAATCTTTCATAAAAGTCTAACCTGCGATTAGCCTGCGAAGTAACCTGTATATCCGCTTTTTATTATTTTATATTTTTAAATATGAAACTTACCCTTCTATACCGCCGATCCTGATATCGTCGGAGAATTGTGGTTCTTTCACAATTGGCGTAATTTCGGGTACTATTTCCGTGGGCTTCATCTTTTTCTGTTGCTCTCTCAATTCCCTACGTAATTGATATTCATCTACAGCCTTCTTCTTTTTCTTGCCTTTCTTCTTTCCTGCCATTTTTTGAAAATCGGTTTTTCAGAATTTTGCGATAAAACTCAAATCTCGTTGTTTCTCAATGTTTCACAAGGATCGACAGGATCTAAATGGGATAGGAGAGACTGATGCAGTATAGGATTATAATTTAGGATAGTACTTAAATTTAGGAAGAATTTATCGCTAATTAAGCAATTCGTAACGAGAGAATTTAATTAGAAACTTGATCGAATAATTAGAAACTGTAACGTTTCAATTAGCGGGCTTTAAAATTGACTTAATATTACTTCAGAATTTCAGTTACTTCAACTGATTTTCTCTAGTTAGTAAATTAAAAGTTACAGAAAATATAACTGAAACATTATTCTGAGTTTATTAACGTTAATTTAGACCTGAACTCGATAGCATTAATTTTTATATATTCACGTTATATATGCAATTATAAAATCTATGTTTATTTATATTATTTACATAAAAATGGCTGGAATAATTAGTAAATTATTATTATTCGAATTTAGATACTATTATTTATAGTATATCATTTGCAATAATAATAAATAACATAAACATATGTAATAAATAAATAGATAACATATACAATAAATAAATAGATTCTTATATTTAATTATTATAATAATAATATGTATATTTAATTCATTTTTTAGCAATAAATTCAACAATAAATTTCTGTTATTGAAGGATAAGCAAGGTAAAAAAAATAAGGAAAAAAGAAAGAGGAAGATACTGCATTCATTCATACATGTACACATAATTCATGTTTATCTAATAATTTAATATTTCGCGCTAATTATAGATTTAGTTGCATGCATATATTACTATAACGCACATTTAGCGACGCGATTTGCGTTCATTTTCAAGCCAAAAACGTTTATCTCGATATAAAACAGATTATATCGAAGGCTAAAGATTTGCGCAATTTAGCAAAAGATTTGCGGAAACGACGGATATCGCGAGTAAAGAAGAGCGAGTTCCACGAATATAATAAAGAGGTTACAAAACTATTGCAAAATTACAAAAGGACATATCCTGAAGGCGGAACTTGGCCCTCACGATCTCCGTGATTACGTTATGATTATGCACAGCATGCATCTGTGATTGCCGATAACAAATTAATCTCCCATTCACGAACACGATCCGATTTATTAAAAGAAGGACGTTAAATTAATTAAGAGATTATTAATCCGGACGAAGCCCGGAAACTAGTCAGTGACTGGTCGATGCCGATGAAAGGCACGCATATTTAAAATGCGCTCGGGAGAAAATTGTGCGCGCACGCGCATCCTTGAAACGGCCAGTCCATGTCTTTTTATGAAGGACGCGCTTGAGCCTTCGAATTTTCCGGAGGTATGTGCGCGCCTGCTGACTTACTACAAGGTTCCCATTCTACTGTGACACCAGCAGGCCGGGATGAGGTGGTGTTCAGTTTTCGGCGAGCGTGCCAACGGTGAACGACATTCTCAGATAATTTACACAAAAATTTCGCGATGCGAGGAATTTTTTATCTCTTGATCCTTCGGAGCATGCGACCCGGCTGGTCGCGATATGACAATTGCCGGTCAATTTTAACGAGAGGCACGACAATCAACCTCACCACGCAACGTTGATCCCGTTACTGCTGGCTTGTCATCGTCGCGGTTCCGTCCTCGAGTTACCCCACCGCGAGTCGCGCGTTCATGAACATATGCGGGAGTTTTTAAATAGATCCGATCATATTTAATTGATTTCAATAATGAACTTGACTAAAAGAGGAAGGAGGGCGAGAGAGAGAGAGAGAGAGAGAGAGAGAGAGAGAGAGAGAGAGAGAGAGCGAGCAAGATTTTCACATTTTTGTTACATTATGGAAATAGAGCGCGCCGGAAGGAGGGGCGGGGGGRGGGGRGGGRGAAGAAAACTCGATGCGAGCGAGCGAACGGAAATAATTGGGGATAAAATGTATAAGCGGTGTGAATAAAGATATCGCTGATATGTGCATAATAACCTTCGTTGTCGTAGATTTATTAATTTGGACAAGCGAATTAGAATCCTATTGAATCTATAAAAATAAAGCATAAACGCGTAAGTAGCTTAAAAGAAAAAAAAAAGACATATTGATATCGGACACCGTGCTTATGATATGCTAATGTAACGGACATTACCAACCTTCAGAAATCAATGGGACATATCTAGTAATAAAAAAATGTATCAAAATTTATCAAATACACATAATCTAGTTATATATATTATTATGTAGTGGAGCGACTAATGAGAGATTTCCTTATCTACCAATCAAACATATTGTTCGATTTTGTTTTAACCGCCGTGTTTGTAATTAATCATTAATATGTCAATAATAATATCAAATTACAAATTATGACATAAATCATCTTCAATCAATCTGTGATCCGATTATTCTCGATTTTCAATAGACATTCCAATGGATTTAACATATTTATGTCTAAAAAACACAATTTTTCATCATACCATAAAGCATCGTTCAGCACTGAATACAAACTGTAACGGTTCATTGAAGCGGCTAAATCGAATAAAGCGGAAATTAGATATGGTTGGTTTTTATCTTAAAATCCAATTATGATCAATTATTACTTAGCCGCTCGGTTATGCTGCTGGATGCACGCACGCACTTTTTATGGTTTTTCCGTATCTATCAGAACGATATACAATGCAGGCAGCGTTCACACGAACGCGTTCACACAAAAACCAGCCCATCGAAATGCGAGGCTGCAATGCGAGATGGGTTGATTCCCTCGCGGTAGTTTATGATTGTCCACGATAGTGTATGTCGATCCGCGGGCACGCGGATACGTTCGTTTGTTCTGACCATTCGCACCGTTGTTATGCAGATACCATCATGAGAAGAATCCGGAGTTGAAAATAATCTCAATGTGAATAGCGTGAACGATTGCTGCAGAAAAATGACTCCTACCGTGCCTACAGCGGGATTCTAGGAATTCATGAAATTAAAGAAGCGAAAGAACTTGTGCGCGCAGTGCGTGAATATGCCCGCCAAGGTCTCCAAGAAGGTTGTGGGCATGATCATACGAAGCCGAAAATCCATTATGAAGGATGGAGTCATCACGGTATACTGAAGATTTTCACCAATTTCTTATTTTGATGCACTCTTCTCGCACCCAGTAGCAATAAGCCGCTGCTGACTACCGCTCCCTCTCGTTCTCGCTGCACTCGTGCCCGTGTTCATTTTGTCTCTATTATCATCATCTCCACAGTATCGCACGATTAATACTGATTGAGATATCTTATTCACATGTAGATCTTGCACGTTACATACGTTTAAGCCGGAAAGATATTTTTACGATAGCTCGACACTTTTATTAACGCCAAATCTTTGTTAACGAGTATTCCATGTTACGAATATGTTACTGCAAATCGCCTAATGAAAACGCAAGATTATGTTAATACCCACGGGCATCCAATTCCCTATAAAGATTTTACATTTATTTTGTATTTGTAAATCAGTTACTTGTAACCTATTCGGGGTCAAGTGTTCGAAATGTTGTCTCAAATTTCACTAAAATACACATGTGCTCTCATGTGTTTCACCTTATGTTGTAGTCTTTGTCGTTTTCTACACGCACAAAGTGCGTGATTATAAATAAAAGACCGATGATCGCGGGTACAATGTAACTGCTTAACCTACTAAACCATCAGCTGATCAGATTACTGTTATAGATATATTTTTTTCAGTAATCGGAAGCATATGATGCATGAAAAGAAAACAAAATGATTAAGTTAATTTGCTACATCTTGCCTGCTGTTTAAATACATAATTGTGTTTCAACATTATTATATATCGTTTCTATTTTCTATATAGATATATCTCTTACTGTGCAAAAGTAAACTATTTATATTATCGATGACCTATCTAATTTTTGATGAACTACACAAATTTTCTACTTAATACAAAGTAGATTAATTTAATCATCTCTTATCGCTGTTATCTATCTTGATACAAAGGCACTGTTTTTTCTTTATAGTTTACATGCGTTTCGATGCCTTTTATCCGCTTGATTTAGTACATCTAGAAAAAATAAAAAAGAATATTATTTCAGTATAGCCTTATTTTTCATCGTGAAGCGTTATATTTATATATGTTTATATATATATATATATATAGAAAGAGAGAGAGAGAGAGAAAGAGAGAGAGAGAGAGAGAGAGAGAGAGAGAGCGCACAAACCAAGTATCGTGCGCATTGATCAATTTTTGCACGATGCGCTCTTGACATGCTGAAAATTGTTCAAAATATCATTGAGAACGATATTATGAAGCATTGTGAATCCTTGAGCCCCTTTAGCAGCATCGTGCGATAGAATCGCGAATTTGCATCATGAACGATCACCAGCTGTTAAGCCCGTTGTTAGGTTAGGACATGTCCGAAGTTAATTTGAATAGACTGTAGGCTATGTCGTCGCTGGGGAGGGGGGAGCCATCAGTGAGAACAGTTGCAATGCGGAGGTTTGATTTCGCGTGTAAATTATCAAACGATGTGAACGGATCGCGCGAGGGATTGACAGCGTGCCGCGGGATTCCCGCTGGAGATATGTGATTGCCAGCAATCGTGCCGAACAGCCGTCGTTAAACGGCTGCGATTTTAAGATACAGAATAGAGATACAGAATACGGAAAGAGGAGATACTACTCCGTCCCTTCGTGGCACGCAGAGACACGACGAGCCGTCCAGTACAGCTTTGTTTTGGAAGGTTGCGATAATCGGGGATATCACGCGACATGCGTGCCGTGCGAAATTGCTGCGCACGGTAATGCATAACGTTTTATCGTCAATTAAATTTCTTGCGTTCGTGGAATTTTGTGACGTCATCGCGTCGCGGCAGCGCGCGATCGAGTCAAGGCCGTGCAAATTTACTCCGGATGGACGGATGGACAAAGCGGGGTGGGGGTGGGGGGAAGGGGTGGCTTTCGACAATGTTGTTAGTTGTTGTTTAAAGATGCACGCTTTATATGTGCGCTGCTGATTTGTCGTTATGAAGAAAAATGAACTATCGCGACGAGAGAAACATTTGCCGATGCGACTGCGAGATGCTCAATGAGCTTCGGCGTTCGTCAGCGATGTAATATTACAAGAACTGCTTTTCTCAGTGGATCTCCTTATCTATCTTGCCAAAAACTCAATGACGCACTGATTTGGCACTGGTAAATGAAATATGAGCATAAGAGCATTACAGAATTAATTATATCACGATCAAATGAGCGTATTTCTGGCATACCACAAAATACGTGGAGATTCCTGTTAGACAGGGAGGAACACGGAAGAATTATTCAAGCTTTGCTCACTGCCACAATGAAGTTCATTGACAATTGAGTGCCAGAAAGTCAAGTTCTCATGAATACAAAAATTAGAAATAAGGGAGCAAGTGACAACGGAGAGTGACTTATGTATTTATAATTAATTAATATCTCTTATTAAAGCTCACTAGATAAAGATATGCATAAGTGCAAGTGTATATAACGATAAAAACAAATGATTTCGTTGAAAGATTGTAAATTATTAATCAAAGTTTTGTATAAATAGACGTTATACTTATACAACAAGCAAAACTTATTTCATTCATGCATGGAAAAATCGAATATCCAGCGGACTTTTGTCACAATTATGTCAATAAATATAATTTTGACAGCTTGGATAATAATGACAGAATAGAGAAAACTATTTATAAAATAATTGAAGATAATAGCTTATAGCTTAAAGTACACACATCGCATAGTGTATGTTTTTCAATTATAATATTATATCCTATTTAGTTTGTTTCATTAGAACTATGAAAAATCATGTGAACTTAATTGAAACAGATAAATTAAGAATAATATTGAGAAATGAACTGAAGTTCAGAAGATCAAAACTGCGGAAATGATCTATCGACATATTATTAAGGAAAGACTATCTATTCCTTCATTACTTTTATTTAAGCAAAATGATGAGAAAAGCATCGAGTAAAATGTGAATATGAAAAGAAATATATATAGTAAGACTTCTTAGGGGTCATGCCCCCTGGGGCAAACGGTGGAACAGAGGGCTTGGGCCCATCCTGTTCTGAGATACATAACAGCCAAGATCATGCCGTAGCTAAACTCACACCTCCTCTTACATTTGTTCAACAATGCTACAGGCATCTTAAGGTCAGCTGCTAAAAATCTCATAAATTACTTATGATATGTGCAAAAGCCCGTATTTATTTACCCAAATTTCTTTTAAGTGACACATGATGCCCAAATTTCTTCTTCGCTATTGCTTAAAAATCATCTCGTAATTTACGTATAATACATGCCATATTTTCTGTTTTATTTTTCAGAGTTCCGGTGTTGGCGAGGCGAGTGTATATCATGCATTGGTTGTTATATTTTTGGAATTCTTTGCATGGGGACTATTAACCATGCCTATTATTACGGTACTGAATGAAACATTTCCGGATCACACGTTCCTGATGAATGGCTTAATAATGGGGATTAAAGGAATCTTATCTTTTCTCTCTGCACCACTGATTGGTGCACTTTCCGACGTGTGGGGTCGAAAATTCTTTCTACTTATTACAGTGGCCTTCACGTGTGCGCCAATTCCTCTAATGAGTATCAACACATGGTGGTTTTTCGCCATGATCTCCATCAGTGGCGTATTCGCTTGTACATTCTCAGTAGTGTTCGCATATGTCGCTGATGTGACGGAAGAAAATCAAAGATCGCTGGCATATGGTTTGGTATGTGTATATGTATATATATATATATATATATATATCGCGCGCGTGTGTATATGTATAGTTTTTAATACCTGAATTTTTTTATCAGAAGTCATAAAATTTAATATTTTTCTTACTTATCTCAGGTATCGGCAACTTTTGCTGCAAGCATGGTAATAAGTCCAGCTTTAGGTGCTTATACTATGACAACATATGGAGAAAATCTTGCCGTAGCATTAGCAACTGCTATTGCAGTCTTGGATGTGTTTTTCATATTAGTGGCTGTACCTGAAAGCTTGCCTGAAAAAGCACGTCCACCAGCACCTATATCATGGGAGCAGGCTGATCCATTCGCAGCTCTTGGCAAAGTAAAAACTTGATGCATTATAAAATTATAAAGTTCATCGATAGAAATAAGAATTAATTATACAATAATTATGTATAATTTTCAAAAATAGAGATTATTATGTATATATATTTTTTTTATCGTATACTAATAGATGCATGATTTGTTTCATAGGTTGGGAAAGATCATACTATCTTAATGCTATGTGTTACTGTGTTCCTGAGCTACCTTCCTGAAGCGGGACAGTATAGTTGTATATTTGTTTACTTAAAACTGGCTATGGGCTTTTCCGCTTTTATGGTGGCTGTATTTATCGCCGTGGTGGGCATTCTAAGCGTAGGAGCGCAAATCATCTTAGGACCCTTAATGAGAACGCTCGGCAGTAAACACACTATAATGCTCGGTCTATTATTTGAGATGTTACAACTTATGTGGTATGGATTCGGCTCACAAACATGGTAATGACATTTCCTTATTACAGATTATATCGTACTGATGCCAACTTATTTTCTTTTCTTTTTATTGGAATATTTTGAAACGATGATAGTATATGATTTTATCTCACTGAATTTTAATTATTTTAAGGATGATGTGGGCCGCTGGAGTGCTTGCTTCTGTGTCGAGCATCACGTATCCAGCGATTTCTGCATTTGTATCCATGCATTCTGATGCCGATAAGCAAGGATTAGTGCAAGGTATGGTAACGGGGATGCGTGGTCTCTGCAATGGACTCGGTCCTGCAATGTTCGGTGTCATATTCTATCTTTTTCACGTTGATCTTAATGACGATACGCCCAATCTACCCTTAAAACCATCCTTTGTGGACGAGAATAATAGGACAGGAACTAGTACACACCTTGACATAATGCCTCAGGTACATACATTTTATCTGCAGGTAAGCATAGTTTCTTTTTGTTAATCCATTTATTTTATCCTATATGTACATGTAATTATTTATTTATTTATAGTGTTTAATTTTATTGTATACGCTAATTTAAAATTATACATATTTATAGACATTATTTTTATTTATTATTATTAATTGACGTTATGTGTGTATAAATATATAAGTACAGAAATATCTGATATAAAAGTTTCAATAAAGATTAAATATCGATCTTTCTATATTTCCAGCTTGTGCCAGGACCGCCGTTTGTGTTTGGCGCGTTACTTGTGATCTGTGCGCTATTAGTAGCCGCGTTTATCCCTGAATCAAATACGATATCAACAGGATCGTTGCATCATCCATCCACTTCCCGGAGGCCCTCCGGTAAATACGCATATCAGAAATGTACGTTACAGGTTGTCAAGTATGCTAAATGCCAAATATGTTTATGGTGATGGGATTCATCGAGAGTTGTTTTTATAATTGCGATTGTTTGTATCGATTTGTATCGACTGTAATAATGCATCGAGATTTATATTTGAACTTTGCATCTCATGGAAGTTCATGAAACTCGTTCCGCACAAATAACATTAAAGAAAAATTACAATATAACAAAAATTAAATATCTTTTTTCTGTATTATCCAATTTAATTCTTGAAACGGTTTTTATTTTAGGTTTATCCTTGGATGTCCAATATGAGGCAGACCGAGCGGGAAGTGGAAGAGGGAAAATCGGTCCATTATCACCACTAGTCGATAATTGTAATTCTGCGGCGCTATAGTGTTTATTGAGAAAGTAAAAATGAGCCATAGCACATGATGAGGAATATTCTAGCTGAGCGATAAAGGCTTTAGCTTTAATCAGGGAAAGAGAGATTGCTATGAAGTGCACCTGAAACTTGGAGCGGATTGTAATAGAGTTGTCTATATTGTATTATACTATTTGTTTAAGGCAGTAACTAAGCTTGATTTTAGGAATATTGATGGAACTTAATGTTTAGGTTGTGACAAATTTCGACAAGCAGTGCTTGTGCGATAAATACGTGGGTTGATCTCAAAGACAGGTGTAATCATGTGACAAGCATATTACGTTACGAAAGACGAAACACTATAATAAATTAGCTCTTCCTTTTCAAGATTTTTGTGCCGATTACTAAATCAAATGAAACAAGTTTTATAACGCGAAATATCAGTGATTTCTTAATTTTATGTCATTTGGCCGATACGGCACAAAACAACACATCAATGAAAGTTGTAATCAGTATTTTACTAGATTTAAATCAATTAACTGTTTATTCTGATGTCTCTTTTCCCTTTATTTCTATATTATTACTTTCTATATCAAGTGCTAATGTAAATTGCAATCTATTTTTGCATCTCGCGTACATTTGTAGCACTAGAGATAGCGTTTACACATTCCTTTGTAAGCATAATTTTTGCACACGGGAAAAGCATTAAGATGATTGAAAAGAATGAAAATTCTTTTGAATTGTACTTTTTCTTTTTGTAAAGAAATTCGTGATATAGTAATTACTTACTATTGTATATCACTCCGATATAATTTAATTAATTTAGGTCGTGTATCCCATCTCTTTTTGCACAAACTATTTATTTAAATAGATAGAAACTGCGAATATAATGAGAAAGGCCTCAATATACTCAAAGCAGATTATATAAAATGATAGTTTGTCACACGTTCAAAGACAGTGGTAAACATCAGTACCATGAGTAATGAAATCGTATTATTAACCATTAATTGAAAATTAATAGTACTTTTAAATTGTGTGTTATAATGGGATTGATGTTAAAAAAAAAAAAAAAAAAAGAGTTCTATGATAGAATAGGGCCTGTACATATTTTGCTTCTATTTTACAGAAATCTCAAAATAAAAAGAAAAAAATTCAAATTTAATTATTGAAATTATTTAAGTTAATCTTAATTTGTATTAACAATAATAATGTTTATGCAAAAAAATTGAATAATTTTTAGAAAATAGTAATCTAATTTTTCTTACTATCCTGATTTGAATTATTTTGAATCTTATAGTTATTACGTTTTTCAAATTCACTCGTCTCCATTAAAGCCAAAGAGTGATGACAGATTTTAATTAATAACAAATTAGTTGAGAAATAACATTCAATCCATTGTCTATAGAGGCTCATATATAATGTGCAATACATCCCTATGGCATAGGACTCCTTAATTTTTAGGTTTTGTGGATTTTTATATTTGCACACTCTGTCCTGGTTATTTAATCGATAGTTCAAATATTAGATATATAATTAGTACTTTCTGAATGGTATTGATGCGATTTTTATTAACAATAGAAATAAATATGTATTTGATACATATTTAATTTCAATTTTCTGTTAGAAAAAAAAAAATGTAAACATTGAAGTTTCGGTCAATATAAAATATGTGATTTATGATCTTTATCAAATATATCGTCAAAATTATGTGCGTTTTCTAGAATTTAGCCATCAGTATGAAGCATTACAAAAGGAAGTAGAAACTATGGACAGGTGTAAACAATGCAGTTCAGTAGTTTCAGTTCATATTTCCTTAGAATTACAGATTCGCTCCCACCGGAGTAAATATACACGATTGTATCATAAATACAAAATTGAAACAGATTGAAAATTATAACATTAAGGATGAATAAAACTTAGAATAAGTCTTGACTCTGTCACGGGTTAGGTAATTGTATATGTATAATGTATGATGAATGCATTAATAAAAAATGATTATTTTTAAGATAAATGATAATGTTATTTGAAAACTCATATATATGATTCACAAATCGATATGATAACAATAGTAATTCTTATAATTCGATATGCATCGACTCACATAATTTTTTTCCATACCATCGCATTCTAACTGTGTTTCGTGAAGTACATATCCTGTTGAGTTGTTCCACTTTGCTGCATTGACTCAATTGCTTTGTTGACTATTAATTCTGATGTTTCTTCTGTTATCTGAAAGATAGTTTAGAATTTTGGAAAATGCATGCGTATCTCAATTTGTAGAATTACGAATGATTTTACGTTGTTAACGGTATCCAACACGTTGTCTATGTTTTCGCATCTTAATAGCAGTCGTCTTAAAGTGGTTAATGTAACCACAGCAACAAATACGAGAATTTTATATGCACCAACTGTTATCTTATCCCATATCCTATTATACATAAATACCGTATAGTAATTGTTCAAAAAATATTATCAATATTTAAAGTAAATATTGAAATTGTAGTACATGTGATGATTCAGTACATATATACTTAGCAATAGATCCATCGCATATTACACCAGCAAAACATGAATAAAACCATGTGTCGTATGGAAGATTACGAAGTGCATCAATTTTATCGAGATGTTTGTATAATTCTGCATCTTCTCTTTCCAATAATGCATATGTACATTCCTGTAACCTTCCTGCTTCTTTCTGCAATTTTTCTACTTGTACAAAAAGTCCAGATAATATCCAATATATATCCACTAGTTTTTCTTGTTCCGATTCCACATCAATAATATGCCACAATGTCTCAGCCATTTTGTTCATGGCTCTGAAATTTAATGACAAGAAAATATGATTAAAAATTCCATATTATAATTATAATTCCCTTTGGAATTCAAGCGATATTATAAATAATATAAACCTATGCAATGGTGATTCCAATTGAGCAATCATGTCAACTTTTGCTCTCCTACGTAGCAGCCACATTGCTAAAAACACTAGATGAGGTTTCGTATAATCGTCTATGATTTTTGTAACTTTCAATGCTTTTTGCAAATCTTGAAACTCTGCTGTACGTTGAGCCATTATAAATTCATGACTCTCTACATATACTGGTATAACATCAAGTAATACTTTCCATAAGAAGTTTCTGTACATAGCCGGTACAGTGAATCTCAAACAAAATTGCTTCAATTTCGCTTTATCAAACGGATGCTCTTTCAATAATATCTCCAGAGACTTCTTTTCTTCGACGCTGCGAAAACCAACCTGTTATTTGTAAACAATTTATAAATCATTTTAAAATTCTCTATACAATCTATCTAAAAATTATAAAATATTGAAAATATTTTTATGATAATAATGTTGTTATTCAATCTGAACTGTATATAGACTTAAGTTTTAGATGCTTACTTTCTCATAATATGATGAGCGAAAATTTCGTTCGTCTGTCATTGCTCGATTGTAGACTTCGTTGAAAGTAAACAAATAGAATCAGAAATATATTAAAATTGGAGGTAACAATTATAATGACAATATTATAATTTGTCTAATCTGAGGAACGCTGTATTCTTCTTTGATTACATACATATTCTATATTTATTGTGCTATGCATCAGCTGCTTTTTATATTTGTACTCATCACATATAGATAGCACAGAGACAGCTACACCAAATATGTTCCATAACCTATATTTTGCAAATTGTTATGTCACATAACCTGAAAGGATAGGTTGAAGACATATTAACATTTATATCTCGGTGACGGCAAAACAACTAGTTATTTATATGTGTAGGTTTCAATGTTTTACCACTTTTGAAATGAAATTTTTTATGATCATTTTCATCGAACAATAAAATTTTATAATAGTACAATATTGATTTTACAATTATACAATTATTAATTTTTATTATCATGTTCCAATATACTATTGCATTATAATTTTACATTCTGCACGCATGATTTTATATTTAATTTAATTACTGGAATTTATCATATACATATAATTTACTTATAATACTTTTATTGTATATTTATATTGCATATTTATATGAAATAATTCAATTTTGAAATTATGTTTTAATTTTTATGGCCTTCATTTTTTATATCATGGCAAGAATAAACATGAAAAAATCAAAGATAGATATGAAAAATATCAAGAATTTTGTATAAAAAATAATCTATAATTATATTCTTTCAGATGATGTAATTATGTCTCAAGAAGAGAAAAGTCTGGATGTGAATAAAGTTTTTGAAGATTTATTATTCGCAGAGGAAATTGTACAGAAATCAGCATATGAAAAGGGTTACGAAAGTGGTAAGGAGCAATTATTAAAAGGATATCATCTTGGATATCATAGAGCTTGTATAATTGGTGCTGAATTAGGATATTATAATGGAGTTTTAGAACAGTATCTGCAGAATAATGAAGATACTGATACTAATTGTAAAAAGACGACAATATTAGCTAAACAACTTCTGCAAGATATTCGCACTACTTTCCCTGATCATCAAGACGATAATTTTGACATTCAGACAGCTGTGCACAATATTAAGTTGAAATATAAAAAATTTTGCTCATTAACAAAGATTAACCCTTCATATCCTGAAACAGACAAGCTTGAATTTTGATACAACAATGATGGAATATAATAATCATTTCGAGAAAGTATTGGATTTTATTGACTCTTATCAAGACTTAATAGATTGCCACTTAGTGGACTTTATCGTTGAAAAATTATGGGACAAGTGCTTACCAGAAAAACTCAAACTAGAGCTTGAAAATATTAATATGAGCGATATTTGGATGGAGGACGATGCAGGTCCGGAATTGAATAGTTTCATACAATTAACAAAATCGCTTTCTTTAGAATCGTGTCCAGCAGTTGTGTGCACGGATGATTTGCCAAAACTGTTACCACAATATTTCAGCAAGGAACAATCGAATAAACTTCTTTGTCCAAAATCTGAGTTTATGAATAACAAAAAGTCATATGAGATCGAAGCTCTTGGAAAAATTCTTGCCGAAATGGCACTTTCCACATGCAGTTTAGTCATAGATGCCGGAGCTGGAAAAGCATACTTATCAACATACTTATCAGAATATTTTGATATTTCTGTATTAGCAATTGATTCATCGCAGGTTTGCCACAAAGGCGCGATAGATCGTCAAGAAAAAATTCAAAAAACAAAGCAATCGCTGAATAAGGTTCATCAAAAAATATATATTAATATTATCAATTATATAAAATAATTGATCATAATTGTCGAATTTCATAGTTCTTTTTTTAGGTTCGATATGTAGTTTACAAATTAGATGATATGACCAATTATAACAAAATGGTGAATACAAGTTATCCCGATTGGATTTTAAATAAAAATCTCATTTTGACAGGATTACATACTTGTGGAATGCTTGTGCATTCTGTAATTAAAGCTTTCTTACGTACGAAGGATATTAATCTACTATTTGTAGTTCCTTGTTGTTATCATTTGGCAAATGAATCATTGAGCGGAAGTTGGAATTTTTCTAAAAATGCTAGGATGTTAGCTCAACAATCCATTGAAAGAAGTAAACGTGATAAACATCTCTCTCCTTCGTTATTTTACAGAGCTGTACTGCAAGTTATTTTACATTCTATGGGTTAGTTTAAATTTATTATATAGAAAACATATATTAATATGATACATATATGATTTTTAAAAAATGATTTGATTATCTCTTTTATTATTTTTAACAGGACATTACAATGCTAAAATAGGTCGTGGTGGGCCAGTAAATAATTTTCCAGATTATGCAAAGTGGGCTTTATCCAAGATTCAAATAGATAATAAAATGGTTTGTGTTACATATAGATTTCAGAAATATCAAGTTTTAAAAATATATTCTGCAAGAATAAAAAAGTCATATGAACATAGCTTCGAGAACGCTTCTTTTCTAAATTATAAGCTTTATATTTACGACTTTGATGAAATTTCATTGAAGAATTGCTGGAAATGACTTGTTTTCGCATTAATGCATATGTAAGTCTTTCACGAACGAATTTGGACACATTCTAACATTCTTGGACTATTTCATATTTTATCATATAATAATGAGATGATATAATATTTTTACAATATAAGTACAATAGAAGTATCATAAACGAAACGGAGACGTAAGATATTTCTATCAACAAAAGGTTTCGATTGAGGGAGACACATAAATCATGAGATTTTTTCAATTCATTTATTGATTATTATTATTATTATCCAGAAACTCTTGAGTAGTGTAATTAAAATATACTGGAGCTTCGTTATACATGAATCTCCATAAGCAAATCATAAGCAAGCATAAATAAATTATTTGATCAGCAATGGAACGCCTTTTAATAATGCAGAGTGTTTTCAAATATTACTTATGATTATCATTAAGTGTTAGTAATCCATGAAACATCGATATCAGGCATGCTTTTTATTGTACATAAAAAGTGTTTATAATTTGGAAAAAAAACATTTCCAGATTCATATTCATATGATTCTTTCTTATTTTTATAGTGAAATATATTTTTAAAGTCTGGCAATACATTTCTGAAACACTCTGCATATCATTTATCATTTTGATTATTGTCTCTTTAAATGGTAATATAAATATCATGATTATATGATTTCAGATACCATCCGCTAATATGTTGCAGAAAATATATCAAAATCATATGCATCTAGAACCAAAATTGCGTCTGTTTCAAATGTTAAGAATATATATGAGTTCAGTGATAGAAGCGGCGATTACTTTAGATAGAATAATATTTCTGCAAAATAGCACTCAATGTTCTAAAGTTGCTGTAGTACGCTTATTTGATCCAACATTGTCTCCCAGATGTTATGCAATAATAGCAACAAAATAAATATGTTAATGATGATATAAAAAATCTAAAGGTAAAAGGTAAAAAGATAATATAATATAAAAGATATTTAGTTCAATTATAGGTTTAACATAATTCGATATGATATTCATTTCACATCTTAATAAAAAATCATATATGAAAATGAAAAAATATATATAATATTATTCATTTAACTCATCTGATCAAAAATATTAAACATGTAACTGATAAAACATGAAAAAGATATATATTGTTCATTACATATCATCTGTATCTATTAAATTATTGTTATATAAATTGACATGCATGGTTATTTTTATTTGCAATTTGTTATTTCAGATGCAAAAAGCATTAGCATATGTAATTAACATTGTATAATTTAGCATTGTCAATGAAATGTTAAGATTAGTCTTTCATGCAATTTATGACACATGATAATTAGACTTGTAATTTCATGCCATATAATTGCATATGTGCAAGAAAGATTCAATTATTGCTAATGTATAAGCGTACTATATATACATACATAGATAAATAAATTTTTAAATATTTTATATTATATGGTACAAGAAATTACAAGTACTTTTGCTATTTAAACAATAAATTGTATAAAATAAGCTTCAGCCATTGATTATGTAAAATTACTCTGAATCATCGGAGTTTGCTTGCAGATAGTCCATAACGGATGAATATCCTTCCTTCTTCGCGATACCAACTAATATTCCTGTAGGACGACGTCCGCTTTTAGTTCGACATATACTACAATTACATAAATCTCTACAGGGTGGACAAATCCAATTCTAAAATAAAATCACAATTAATTAAAACTATGGGAAATATTTGTGAGTAATAATATTATTTATATGATCAAATAATTTCTCTATTTGCATAATGTAAATTAAATTATATAAAAGATTGAAGTTACCGGATCTTTTAGAGCTTCTACAACACTCTCGCCATATCTTCCTTGTAAACATGGTCCGCAAAAGTTTCCTCTGAGACCTATACAATCTTCTGATCTGCAAATGGTTTTTGTATCCATCGTCTTTTGTCTACACTGATGGCAGCATGTACCATTGACTTTGCAATATGTTTTCTGCATACTCTTTTCTGCTACATTATCTAGCATATCTTGCGTGATCTCGTCCACAGATAGTATGCTCTCACGTATTGATTTCGTTTTCTGATATGTCCTTTTCCGTTTCGTTTCTATCAAGTTACGATTGTCTTCTTCCTCATTTTCTTCCTCATCCCATGCTTCCATATTCATTAAATCGATGGGGCGTTGAATAGGCTTCGCCCATGGGAACATAACTGTCAATTTGGCTCGATTGTTCTTATGTTTCGTCGAAGCATTTTCCTCATTATCACTTTCAGAATCGTTAAATTCTTTGGACGTATTTTTCCTGCTTCTAATGTTATACGTTCGACGAAATTGCAAATTTATTCCCCTGCCGCTGAAATTCTCCGTATCCTCTGTAATCGTTCTGCGTCTTTTCCTGGGAGGATAATTTTCCACGTCGACATTTCTGTGCGATTGTAATTTCTTAATTTCGTTTATGTCACCTTTCATGTCACCAAATAATTTCGCAAGCTGCAAAATTATTGTCACAAAAGTTTTTCACAACGTACATATAATTTTGTCGCATCTTTTTGGAGGTTATTCGTCATTATCATAGCGAAATATGAAAAAAAAAAGTACTTACAACATTATTCCTTTCGGATATATTCCTTTGTCGAAGTGCTTCATAATCATTTTTTTCCATTATGATATTAAAGATGTTACAGAAAAATTATACAAACAGAATCACTTTGCGTACAGTGGCGATACTGACAGTGTTCGTTTTAAGCGGTACAATTTAAATATTCAAAGGTGATGGCACATGCGCACTTCTAAAAGAAAATTTGCGCTTAGTGATGATCACCTATGGTTAGGGACCTATAGATGATAAATACATGAAAGTATTTACAATGGATAAATACGCAAACTGTAATATCCTTGCTGAATCAATAATAATGTTACTACACACCTATACGTATATATATATATAAATCCAGTCACGTTAAAATAAAGTAAACAATTCAATATTTCCTTGCAATATTGACATCAAGCAAAAATATCAATAATTCGTAACGCAAGTTACGTAATATAAGACTGCAAATCTATGGTTAGATATAGAAAATGGAAAATGGATATGTATGTTCGAATTCTAATTAACATATTTAGTTACGGAAACACATTACATAACAAGAATTAATCATTTAGTCTTTAATAGAAATATTTTTATCCATTTGATGTAACGTAGTTTTACGTATATTTCTATACGTGATATTATTCATTATATAATGTGTGTGTATGTGTGTGTGCCGCGCACTTGCGTGTGCGTGATTTCTTTATTATTTATTACCAATTATATTGTTTTTAAAACATTATTGCTTTAAGAAATAATCAAAACTATTAACATCGATTTTTTTAATTTGTTGCAGAAATGTCGAATATGAAAATTCTGCTGTTAGATTGATTCTTATAATCGCTGTAATCGCTTGTAACAGCGATGATTTCGTTGCAACGGTTTGTAATATTTCGAGATATTATTGCTGCTAGTTATTTTGGATATTATCATCGTCATTGTCTCATTTCGACAATTATTTATCATCCATTTCGCGTGAATCATATATAGTAAATCGCACGAGTCTCAATTCATTTAGATTCTATCGAAGCTTTTTTACATATCATAGATATATTATGGGACTTCTATTATTGTTCTTATTGATAAATGTAACGGAATAACTCTTGGGAAATATGATAAATTAATATGATGTTAAGGTAAACAAGAGACGATATGACGTTACCCTTCCATCCGATTATAAGATAAATAGAACTTGAACTCCATCGTTGACACAACAGAATACGATCACTCAGCACTCTGATTAGACCCGTTAGATCGAAAGTATACTTCTTCTTAGTGATATAACTAATTCGATGCTGTAAAATCAATCGGAAATATAACAAGATACTTCAAATCTAGTAAGAATTTATTACTACGCATATTAATAATCGTTCGTTAACTCGTTGACACGTTTCTTTTCATTAATGTTATTCTGGGAGAAAAATTACATAATGATACTTTAAAATTGATTCAAAAATTAATTTATCGTAATGTAAATTTATACAATATAAAGGTATTATAATATAAGTACAATATATTTTGACGACAATCGTCCAGCAGTAAAATCATTAATTACTGATAACAGCTGATTGCCGATAAGATTAACTTGCAATCTTGAATAATGTATAAATTCTTTGTACCCTACACGATACTCGTATGTCTTGTGTCTCATAAACTTTCACTTTATCTTAATTAGCACAAGAAATAAGAGTGAAGCTGTGTACGCTTTACTTCAATTTACGGCGAATCATTCAGCATACGGTCAGAGAACATCAGATCTTGTGGATTATAATTCCAATCGTGACGTTTATTGCGCGTCAGAAAGTAATTTGACAATTTCTCGACAGTTTCAATGGAACTATTAGTTAAAGCATTGCTAAATATCAAAGGATCAACGAGAACCTTATTATGCTCTCAATCACAGGTAATATAATTAGTATCAATTATCAGTATTATTATATATAAATAATTATGTTTAAAAAAATAAATAAGCGTTGTTTTATGCGCGCACGCGCGCCTGCATCTAATACTTATACTTAATAATACTTATCTATTTTTGAGAATATTAAATGTAGTTATAAAATATATATATATAATAGTTCAGTGATAATAACATATAATAATAATAATAATATATATAGTCTACTATATTTCGAATAAGTACTTATGTCTAATATTATGTACAATATTAAAAAGATATAAGAGGCCTTATATTTAGCTTTTATAAAAAAATTATTACTTATTTTGTTTATATAATTAAAATTGCCGAGTTTTATATTAAATGTCTAATTACATATATCTTCTTGAAATATTTCTAAATATTTAAACTTTAAGGAATGGATTAACTTAACTATTTTTTTCTTCTAGCGCATCCAATATTGCAGAACTATTACATCTCAGCAAATCTTCGATCGTGAATCCAAATATGGCGCACATAATTATCATCCACTTCCTGTGGCTTTGCGTAAAGCTGAAGGTGTTTTTATGTGGGATGTCGAAAATAAAAAATATTACGATTTTCTGAGCGCTTATTCGGCAGTGAATCAAGGTCATTGCCATCCCAGAATTTATAAAGTACTGGTCGAACAAGCGAAGACTCTAACTCTTACATCCAGAGCATTTTATAATGATATCTTAGGCGAATTCGAAGAATATATCACAAAGCTTTTCAAGTATGTAGTACAGTTACTTTCAAGTATTTTGATAAGATTAACTGATGATGTAACAAAGTTCAGATTATGAAATCAGAAAAAATAAAAATATCTACAGTTATACATATTTCTGATGACTGTCTTATATATAAAATATATAAAATATATATAAAATATATAAAATATTTAATATTAGTTTAAAAATCTATGGTATCTATTATTAATTAAAAAAATTATTATATATTCATCTTTCTCATTAATGTTGAGATAATAGTTTTATAATTATTGTAAACAAATAATTTTTATATTGTGCTGCATATTTTAAAAACGCTCTTTGATAAAAATAAGCAGCGAAGAACAATGCGTTTTTGTTTTTTCTTTTTCAAAGCAAGAAGTTAATTAAGCAAAAGTATACGATATGAAAGCGAGATGTATTTCTGTATGTTCGGTATGTTAATTCGGTGTGTTAATTTACATTATTGACAGAATAATATATTTATCTATATTGAACTATTTGTTTCTCATTAGTAACGATACAAAAATATAACAATAGAAAAAAAGAGAGCTTCTTCAAAATTGATAATGAAATTGATGAAACAAATCTAGCAATATAAATATATTATGTATAATATGATGTATAAAACTTTTAGCGATCAGTTAATTATGATAGTACAATTGATAATTTATAGATGATTTCATTATTTCAATGACATTATATTACGAACAAACATGCGATTAATGAATAAATATCTAATAATAATCTTTTCTTGGAAATAATTTTACTTTTTAAGAATAATTTTCATAACTATAATATTTTATTTCATTGTGTTTATTATTAATTAGTGTAACAGAATTTAAGATTTCTATCAGTGTATTTGAAATGTTTTAGATACGATAAATGGTTACCGATGAACACAGGCGTAGAAGGTGGCGAAACGGCATGCAAATTGGCGCGTAAATGGGGATATTCCTGTAAGGGTATACCTCAATATCAGGCTAAGATAATATTCGTGGATGGCAATTTTTGGGGGCGAACCCTGAGCGCTATTTCGTCGAGCACTGATCCAAGCAGTTACGCTGGTTTTGGACCCTTTATGCCAGGTTTTGAAATTATTCCTTATAATGATCTCGCAGCACTTCAACAAGCCCTCGTCGATCCGAATGTATGTGCCTTCATGATGGAACCTATTCAGGGCGAGGCTGGCGTAGTAGTTCCCAATGTAAGACGAATATTTAACTAGTTGAGTAATTAAGTGATTGATTTTGTGATTCAATCTCTAAATTGTTTTTTGTTTTTCTAAATAGGATGGATACCTGAAAGAAATTAGAAAGTTATGTACGAAGCATAATGTCTTATGGATCGCAGACGAAGTGCAAACTGGTTTGGCAAGAACCGGAAAGCGAATCGCTTGCGATCATGAAGACGTAAAGCCAGACATCCTTATCTTAGGCAAGGCTTTATCTGGAGGATTTTATCCAGTTTCTGGCGTGTTAGCGGATGATTCCGTCATGCTTACCATCAAGCCGGGAGAGCATGGTTCAACTTATGGTGGTAATCCTCTGGGATGCAAAATCGCGCTCGAGGCACTCCGCGTTTTGGAGGAAGAGAAACTCGCCGATAATGCGGAGAAACTTGGCCACGTTTTTAGAGATGAACTCAGAAAGTTACCAAAAGAGGTAGTCACTTTAGTGAGAGGAAAGGGTCTCCTGAATGCCATCGTCATTAATGAAAAGATCGACGGCATGGATGTATGTTTAAAGTTAAAGGAAAATGGCCTTTTAGCCAAACCAACGCACAAACAAATCATTCGTCTAGCACCGCCGTTAGTCATCACAGAGCCGCAGATGCACGAGTGCATTGATATTATTTCTAAAACAATCCTTTTGTACAAATAATAGATTTTATCCTTTTTCCGATGATTAGTTTATATATTCGTACACATGAGAAAAGAAAAAAAATATTCCTATTTTTCTGTTATATGTAGTAATATATCTTGGAAGTATATTTTGTAATCACATGTCTTATGTAATTTCATTCAAATGGAGCGTAACATTCTCTCTTTCTTTCATTGCTATGAATTTTTATTTTGACAATGTATTTTATGTACAATACTTATATCATATATAATAGACATATATCACATAGACGCAGGCGCGCGCACGGACGCACGCACGCACGCACACATTATATACAATAACAATCTTTAAATAATTTAAAATAACTCTAATCTACAACGTGATTGTGCCATATCGGAAAAAGTTCGTTGTTTTTGATAAATCGTACTTATTGGAAGATATATTTATGAAGATCGATCATAGATTATATATCTTAGGGATATCAGTTATTTCTAAAATATGTTTAAATACGGTTAAATACGGCACACAAATGTGATGCACTTGATTGATTATATTCATAATATTCATCAATTATATGGGTAAAAAAGAAAGGAGTGCCTTAAAAGCAATTATATTTATCTCCACAATGATAAAGATTAGTTAAAATAAATTATTCTTTTTTGCATTTTAACTAATTGATAGCTTAATATGATAAGATTCCGTTTTTTTTTTTTACTCTTATACAAGATATGCGCCATCATGATAAGCGTATTGCGAAAAGATTTCAAGATTTTAATTCAAATAAGATAACATTTCTTTTGTAATATATTGTTAATTTAAAAATGCATTATGTTGTTTGATGTTATCTGTTTACTTTAGCACATTGGCGCCCATACACTGCATACATGCCATTCTTTATCAGATACGGTTTAGTCGGCAATGATGTTTATATATGTTTGTCGCAATATATCTGTGTACAAATACAAATGCCAGTAAATAAGTAGTCATATCTTTTGCCGTATCTGCGGCAAATCTGCGGCAGCGTTTTGATATAAAAGCAAGAATCAGCAAAATTGTCATCAGACGTATGTTTCCTGGCATTTTGTACTCTCATATCTATTTTTTTATGTGATTTCTAGCATCTTTTTATTGTATCTATAATATTCAAATTGTTTATCAAATTAATTTCTTATTCAATTGATATAACATTTATATACAAACTTAAATAAATACAATATTTTCACACAGGTAAAATATATAATAATTTAACATACAAATAGTATATTAGAAAATAGAATGGGATATTATAATCTGAATTATGATCTTTTTCATTAATTTTATAACAATTCTAAATCAATCAGTATTTCGATTTTGTAATTGTCTCTTTAGAGAATATAATTATAGTAACATAATAATTATTTTGATTGAGATCCTTCCACATTTTATTTTAAAAATATTTATTCTTGATGCAATTAAAAATAAATATATTTTAGAAATATAATAAAAATATAATATAATACATTAATATATTTTCTTACTTTTCTTTTTTTAAATCAGTGTGAGGATCAAACAAAGCAATGCAATCGGTGAGACAAAAGTTATTCCAAATCATAAGAAAATCGGAGAAAAGATTTTTAACTTCTCAGCAAATAATCGATCGTGATAATAACTATGGTGGTATCCACTTTAAACCGCTACCGGTTGTTCTAACTCGAGGAGAAGGAGTCTATCTGTGGGATATCGATGGAAAACGTTACCTTGATTTCCTGGCGGGATTCTCTACTGTCAATCAGGGCCACTGTCATCCACGTTTAGTGAAAGTCATGAGGGATCAGATTGGAAAATTGACACACACATCGAGAGCCTTCTATTCCGAGCCTCACGGTGAATTGGGAGAATATTTAACGAAACTTCTGGGATGGGATCGATTTATACCTATGAACACAGGTATGCAGATTTACTTTGAAAGCTGAATAGCTCCTAAAAAAGCTGAATAATCAAAATTTTAGTATCGGAAGAAATTTCGCTTTGACTTTTTTTATAAATAAAATTATTAGTTTCATTACGAAAAATATTGCATCTCGATAGTTTTATTTTTTTCAGGTGTCGAAGGCGGCGATACGGCTGTTAAATTGGCCAGACGTTGGGGATACAGAGTGAAAAAAATACAGAGCGGTAAAGCCACTATCGTGTTTGCTGAAAAAAATTTCTGGGGTCGTTCGTTAGCTGCATTATCGGCTTCAACGGATCCGAATTGTTACACGGATTTCGGTCCGTACATGCCCCTCTTCGAAAAAGTGCCATATAATGATTTAGTTGCTCTGGAGAAGAAGTTCCAGGAGAACCCCAGCATCTGCGCGTTCATGGTAGAACCTATCCAAGGGGAGGCTGGTATTATCGTGCCAAATGTAAGCTAAATAGACGATGTATGAATATCGTTATTATAAATATCATGAAATATTGATATTATTACTTAATATCACACATCAATATACTAAAGAAATTAAGAAATTTAAATCTAAGAAAGGATATTAAAAATCTTATATGTAGAATATCTTATTTTTTTAATTATATTAAAAAGAACATATTGTTCTGTATATTATATATGTATGCCTATATATTGGGAAATAGCGTAATTCAAATATTTTTTCTTATTTTCTTGCTATAAATCAGAAAATTATTATTATTTAATTGTTGTTTTGCTAATCGTTATTTTTTTACTTTCTGTTTTTTTAGGCTGGCTATTTAAAAGGTATAAGAGAATTATGTACAAAGTACAACGTTCTGTGGATCGCTGACGAAGTACAGACTGGTCTTGGCAGAACTGGTATGCGTTTGGCGATTGATTACGAAGGTTACAGACCGGATATCCTTATTTTAGGAAAAGCACTCTCAGGTGGCATGTATCCGGTTTCCGGTGTTTTGGCGGATGACAAGGTCTTTGAAAAAATTTCATTTCATTTTCAAATTCTCGAATAAATTCTCTCAAAGTTTCATATCTAATAAATAAATAAATAAATTGATATATAATAAATAAATTTCATATCTTTTATATAGGATATGCAAATTTACAAAATATATTTCAAATCATTATTATTCGTAAAAAAATTTTTTGCATTAAATTGTTATTGAACTTTCATGTGATAATATCTATCTATAATTACGTAGATATTCTGAGTGTCGTTTTATCTGTTGATCATTTGTTTGGAACAACAAAGATCTTTAATCAATGTTGTTTGTACTTTTCAGATAATGCTCTGCTTAGAAACAGGTTCGCATGGAAGCACCTTCGGTGGGAGTCCTCTTGGAAATAGGATCGCCCTGGAAGCAGTTAAGATCTTAGAGGATGAAAATCTGGCAGGGAATGCAAAGAAACTTGGAAAAATTCTCAAGGAAGAGCTGAGCAAACTACCGAAGGACATCGCGACAGAATTTCGTGGACGTGGCCTTTTAGCTGGTCTCGTAATCAATAAAGGTACTATTATATAATTGTTTAAACGGTATCGCTGTGATATGACACTTGATAATTTTTTATTCACAGAATATGCTGAGGGTTGGGATATCTGTTTGAAATTGAGAGACGCTGGTTTGTTGACAAGACCTGCACATGGTCAGATCATTAGAATATCACCTCCGTTAACGATCACGGAGGAACAACTGCGGGAAGGAATAAACATTCTCGCTACAGTTTTAAAAAATTATAAATAAAAATTCTGATATTTTATATATATTATAAATCTATTCTTACAATATAAATTTGTTTTTACAATAAATCACTTTTATCCCGTTATTGTACTCATCACTCTAAATGAAATGAAAAGATTTCAGATTCTAGATCTAAAATTCTTGGAAAAATATGGATATAATGACAGAAACAATGATAAATGTACAATTACAATCGATTGTACAGCATTAAATATACAATATAAAATTGTATATTTCGAAGAATCGAAGAAAATTGTCTAATCAGAAAATATATATTTGCAATAATTATTTACATCTGTATATATATAACTTACAATCTATACAGGTGGCTCATTGTGTTTTTTCAAATGTCTTGTTAGATTGAAAGATTGTGAGAACATCTGATTACACTGATTGCACTTATATGTCTTTGTACCAGTGTGCAGATTCAAATGCCGTTTTAAATGATTGGCTAACTTGAATCTTTTTCCGCATAATCGACACTGATGTTGCCTCAAAGTGCCATGCGAGGCTTCATGACTTTTGAGATGACTCGATTGTGCAAATCTTTTACCACATAATTTACACACGAAAGGTTTAACTTTGGTATGAATGCGCAAGTGTTCGACCAAATTACCTTTCTGAACAAAACGTTTATCGCAATATTCGCACTTGTGCACCTTTGATGTTTTGTGCGTTCGCAAGTGCATCTTTAAATTATAATTATGACTAAATTGTTTATCGCAAATTTCGCATTGCACCAATCCCTTCCCGATGTGAAATTTTTCATGAGCTTTCAAATTCTTCAATAGTCGAAAACGCTTATTGCAAGTGCCGCATTCGTAATCTTTGCTCTGTGATGTACTGTCACTTTTATTGTGAATCTTTATATGTTCCTCCAAATACGATGGATACGAAAATATTTTATCACATACTTTACACTGATGTACGTTAGTCTTCGTGTGTAATCTCATATGTGCATTGAGTTTGCTCTTTGACGCATACGCTTTGTCACAGCTCAAACATTTGAACGGTTGTTGACCAGAGTGAGATAACTGGTGAGCAAATAATTTAGACTTTTGCGAGAATTGTTTCGAACATATCTCGCATTGATGTTTTTTTGCATGAATGTCCTCTGTGCCTTTTACATCAAGCGATTGTTTATAATTATCGTTAGTTGGACATCCATGATAATCTACTATGAGTTGTCTATTTTTCTCAGGCACCTTTATAAATCTCAAATTCTCCGTGATTGATACATTGTTTTCGGAATGTATTGCTACACTCTGCATACGTTCCGAACTACTTTCTTGAACGCCATCTAAATCGATATTCTCTGGAAAATTTATATTCTGCATTCCATCGTTTTCGTCCACAGCAGATCTTGGATATGACAGATTCTGTATTGGATTGTCAACGGAATGAATAGATCTTTCGTAGCTAAGATTTTGGGGTATATGATTCGAATTTTCACAAATCTCTATGTTATCATTATCACATGATATGTCAATACTCTCTGTGCCATGTGTTATATTGTGACTTATCAGCTGTCTTCTGTTAGTGAAAGTATGATTACATAATGAGCAATGTAAGGCACAAGCAGCTCGATTAGAATTCTCTTCGTTCAATGACATATTGTGCATCATGTTTGACCTGATCAGTGGAGATAACTGATTACTTGGAATGCTATCATTAGTAAAGCTTGATCCAACATGACTAAAATTAAGATAAGGATTCTGAGATTCCACGATATGCATGTGCTGCATAGGTATGTTATCTTGGACAAAGGGCAAGTGTAATCGGTTGTGAGTACAGAGTTCCTGATAAGTTGTAAACACGGCACCACACTCGACACACTTGAGTGTCTTGTGGGAATTTTGCACAGGTACGAAACCCTGATTCTGTTGATTCTGATAAAGCTTGCAACCAGAAACGGTCGTGTATGATGTTAGTCCGGATACCTATTTGTGAACGACACATCATACATCATACATGATAATATAAATCATTCCAATTTTACGTGTAAGATAAGTTTACACATAACTACGCCGGTACCTTCAATGCCGCTTGTCTCAAGGCTTTATCCGCCGCGCGGCATTGTTCTCTGTACAAAAGTGCTGATTCTGCTCTGGTGACGCAACGATCGCACATTTTTTCGGGCAAGCCGTCCCCTTGCCAGACCTACAAATATGAAAAGCATCCAAAATTCGATCTTTCATAAATTTATTTTGAATATAAGATCGGATTATGGCGCCTACTTCCAAACATGAGAGAGATCGCAACTTAGCGGCAAGCGAGGAACCAGCGGGACCTACGAATAGGCACACCATTTTGTCGCCGTCTTCTCTCAAGCACGTACGACACAGTTTGCTGATGTTCTCGCTGTCGATCTCCTTCGTGACTATAAACATTCTTTTCTTTTCTACTTCTCAAGCCGTTAAATATTGCTCTAGATAACGTGCCGAAAGGTTATGTTCTTGTTTTTTTATTCGTCGTTTCCACGACGCTCTACGGCACTGTTACAGTGTACATTTGCTCCATCTAACGCAAGATATCGCATAACATTTCATCCTTTCTTTTACTCAACATTTATCTACAGAGACAAATTAGGCCGTAGTCACGCTCATTTTTTTCATATGAGCAAATGTTACGGAAAGAATCTAAAATAATGCAATATTGATTCCATATATTTCGAAATTTAGATTCCGCAGCAATAGCAAAAATGCCGGAATTTAAATGTATATTTCAAGGTGATATTTAAGATAGAAATCTTAAAGTCAGAAATAAAATACTTTATATAAAAATACTTTAAGTGAATGAAAGTTAGATCAGAATAAGAAACTATAAAGCAACAAATTATATATAAATTACATACAAATTATATACAATTATGACAATAAAACTGTAAAAAATTATAAAAATATATTATATATTTATTCATGTAAAACTTAGTGTACTGTAAAAAGAATGTCTTTTGTTTATATTTAGCAAAATTATCGTGCTACAAAAAAAAGTTCCACTTATTATTCTTATTTTATTTCAAATATTCTATTAACTAAATATTCTATAATTGTATTAACTCATACTCATGATTTTCTAATGCATTTATAATGATACATAATTCTAAAATATGTACATCAAAATTTATGAAAACCATAATTTTAAATTTCTGAAAATATCATTTACAATTCATATGTTTTTAAATTTTTACCAAATTTTCAGATGATTTCGGGTTTATTACAAAATTAGAACAGAGATTCAAAGAATTAATAGAAAGTCATTAAAGCACATAATTAAAAGCGAATTTGTTTTTAAATTTCTGTATCGACTTATTGAAAATTAAAAATTTTATCCAAGACGTTGCTTTATAAATAAACGCCTTTTGAATAACATTACAAATAAAAGTGTTGTGGTATTTATTGGTTAAAAGTCTTTCCGAGATTATGAATTTTTTAAAATAAAACAGGGAAAAGAAAGAAATACTTTATGTTTTTTATAAAACTTTTATTTCCCGTATCAAATAAAAGTTTTAATATTATATTTATACTATAACAATGCTGTTATATTATAGTATAGACTAATTATATTAGGCTTTAAGGGCATATTTCCTTTGTGGAAATGCTGAATGTTTGCGTATTTCCTTCAGCGTTTTTTTGCTGGCTTGATGAGGTGTAAGAAGCCGGCGCAGAGCTCTTGTTTTCTTGGGTCTCAAATCAAGAGGCTTATATTTTTTGTTCTTGTAAAACAAACGGAGATTCACTTTTTGCTTTTGGTGCATTACAATATATGTACGTGCAATAGCCTTCCTTACAACACGGCTGCAAGATATAAAAATAATTATGATTTTAAAAAATTCATATTTATAATTCTCATATAAAACTATCAGAGATGCATAAATAATAAATTACAAATCCACATTTTAAAAAAAGTATATCGTCAAAGTGACATTATTACATATGTACTTATTATTTCACAATTTTAACATAATGGTATATATTACATAGGAACATACACATCTCAAAGTAATTATTAACGAATATTTCAGAGGAACTTACATTTTCGATAATTTGGATGCTGCACCTCCCGTGACTTTGGCTACTCTCAAGGTAGTCAATTCGGTTTTTAATTGTTCCAGCTGCTTCATCAGCTCTTTTTTGTCTTTACCTCGCAACTCGGAGCACTTCACTTTTGCCTAAAACAATTCAATACATATGTTAGATTTTCATATATATCGCAAAATATTACGTACATCGTTATAAATTTAGTCTTCTTATCACAAAAGAATCATTGTGCACACCATTTCTTTTATCTATTACAGCAATTTACAATTTTACAATCGTAATTTAGTTGCAAATTCAATACTTCAATAACACGCGTTTTTTTGATAACGAGAGGTTATGTGATGTAAACTGTCTTGTAAAACAAAATTGAAAGAAAAATTTATTGAGCGAATCATAAGGATCACAATATTTTTATGAAACAATCAAAATATATAAATTACTAATATTTTAAATTTAAATCTAAATCTTATTTTATGAATTCACTAACCATGTTTCAGCCGTTTTTATCAGAAGAAATACTTGAAAGAGACAGAGGGCAGACTTGAGCCACTTCTATATATATATATAGAACAGCGCTAATTCCTTTAGCGCGCGAAATTGAATTGTATATGCGTTAAGCCGATTTTCTATCATATTTCTTCGCTTTATTTTTCTATAACGCTTTTTGTCGCATTCGTATGCGGCCAAAATTAGTGGTAATATCTTATACAAAAGCGAATTCGGAGTTCATATAAGTGGTGTCAAAACGTGTTAAGCAAAATAAATAAAAAGAGTGTTCAATGTTCGGTGAATAATGATTAGTGAAAGAAGAAAATTGAGATACTGGCAATCGAGAGGACAGTCATTCTCTCTTCGCAGACAGTAGTTAGACAGTATAAAGATTATACTGATTTTTATTCCTTTTATAAAAAGCACTTTTGACTTTAGTCTTGCTGTTTTCTTAAAAGATATAAAAAAATATATAAATATATATATTTAAGGTATAGCAATGCGAGAAAAGGAAAGAATATAAGAAAAGAAGATATCAGTTTATAAATCAAATTTATGATATATTGTGAAAAAGTGGGATAAGAGTAATATTATAAAAAGACACTTTTCCTGCTTTCAAAGATAATACATAATAGATATAATTTTATTATTATTATTTATATAGATATTCATATACATCTTTGATATTTTTATGTTCCCCTGAATATGTTTACCTATCTATAGCTATCTATATGTACATAATTTTGATATCAACAATTGTAATATTAATAGATAATCGCAATGAAGAATTTAAAAGCGATAAGTTTAGAATATAGTAATTTCAATTATCAATTACGCCATCTGCATTTTGAAAAAAAGTAGCACAAAATAGAACTCATCTTTTTATCCTGATACTATATCAATATTATCTTTGGAAAAAGGTAAATAAACTTTTAATAAAAACACATATTATTTCCTATTCTGAATGTCTTTTAATAGTAAATAATATTTATATTATAACAATATGCACAAAATGATACAACTACACTTTTGCAATACATCCGTGGGATGTAGGACAACAGGATTAACGCAAGGTGAAGCATAATCGCGAAAGATTATCGACAACAGGAAGCAAACAGATTCTTTAACTTTTGCACATCTTATAATATACTTTTTTCATGACGACGGTAGATCTTTTGTAATATACTTTCCGCTGTAGCTTTTGATGCAGCTTTTCTATTCAGAAGCTATTCTAAATACAGTTTTAAGATGTCATAAAACAATCATAGAGCCCTATTAGCGTCTTGGGGTATCATTTGAGATAGTCTCTAACAAGAACGAATTATGAATAGTTAGCCCACATTCGTGCCAATAAATTGATTGAGTCATCTACTTGTACTACGTCCATTGGCACAAGATGTCTCCACAAGCTTCTCACGAGCTCTACAAGCTGCATTAGTTTTTCTTATCAACACAAGATGGCACAAGTTTCCACATTGAGACGCGCAAATTGCACAACGATGCAATTGCATTCGGTTTACTCGATAGTATTCGAAATAATGGAAGCGGCTCGTCGGCGATACATCAGAACGATGAACGCAAACACGCGGTGGATTAATTAAAAATCACATTGATCGTGTTCGTTGCAGCTTTATCGCGGTCGCTACGCGGATACGCTTGTACATGCGCGCGATATGGAAATATTAATACATGTCGAATCGGTTCTTTCAATATGCAGCTGAAATACTAACGCGCGCGCACACGCTTGAGCTTTCACCAGCTTTCACCAGAGTCACTGTTAATTATCTTCTTTTTATCTCGATATCGATTAACCGTCCTTTTACGTTATCGGAAAATGTTTATGTTAATCATGAAAAAGACCGACAAATGAAGACCGCTTCTTTAGAGCCGACCGCGTTTGAGCTTATCGCAGATATTTGCATCGCGAAGCGAGTCGAATGCAGCCAATAAAAGCGCAGGATATTAATCGGTTAATCAATTAATCCCACACACACACGCGCGCGCGCGCGCGCGCGCACACACACATAGATATATATAACATTAATTATATAATATTGTATAAATTTGTTATACATTTGTAAAAATGCCAAATTACATCAAGTTGGTGATATTAGCGGAAAGATAGAATCGATAAACGCACTATTTATGAATAAGTATTCCATTCCATTCGGCATGATTTATAAATATAATGGATATATTATAATGAATATTATATTTATAAATATTATAATTATAAATATATATCTGATTATAAATATATATCTGAGATGTAACTGCATATTAATAATGATATAATTCCCACAGATGGGAATCATATCATATAATGGCACAGATAATGACGTTGATAACGATAAGAGAACAGCTTCTCTTTACGAGAGACTGAAATAAGTGAAATAAGCAGTTTTGTTTCCTTCTGAGAGAAAAGCAGTGCTGTAATTCGAGTGCCGGAATTCGCGGGAAATAATTTTGTCCTTGTTTATTAAACGAGGTTTACTCTGTTCTTAATATTTTTCTGAGATTCCTTTGGAAGCAGAGATAAAGACCGCGATGAAATTATAACAGTAATGAGTGTAAAAATTATTGGAGTAACGAGATCGAAGTTCAAGCGGATAATATTGACACTTCCGGTAGTAATTAGATCGTAAATTATTGGAATCGATACCACAAAGTGCTGATTAGTTTCTATCAATGTTAATTTAACGCATATATCAGTCGTATATCGTCATCAGTTATCTTAGTCTCAAATTAATTCTAATTAATTCTACAGTTTCAGATCATCAAATATCGAAATATCGATACTGGACTAATACACTATTCATATCTATTCATCTTTCGTAATTAAATAGATAATAAGATCATTAAATTTTTTCAATAGGGACAAACAAGAAATATATAAATTGAAATTATATAAATTGATATACCGATGGCTGTACAATACAGCCAATAGCTTGAATTATATCTATGTCTCGATTTAAAGAAATTAATACCAAAAGTACACACGTGACCGAAGTGTCCCGCAAAACTATAATAGACATATTAACCAATAATAAATTCATCGCGTAATAGTTGAAATAAGCCCGAATTCCGCGAAATGGATGCGTATATTTTCGGTAAATGCCTCAGTGAATAATAGATTCACAATTTTGTTCAATTTGGTAGTCTCGCGACGAATATTAGTACCTGCTCTTTTTGTGTGCGAGTCATATGCGCACAGTCACATACAACATGCATGCAATGCACACTGATATCGCCCCTTGAAAATTAATCTGTGCAAATGGCGTTTTATTCGCGTGAAAGGAATTCTTTCCTCGATGGTGCGAAGTATCGCAAGAAAGATCCGCTGCGTTTTAATTTACGGAAAACTCGCGAAGGATCCTTACTCGCGTTGCTATTCTATCGCAAAGCGTGACTGACTGCGCGCTTATCTCGCACGAAGAACTTTTTCGACGGGAACGCTGCGTCGATGATGATCTCGGAGAAATTTCAGACTTCTTTATTCCCGTCGCGGGGTGCGATGATGGAGATTGAATTCTCGCTCGCTCAGAAAGACGGCTCTCCGACATGGATGCATGCGTCTTACTAGGGAAAATTCGATCTCTCGTGTGTGCACGCACACATATACCCTTGTGTATCTGAGCCCTGATTTAGAGGGATGTACGGGAGAACGGGCAAAGTTTCCCGCGCGAGCATTCCGCGAACGAGTTTTCCGGCAAACTCGATCGCTGAGGAACAAGAGGACTCGTGCGTGCCTCTGCCATTATTCGCGAACGCAGATTATTGCGGACACGTTCAAGCGCCTGACGTGACAAGTGCGTCGCGTCGTTTCATCCTTCTTCCTATCAATAAAGACATCCTCGATCGATCTGAGCGGATATACTTTCAAATCCGAGTCTCTCTTGGAATAATAAGCGAAGCGATTCTATTAAATTATCTGAGATGGATAGGCAATAATAAATAAGGAATAACGCCATCGATTGCCGAGAACGATGATAATTATTTAAAAATAGCAATCGGTCAGGATAATAATAACGATGAATCAATTAGGAAATTCCAACTGCGAGATTTTATTAATAGAGACTAGAAATGTTGGGATTACTCTGCTGTCTCGCAAATAGACAAAATCGATTCAGCATAATCCCAAATTTTTAACGATGATTTAGAATAAATTTATTTTACGTACATTAACGTGTCGATTCTTTTAGAATCGCTCTCTTCCTCATCAGCGATCGAGCTTGAGGAAACTCAGAACACGTGCCTACGCATATTGCCTTGAGATTAATCACTTTTGTACAAAGATGCAGAGAGTTTGGTGGAATATGAGATATGTGAAATGAAAAGATTATGGGATTTGTTAGATATTAATGCACCGGCTAGATTATTTTGCGCAACGTAATGTCTCTGAAATAACGTATAATCGAATCCAATGTGAAAATGCACGACAATAAAGATACAGTTCGAAAGATAATTCGATACAGTTGATACTCGCTATCGTCTACTGTTCGTGCTCGAATCTCGCTGTAGCGACCGAAAACGCTTCACTCCTGTTTCTGGAAAAGAAAACACTATCGACGGTTTCAAGCGCCGTTGTCGTTGACAAGAAAAATAACATAACATGGGACAAAACACATAAAACATAAAACGCTAAGAATATAGACACTCGCTCGGCCATGCTGTTCACATACCGGCCTGCGCGATATGGTGGATACAATCTTGTCATCATCGTCATTATCATCGCTAAACTCCTTATCGTTTATACGTTCGGATAACCATTTTTTCCGCTGATGATCCGCTGATTGTGGATTTGCGATGTGGTCTTTCATATCGAACCAACGATCTTTGCATATCGCCCCGCAATATTTTTACGATTCTGTAAGGTCCTAGAAATTTTGCGCAAAACATAATGCGACTTAATGTTCTCTTAATTACCATGAATTCGCCGATCTTATGTTTATTTCGCTTTCGATTGCAATTATTGCGATTTTCGCGTTGAATCTCTTCTCGCATTGAATCGATAGCTTCTTTCGCTCGCTCGCTCGCTCGTAACTCTGATCCCTTCTGTTGCGATAAGTTTATATTTTTTCGCTAGTTCGCTGTCATGTTGCGGTGTCGATGACGTATTGTCATTCCCGTTTTGATACGACGATGTCGTCATATTTTGATCTATTAGCAACCCGAGAGATATAATTGTATTTCTTGATAATGCAAAATTTATGAATTGCTGTTTTTCATCGACATATTTATTCTTAGTGGTGCTGGAAGTTTAACGAACAACGGGATGACAATTCTATTTATTCTGTTAACCTATCCATTACTTCGTGATTGTTATTGAAACATGCTCAATTTTTTCGCTGACACAATAGTGCTTAAATTTGTTGGACAGAACGTACTATCTGGTTTGTTAATGATTCATTCTGGATTTCTAAATATTGTTGCTTGCTCAATTAAATGCGATATTCCCGCAACTATTATCGATCGTATAGAATATAAATAAACTTGGTAAAATCAGCTATTATCATACACACAAACGAAGATAATTCTTTTTGTACTCAAAATCGGTTGTAATCTATATGATATATATTGAACGAAATATCGCTTTTCAAAATGTCAATATAAGAGGTCTTTCTGGTTCACTTGCTTTTTGCTCGGCTAATATATATATTCTTCAATAACATAATCAAATTCCTCAAGCAGTAACATCCGTTAAGTAACACGTACATATAAATTCTTTCGTTCATTGTTATCGAAAAAGCTCCGCAATCTGTAGTAATTTAAAATGAGATTCCTAAAAGATATACACGAAGTTTTTGCAACGACTTTACGATATCTAATATTTCCAACTCGTAATAATCATAATCTCTCTTGTTTCGGCTTCCGCCATTTTCCAACTGGAGATATAACTAGATGGAGCTAGATGGAATTTTTAATCATTAGTATTTCTTTATATATAAAAATGTCAAATTTTAATCTACATATATAGTTTAGCATCAGCTTCAATACGCGTTCTCGAGTTAATACTTTTTTTCGAACTTCGAGCGCGCGACTCGCTCTTCATTAAAATAAAACATGGTGTCTTCTTTCAATAGATTTGACAATGATCATGTTATTACGATTACGATATTATGATAGAAACTTTCTAAAACAATGCGCAAGACAGAATTTTATCTTTAAACGTCATTGATTTTGAGAAATTCTTAACTGTAATAATCTTTTGCTCTTTCGATCTAAACGATTCATTATCAATTACATGTTCTAAATACTTAATTTTTTTCTCGAGAAAATAACATTTTCTCCAATTTAAATTTAAATCACGCTTGTTCGCTCGACAGTGCACACTTTATTTGCATTTTCTTCTTCTGTACGAAATTATCAAATCGCTTATATATGTATACAATACCGCGTTAATAAATTTTTGAAAAATCAAGCGAATTATAAAGGCCGAACGGGGTTTTTAAAAATTTGCCCGTCTAGAACAATGAAGGCGGTATATTTAAAACCATTTTTGCTAATCGACTAAAGACCTGAAAAGAACTCGTCTTTCAAGCCTAGTACACTAAAGATATCGATCCTCGTCGTCGATCTACCTCATCATCAATCAACTGGTATCTATCCTTGATAATTTTTTTTATTTAATTTACGATAATTTCACAGAGACGCACATCTTTCTTATTTACTTAACACAATTGGGCTCGCATACTTGAGCACATTTGGTCTAACAACGGCTGCTCGAAGCCATTCGTCTATGTTTTTTTATTAGTTCCCTTCCTTTCGGTGCTATCCCAGGCGGTCGTTCGGTTGGCATATTATTCTTTAAAATGAAATCAAGTTTAATTGTTCGCAGAACTGACCTCTTTGATTCTACTTGATTCTATTTCGTCACATTGTCGTTTACGTTATCAACGCGTCTACTATCGCTTGTTATTCTGATTTTCAAAACTGATTTCGATGTGAAATATCCCGGCGACGTCGTTAAAGCCGTTTATCGCGGCTGTTTCATTTTCTGTTTTCTGATTTTATTATCGGTATCGTGAAAGCGTTTAATTTTGATTATCGCGCGTCCTAAGAGATCCGATCGCAAAATTAAATCATGGTTTTTTATTAAAATGTGCATGATGTTACGTGTGTGACAAGCTCAAATGTATCACGACATTGTTCATAAAATTATTTAGCGTCGTTATGTGTTTATTCCCATGTCTTTCTCATGTCTATCTCAGAATCCATTAGCGCTGGAAGATCCAGAACTGATGTATTTAAATGCTTTGCCGTTATCAAGCGCAGATCACTGCTGGCAACAATGCATTTTATTTCCTTGCCTTTAATCGGAACTGTCTTGCCCGATTATATCCACTTGTTGCATTACGATTGTTACAGCTAACGCTGTTATCCTTCTCGGTACGCCGCGAAACATTTTGGTCGAAAATATGATTGCTCTTTCCTGAGATGACGATCTGCGCTCATGATTTTTCCCGCTGTAATTAAAACATCATTTCCCTTCAAAAAGAAACGCTTTACTCTTTTCCTTTTTTCTATCCCACTTTGCTGTGGGATTTCTGATCGACGTTCTCTTATCGCTCATTCTACAAGCTGCTTTTGTCGAATTCCCTCGCCTTGAATTCCATTGATGGCATGATCGACTTCGACCTCTGATTCTATAATTCGGCGTGACCCGTAGTTTGTAATACGCGTATACTGGTGGCACGATTCATTTCCTTCTTCGCACGGGACAATTTTTGCTGGACGCGCATGCTAGTTACTTTTCGAGATCAACAATTTCCTTAATTTCCTCCAGATTTCGGCACGACTGCTGCTCGTCCGTGCCAAACAACTTCGCGGAAACTCGCAGCAACTTTTTCCCAATAAATTGTTTTTCGTGATTCCGTCCATCGGACTTGGGACGTTTCCCCGAATTCCTTCAACTACCTACGAACGTTCCGCCCGCTATCTCCGCTGAAGATTTGCATGGCATTTTCAGTATCTCCGATAGATAGAGATTAGGCAACTATTTGCTTTTTCCAGCTTCTTTCCAGCCTCTCCTTTCACCCTCGTGCCATCGAGCCATTATCGTTGTCACCTTCGTCATCGGTCTCTCTTTGTCGAAAGGTCGTCTTCAAAAAACTCTCGCAGTTCCACTGCTGTTGATTTCCATAATTGTAACTTATAATATACAGCATAACATGACAGTAAATGTAACTTTCGCAATTCTCTCTTCAATTCGTCTACTTTTCATGAATCGATCATTTTTTGTCGGCTTCGCTCGTCCTTTTCATAAACGTAACATAAAATGAGGATTCGCCTGCAAAACCTGCAGAACGATGCGTTCGGACATGTGACGCATTTTATCAAATTTTTCGCAGCGTCCTTGTTCGTCAGCTGCTATAAATGACATACATTTATTGCGATAGAGTTTTTGCATCTAATATCCGTGTTTCGAAAACAACATTGTCAGTCGTGTTTACTCATAATCGTTCTAAGCGAAGGAAAATCTCAGTCTCTAGAGTTTTATTCTTAATTGCGGATTAATTCTCTTGCAAACAAGCGGTTAACGAAATCTGTTGACTAATTGAAATTTCCAGTTTCGTCTGTCCTTCCGGAAGCTCGCCACGTGCCTGAATGAGGCAACAGAAAGAGGCTGTACACATACACGCAACGAGAACACAACACAAGCGTCGCATGGCTGTGTCGTATATTGTGTAATTTTAATGGACCATATAATGTGCGGTCCAGTTCCCCGCGGACTACCGCGATAATGCGTTTTACATTTCGATATACCCTCCCTCCCCGTAACTTGATTCCTGTGTGACAAGCCTCGAGCATTCTTGCGATACGTACGCACCGACACATCGACACGCGCCACTTTGTTCGCATAATCCACTAAATCGTTGTCTCCTTGCCCAGGGGAGCAACTTGTGACATTATTCGCTGGTTGCGACGCGATTTTATCGCTCTTCGGAGCTTCTCGAAACGAGTTATTAGCCGAGCACGATAATTCCATGATCTCTATTGCGTACTTTATGGCCGTTGAAAAGCCCGCGCAAAATGTGAAAGACCAAGATGAAGTATTATATAAAAGGGCAAATTTATTGCGCACATTGCCGACGAGGGGGTCTAAAGCAATTTATTTGATAAATGGTGGCAAGTTTTACAATCACTTTTCCCTTACGTACATAACGCGAAGGTTTAAAGTACATAGTTTCTGCTACGTTATTTTGAAATCTTTATAGTTGCGCAACAACCTTAGCAATGCATCTTGCTGCAATTATTGGTATATGCATGACATTTTCTCGACCTTTCGTGATTCGTTACTGACCGGACATGCGATTCGCGTCGGTATCTGGCTCTTCAAACGGACCATGCGAGACCCACAGCATCGAATGTAATTTATTTTCCGGGAGATAATGTCGCTATCAGACGTCTTTTTCCGCGCGAAGACAGAAACGAACATGAAACCGGAACAAAGTGACAAAGCAGCAGAAAGGGGAAAGGAAGAAAGGAGCAGATGAGGGGAAGAAACGACGGATAGCAAATTGAATTTTCTACACACGCAAGCGTTCTAAATAAACGGCATACTGAAAGTAGCTTGTAACGCGAACCTCGGCCTCTCGTCTCGTTCCTTCAAAGAACGCAGAGCTAAAGACATTTTTTTCCTTCTAATGGTTAAAGAGCAATGCTCGTGTACGTGATAGTCGGCTTTGGGGCTCTCACGTAGATATTTGTAAGCCAACGACTATTTTTAAATGAGATTTCCCTTGAAATTCATCCGAGCGGATGGAGACATCGGTTCCCGATCTTTTGGCGTGTAAACGTTGCTACACATTGTAAAGCATACCTTTAATTCTCGTTATATCAATTTGTATTTTCGCGTTGCTCTCGCTGAAGAAATATTATACTTTGATATACCTTGCAATGTGTACTTTATGTTATCTTTAAGCGTTAAATCATCCGCGTTGATAAAGCTGATCGACTTAAGGCAAATTTGCATTATTGCAAACTGCAGTATCGAGTCTGTAAAATACCCATGTACGCGCTTACATGCGCGCGCGCGCGCGCGCGCACTTTATCAGAAACATACAAACATGCGAGAAACATTTTCCGATCTACGTTTACATTTTACGCGGATTGCGCTACTTGGAATACATTTGCTAAAGCGCGATAAGAAATCTTGTCTCTTGATCTAATGTATCTGGTGGTTTCTAGCCTTTGGCTCGCGAGCTGCGAGCAGCCAGTTAAATTTATTGGCGACAGGAAAATGGATGGGGCGCCTCAAGAAAATTTTCCGATAAGCGAACAGAAAAACACGAGGAAATATGATTTAGCGCGAAAATAGGAGAGTATACGGCTCGTATACTCTCGATTATATCTATCGCTTGTTAAATTATCGTGATAATGGGCTTTGTTTCTCGGCATCGCCGGTCGTCTGTCGAAAACTACGATAAGCGACAAACACATGTTGAAATAACGCGATAAATCTCGCTCTAACGTAAGAATCTGAAATGCGCACGTTCGGTGAACGTTACATTATCTTAAACGGATGTAACGCGCATAATGCTCGCAAAAATGCACGCTTCACGTGTGCGTTAAATTTGACAAAGTTTCAACAGAGTACAAAGTACTCTGTCCACCATTTTGAAACTGGAAAATCGCGCGATTGTTCGGGGCGCAGTTTAGGTTAGGTGCGTCGTGATCGGTTCGGCCGACAAGATTTACAGTCATACAGAGGGAATATGCACGCATGCACTCACGCATATGCGCGCGGCCATTTCGATTCGTTACATAAAACATGTGTATTCAAAAACCCGCATCGAAACGGCCTTCCGCCGGTATTCATCCGTTAGATTTTTGCCAAAGAGAATCCGACGCACAGGCCGCTCTCTCTTTGTTCGCGTTTCGAAATGCTATGAACTTGCTCGTTTTTCGAAAACGTAAAACGCAATTTGCTAAGCCACGGTACGCGCGCGCGGAGGTGGCGCCCCTGCGTTGAATACGCGCGCGGTAGACGGCGCGAACCCTTTTTCAACCCCTTTTTTTTCCCTGTCGGACACCCTGCGCGCATTAGAGAGAGGGAGAGCGAAACCGCGGTAGTCGCGCGTGTACAACGTGGAATAATAAATGGAGAATCCCGAAGGAGATTTGTTTGACACACGTCGCAAGGTGCCTCCCCCCCCYCCCCCCCYCCCCCCCGTCATCCGCCATAGTGCCAGCCATGAATCATAATTCGTCCGACGAGACGCAAGCCTTGAGCGCATCGCGGAACAGCGATGGGGTTTTTGTAGCATTTTACGCTACTTTCAGCATCCGGCGAGATTGCTTCGACCTTTCTCTAATTGCTCTCACCCTTCGAGGATGAGAAGCGGAGCGAGAACGAGAATCGGGATGATCGAATAAAGGCGGGGTGCCTTTTGGATTTTGCTCTTCGATTGACCCCTACGCATGAATACGCTCGTCCGTCTTCGTTAGCAACGAAGGGATGAAATAACGGACGTAGATATGTAACAAGGAATTTAACTGATATATTTTTCACAGCTCATGCGACTCCATGTCAGCGAGATGACGGTTAGATATGGGACGCGCTAAATAAATGTATCCGCGTGAACGGGAAGCATGATGAGCGCGAAATATTACGAATACACTGGCGGCTGGGTGATCGGGATGACTGAAAGCCGCGCGGATAATTTATAAGTGTCAAATATCGCCAGAACGAGGGAAATGTTATCGACTTATGCGGGGCGGGCGGATAAAAATGAACGCGGCGTGTCGTCGCGCCCGAAAATAGGCCATTCGATCGCTCCGGTTGCGTCATCGGGCCGGATATGTACGTGCAGATCGATTAACTGCACGTGCGAACTTTCCTAGATGGATTTCGGAAATGGAGATTACCGTCCTGAAATACGCGACCGTTATTGAAAAACTGGAAAGTCGGAGCAAATAGAAGTACCGAGGGGTATGTACGAGACACGTGCGTACGTAAGTGATACCCGCGCACGATTCCTGCGGGAACAAGAGGAATTCCGCTATCGACATGTGACGTTTTTCGCGGCACGTGGCCCGAGAAGAGCGGCAACAAACACAGCGAGCCGGAAGTACGAGCGGATCGCCGCCGCGGGACTCCAGCCCGGATGATCTCATAGGTATGCATGAGGCATGAGCAATGTCGAACCGAGGCAATTACAGTCCATAATTACGGGATTGGTCATGGCTCACCTGGCGAGGCTTGAGCTGCTGGGAGAACAGTGGATGGCGGTGTCTCATTAGCCCGGTTCTTCCTTGCAACTAACTTGTTCGTTTAATTTGGAAAGTTGTTTAACCGAAAGCGCTTAGCCACGCGCCCAGATTGGGGACACCGCGCGTTCGATGCGGACGCACACGAAGGGTTGGAAGGGTTGGAAGGGATGGCGGCTGTCCCCCGGGAAGCCACGTCTGATATTCATTCGTGATATTCAGAAGCTTCCGACACTTGGACCCGAATTCGCGCATTCGTCCGACCAACGTTTGTATCATCGCTCGCACGTGTCTCGATTTTGCCATTTCGCAAACGTAGTCTCCTCCCCATCCTCCCCCGCGACCGCGGGCTCATTATCCGATAAATATTTCCCGAGATGAAACATCTCGTCCGGCGAGATGAACCGCGCTTCGTTAGCAGCTAAGGGGAGGCAGCTAACTCGGAAGTGCTAGCAAACGATGTAATCGATATTTATCCGTACGTTGCGCGTGCCACCCCTGTTTCGAGCGTCCCATTCTTCGCCGCGGCAGTAATTGCAACGTCAAATTCCATAAGAGGTGATGGATGAGCGGCTCACGCGCGTCTCCGAAATGAAGTTTGATCGTGTAAAAAGAAAAACGGAAACCTCGTGAAACCTTCAACTAGTCCTGGATTTATCGCGGAGGTCAGATCGGCCGGAACAATGGCGCATCTGTTTGACTCGCTTCTGTGCTTGCGCGGAAAATGGAAAGATAAACGTGTAGGATTTATACGTCACGGCGTTTCAGCCCGCTCGATGACCGACGCGTGTCGGCCTGTCCACTAAATTGACACGCTTCCGATCGCGGATGTCTTCTTTCACGTTTCGGAGTTGGGATTGATTCGAATCTTCGCGTCGGGACAGCTATCGATTCTATTTCCCGCGCGTAGCATTAAGGCAACGCGCGAACGGGAGTGCGATTAGTTACCGCGTTGTCGGCGAATTGCACCGCGGCAAATGGCACTGGCAGGCTGTTCGATGGCACATTGCGGTCCCCATATGCAAATCAAAATAGGACCGGAACCGCTTCCGAACGTAATTTACGGCGGCATTCGGCCGGCCGAGCGTCCGCTCGGTTCTACCGCCAGAAAATACATTACGACACGAATACCGCGGCCGATTGTTTTTCAACGCTGCGCGTAATTTTCGCTAATATCTGCGCAACGGCGCATCGTGAAATTGTCATAATAGAAACTGCAATTAGGATTGCGGACGATTCGCGCGTCGATGTTACATTCTTAATATTTCATATTTTCTTTTTCCCTTCCCTTTTTCTTTCCTTTCTTTTTCCCCTCCTCCTTTTCAGGCGAAAAGGTGCGCGATAACGTGCCGGGCGCGCGCGAAGTTATCTATTTTTGAATGTGGGAATTGTCGAATTGTCGGGAACATCTTATCTTCTTGTTAATCCTATTATCTCGGATGTATCGCACGCGCGTCGTAATTTTTACGGCATTTACGTATGAATCAAGTATTCCCGCAGTTAAAGCGATGAGAGCTTTAATTAGCTTGGTTGCTCGAGCAATGAAATTCCAAAAGTTGGGATTAGTAAAAATAACATTACATCCACATCGTTTCGATAATTTATATGAGATTACAATTCAATATGCAAAATGAAATATAGGAAATATGTATATGTATGTTGACCCATTTATATTATCGTGCCATAATACGCGGCACGTAACGTCCTACTCTGCAAGAGAGAGAGAGAGAGAGAGAGAGAGAGAGAGAGAGGTCCGTGAACAATACTGCTTGATACTTTTGCGTGCGATATTATCGACATAAATTTTTCATTAATTAAATTAAAACAAGAAAAAAGATAGCTTAGACAGCAGACAGCACACATATGCAAGTAAGGGCGACGCGAGAGTTTTTTGCGACGAGAGTTTTTGCACAATCATCTATCATCTATCGTTTAATTCATTTTCCGCGAGTAGCGAGTAGCGAGATGACCATTCGCGGGAATTATGCCTTATTGCGCGCGCGGCATAATAAGGCGCGACCCATTACCGAGTCCGCCTTAATATTCGCGTCAATTATGTCTGTCGATCGAGTGCGGCGCGCGCGAGAGAGCTTCCCGGTTAGCTCGATTGTGGCAATATTGATTCTCGCGCCTGACACAAAGGCCAAAAAGACCGACGGGCCGCGGTTCGTGGCGTTATCGCCGTTTAAAAACTACCGCGCGGACCAACCGGTACTTTGACGTACCGAAATTCGTCTCTTTTTTCCCCCGCCCGCGTGGTCTCCCGCGGGTCGCGCGGGACTCGCGGGAACGTTAATGCCGGTTCATACCGCGTCGAGGTATCGTTACGGTATCAGCTTGAAATTCCTTCGTTGCGCGCCGCAAAATGCGCGATCTGCCGTGAGATGTTGCAACGATAAACAACGCAAACCGTTATTTACGAGGCTGCTGCATGTGCGGTGCATGTGCACCGTATACACTCTATGATTATTTATAGCGAATGTAATGCCGCGAGATCTGATATGGACGCGGCACACGATAGCACGGAAGCGGCGGATCAGAATTTTTATATCAGATCTCTAATGTGGCGTCGTTGAAAAATTATGTAACGCGAATGCGTCATTAGGATGCGTTGTCTCCGTTGCGTTGTTTCGCAAATTATGCACCGTCATTACGATGCCACTACGGTAATTTCTCTACATACACGCTGCCTCCCTCCCCCACTTGTGATTATTAATTATTCGATGGAAATACGGCTTTAGACGGTTAGATGCTACCGTCAGCTCTGTCGTCCAAAAGTTCTCCCGCAAAGCTAACAATAATATCGGGGAAATATTGTTCCCGTGGAAAAAAAGCGCCATCTGCGTTTCGCGTTTCTGCTTTTCATTAATCAAGAACAATGGCGTACAGGGATAGCTGTCGCAATCAAAGCCACGATGCTCGGTTAATGATAAGCGCGGCGGAGAGAATAAATATAACGGGCTAAGCAAATAGCGAATGCGTGATTATGTCTCGTTACATATTTACGCGATGGAATCGAGATATGGATTGCAATTTCATATCAATGTTGCAACGAGTGCGCCTACGGCGACGTCCGTGGTGCGCGCCGAGCGCTGTCGATCGAGCGAAATTCGCGGAATATTTCAAGTTCGGCTGCTGTCAGTGTCGCGATTAGCAAATTCCATCCACTCTACTTACATGTCATGATAATTCCACGCAAATGACATCGCTGGACATCGCGTTAGATTCCGGTGCGGGCACAGGATTGCACAGGAACGATTGCGAGCTCCTTTGCGCATTCGTATTTCCCGCCTGTGAGATGCGATCGCGTTCTTTTATGATCCATCGTGATCTATCACGTTAAATTGCACCTAGAGCGATGGAAAGAGAAGAGTGGGGTGGGGGAGACGGGGATAAACGTTAAACGCGCTGGAGGGAGGGAGGGGTGCGCGTAACGGTGAGCGATCGATTCGCCGCTGAAGGAAACGTACCTCCCGTGCATTTTTGACCGGGTGCGCTTGCCGGGGATTCACTCACGGCGTATCGATGACAAGCGTTAAATGTAAACGCCGTTCGGTGCGTGAAACTGACAAAAAGGATTTCTCTGGTACGAGCAACTGGGACAATTGCTGGGACAAGTGGATCGTGCGGCGAGCGTTAACCGGTCGAAAACTGTTCGCCCGGCAGTCTCACCTACGCAACAGTATCTTTTTTCTTTTCCTTTGCCTGTTTCTGTTCCCTTTTTCGTCTCCCCTCTCCCCTCCCCTCCCCGCCGCCCGATTACACACAGGTGCGAGTCGCGCTTCGCGCGACTATGATCGATACGCGCACCGAGTCGCGATGCTCTCGTCTCGCATATCCATTCGCACGCGCGCGCGCCCGCGCGCGCGATGATCGTTTAACGGAGACTGTTAAATGGGATTAATTAGAATTCCGTGAGAACGCGGCATTAATGGGCGAATGAGAACGATATATCACGACTCGCCGCGTTTACATTCTATTTAACGCGTTTAAATTCAAGGCTGTTACTTGCAATTCCGTGCCGCCTCCCTTTTATCAACACGAATGGGTCGCGGATCGGCGTCCCGCACAATTTGGCCGTTAAAAATGTGACGGCATAAACGAATTTGCGAAACGTGTTAAATTCCGAGCTAATCCGGCTCTCGTATTGTGTCATGCGACTCTCGCTTTTATTTATCTCCGTTCCCATTCACATCTCCGTTTAGCGGCACGAAGAGCGGTGGAGATTGCTGGTGCAGCTACGCGGATGCTGCAACAGGTAGAGACTTCCCGAAAAAAGAAATTCTTTCAAAAGTATTTGATAAGATAAGACAATCTCGAGCGTGCCGCGCGCAATGAGGCTCGTTGACATTCGATTACGAGATTCGATCAGTGAGATTTACACATTCACGTTACATTTAATTTCGCATTTAGCCTCATACGTTAGAGAGGAGGGGGAGACCCTTTTTCCTAGCTTTATCTATGCCGCTGAATACCGACGAATATCGCGCATAATAAGAGCGTTATCAATGGGAACGTTCGTTGGCGCGTTCGTTTTCCAGACGTTTTATTGCGGGACAACAGAATCCGACAGCATTATCGATTGTTCTCCACATCGACACTGTAAACATGCGTAAAGATGCGATTAAACGAAACAATGAGCAGCATCGAATAAAAGCAGATGCTCTAAAGAATAATTAACGTGACACACGTGCGGTCGACATTGCGGCCGTATTGTGTCATGCGCAATGCGATGCGCGATTATTAAGAGCTCCGAACGACCAACAAATCGTCCTTGTAATGATGATTAATGCCCCACGGAATTTTCGGCATTTCCAAAATATCGTTGCAAGCCGGCCCGACGATCGACGCGTTCGCCAGCGCTGAAATAAATTTAACCGCACCGATTCGATCGCGTAATTTACTTAACGCCTGTAATTAACTCGGCTTTTCCGGCGACCTTTGTATCTACTTCTGTCTGTACGGCCGCCGTTGAAAAATTTGTTTTGCTGCCAGCCGAATAATGCTGAATCGCCATTCTCAAGGGACTCATCCGTGATCGTCGCTTTTAATGAATCCGATTTAGGGCGCCGGGAGGCTCAATTAGGCGACGTCCAAAGAGATTCGAATAACCGCGGCTCTGAGATTCGAGACGACTGCAAGGGTCAATTGCATAATCTGACATTGTAGCAGCGCGTGGTTGATCTGTCCGGCTCGTTATTCTCGGAGGAAGACACGAGCGACAGAATCTAATTTCGTAGCTAACGCTCGGAACATTCCCCGTCAGGGAAAATTATCTGCTTAAATTGGTCTTTGCCGGTCTAATTGATCGCGAACGGATTGTTGAGAAGTTTAATTGCAGAAACGCTGCGGAGGAGGCACGCGGAATTGAATTTTGCCGAGTGCCCCGGGGTCAACTGCGTACCCTTCCCGTACCGTTGGTTCTCGCCCTGCCGATCTGAAAAGGACTCGGAAAAAATTAGAACGGGAAAGGAGAGGGAGCGATGAAAAAAACGAGAGCTTTTTTTCCACCGTGAGTGAACCGCTAATTCGGTAGAAAACCGCGATAATTACGGTAATCCGTTGCGAATGAATGTCGCACTGCATGCGACACCAAACGACCATGCTTCGCTGGGTCATTAGCGGTGCACTTATTTGTACAGCGGCGTCTGTGTTGCTTTAGCAGCGAAGCATTGCGTATTATTAATGAACCTACCTGCGTCGGCTTTTTCCGTCAAATTGAAGACGATCTCCCGCGGCCGAATCACGGGAAGAATTTCTTCTCGGCTCGATCTTCTCGGCATCACCATCGATGCTGGACCAGGAATGCATCATTAGGCGGAACCTAGTTGCGGAAAGAGGTGAAACGCGAGGTTTGTCATTTTACGGATACTTTCTCTTATTTATAACATCTCTTTATGCGTCACACGTTACTTTTTACGCATAATATACAGGCACAGATCGGAAAAGCCACGATGGCAGACAAGCTTTACAAGGTAAAAGTCGGTCACGGTAAACAGTCGGTTTCCGTAAACAATTATGTTTACATCGCGTAGATTTTATGTATAACTGTGAACTATTACTTTCATTACTAGAAAATATCGCGTTTATCTCAGCGCCACAATTATGCCGATTAACATACATTAACAAATCCGCTTTCTACTTGCAATCGTATAATATTTACGCATCTCTTGCACAGTTGCACAGTTTAATGTATAATTTTCATGTCTCTGTTTCTCTCTTCTCTCTGCACAGCTGAGTTTTACGCGTTATGATGGTCGTTAAATGCATGCAAAGTCAACTGATACGAAAAAATTTTAATTTAATAACTATAATATCGTGTTACGCAAACGAATCAAGCATTGCCAAACGTAATAAAGCGTTTGATTACGATTGCTCGGTCGATTGCTCGCGATTATAAACCTATCACGGGATTAAAATCTTTTTCACGCGTGAAAAGAATCTTAATAGCGTGATAGAATCTTAATAGGAAATTGGGCGCATTGGTTGATGGACTTGTAAAGGAAGCAGACACGGAAGCAAACTCTAGATCTTTCCTTAGCGACATAAAGATTAAGCACGATAATCGGGATGATCGTTAGATCCTCAATACGATACGATACGAGATACATTTTTTCGGCGTATTTTCCTCTTTTATGATCCAATGAGTTTTACGACTCGCAGAAATGGGATGCATTACATCGAGCAACGCGTTTATAATGGCTATATTGGCCATATTATAAATTTATTATATTATAAATTTATTATAAATTTATATTTAAATTATTATTTATTTATATATGAGGAAACGGTACTCCGGTTTTCGCGGTTACATTCCCGGCACTATCCTGCAATGTGTAGGAACAGAATAATATGATGGTGCAATCATATTTGTGAAAATTATTGCGCGAGTATCACGAAACATCACACACGATTACGTCTCGTCCGTAACCGAACTCGTCTGTAAACAAACGTGCCTCACGCCTGCCATTTTTTTTCTTTTCTTTAGATGCAGAGGAACGGGAACTTGGCACGCGGTCATTCGTCCCTGGCCGAAGATCAACAAGTAGCACGGCCGGGTGGGGGAGATCTCTGTTTGCATGCTGGCGTGGAGGGGATTGGCAGCACGGCTTGGCGTTGGTAAGAGCACAGCGAAACGAGTAGGGGTACGCTGACGTGACGGGCGGAGGGGGAGGATTCCAGGCAAGCGAGCGAGTGGTCGTGCGGGAAGGGCGACTGGACTCCTCGTAGTAGCGTTCAGTCGGATAGGCGCGTTTGTACGGTGTTGGTCTTCCGCTATCGCAATCGTTCGCAGCAGCGAACGCGTAGTGCAGCAGCGTCGAGTGCGCGTGCGAGTGTGACGTGATCTGATAGCTGTCGCGGGGAAATCGCGCGAAATCCAAAAAGGAAAGAGGGACACGATGAGAGGCGCGTGTGCGTGTGGTGTATAGTGATCGTTAAAAAGCCGAGCACGCGGACCGAGGGTGAAGTGAACGTGTCGAGTAAGCGGGACAAAGGAAAGGACGTCAAGCGACGCGCGAGACAAGAACCGCCGTAGGACGAGGGGGAGGGGGCAGAGGAGGTGGAGGAGAAGGAAGAAGAGGAAGAGGAACGGGTGCGTTGAAGAAGACTGTCGACGATGACGATGGGAAGATGCATAGGTAGGCCCGGGGCGAGGCCCCGGCCGATCGCTGCCTTGGTCACCTGCGTGCTGCTCTGCGGAACTCTCGGTGAGTGGAATGTATCTCCGTCAAGGTTACATGTGTGTGTGTGTGTGTGTGTGTGTGTGTGCGCGCGCGCGCGCGTCGGTGTGTACGTTAGTAGTGTTCAAATCCGTGCTCACTGCGCATGCGCGAGACGAGTACGCGCGTTGGTATACCGGCAGACTGGTCCGATCTGACCGAGAGGGGTGGGGAGAGACGGCGGGCCTCAGGCCGCGTCCGCTGGGACCTGAAGCCGGCCGCGATCCGTTGAAGCCGAGTACGCACGGTTATGCTGCTCGCTCCCGCTTTGTCGCTGCACCGGCGCGTCCAAGACGTAGGAGCGCGGAACGAAGTTGGCTAGATATGCACCTTGCCCGTGAGAACGTTGCAAGCATGGCGGACGCCATGAGTATGCGCCTCGAATTCGCACGGCCATTTCATTCTCTCTTTGGGAATGAAATAAGAGATTTGTACTTGATATTTAACCGACGCGATTCTCGCGATTCTCTCTGAAATTCTTGTACGCATTCCCCGAACGTGTTATTCGATTCGGTGGAATTTCCCTATACTCAACATTAATTACCGCGATTTGTTGCGGTGCCTTGGATGAATCATCGTCTGCGAAAGCTTCCGCGTATTAATTCGTCTTTCTTCGCGGTACAGAATTATGCACGTAAACTAGTCCAGATATTTTTCCAATATACGAATCGAAAATGATTTCTCGTGAATAATGAATCCATTGAGTAACCATCATTGAAATGTTATTTCTCGCTCTCCGGTTTATTTCCGATCTCTGCTCGACTCGCTCTACAATTTTGTTAACCAAGGCGTGCGTGCGTTGTAAGGCTGCCACGAAGGCAGCAGGTAAGCAGGATAGTGAAGTTTCTAGAGAAATCCAATGGCACGCAAACTAGGTAGAAAATTTCCCTCCAGAAAAAAAGGAATCGGCTGACAGGCGATTTGCGCTCAAAAGGAGACGCGCTCGGACGGATAACGTTGTTTCGCTGGCACGTGACGTTGGAAACGCAGACTGGCGAAAAACTTTCCTGTCACGATTCCGAGGAGACGGATCGATGGACGTCAGGGGACAGTTAGTAATTTCGGCCGTGCAATTTGGACCGTTAATTCGATTGGAGGACTATCCGCGGAAGAACCGAATCGCACCGCTTTTTGACAAAGAGCAAGAAACGCCGCGAACGCCCGTGAATCGCGTAACTGCGCATGCGAATATATCGTAATTTATGCCCCTTTTTTATAAGAATTGCACAGGGTCTCAAGAGAGGAGTCTCAATTTGCCGAGAACTGTTGTTTCGCGTGTAATTTAGTCGCGTGCGATCGCGCGCGTAACGTTCGTTTCGAACGAGCGACGCGACGTTAAACTGGCGTTACCCTCTAACTTATGACGTTCGATGTCGCGAATTGAGCATCCCTATTAAACTTTCGGAGGAAAGCGAGCCTGAAGAGTTGATGAAACAGCTAGAGACGCTCTTTTCGATGACGCGCTCGATGACGTGTTCCTTCTCTTTCTCTCTCTCTCTCTCTCTCGTTTCAATGAGGAGGGGTTACGTCGACTAGGTGATGCGATACGTATTATCGCACCAACGACGAAGGGTGGCCGAAGAAAGGTGGCACTCGAGCGTAACCTCGCTGAAATCTTGGAGAATTAGTTTAGCCGACACGCCTAATGCGCGCGATGTTTGTCGAGCCAACAGCATGGCATGTCGATGCAAGTCACGGTAATCCGACGAATCGCGATGCAGGGGATTCCCCAAAACCTTGTCGACTTTCGTCAATCTGCCGCTTGACGAACTGCACTCGTGAACTCGCGATGCGTCCCTCGGCATTAAATTAGCTTCTTCCGCGAGAGTCAAAGTGAAGCAATAGGGATCAATGTCCAGAAACTTTTGTTATAACTTTTTGGGATATTTATAATTTTTAATGTCATTCAATATGACATTCGATGCTTTACGATGGCGGTGCCGGCTGGTGCCGAAAATTTCAAAGATCCCCTCGCAAACCTACGCTTCGCGAAACAGCGAAGCGGATGGTTTTCAAGTAATGGCTGAAAACTCGCACGCTGCACGGAGAAGATAGAAAACTGCAGTTTGCCGGAAATTACATTTCTGGCATTGTCGTACTTTTGCCGGCGAATGTTTATAAACGCTTTATCATCGGATTTCATCGGTTTGCTTTCGGAGAATCCGCAAAATTTTCTTGCGGATTCTCACGCTGCGAAAGGTTAAAGGAACGAAGCGGAGTATGGAGGCGAGAAGAGGGAATACTCGCGAGTTGCGCGTATTATCGATCTTCGTGACACGAGTATTGTAGATTGCGCGACGATTTGGGCAGCGATTCGGATCGTCACGCGCGGATCGTAGCTTGCTGCGGACGGAAATTCTGGCGGGCCGATTGGCAAGATTGGTAATTGGATGAAAGTTAGGACGTGCCGGGCCGTAAAAGCGAGATGGAACGGCCTTTCTTTCCAGGTACCGCTGGAGGAAGCATCGTAAACGATTTGGAGACGCGTTTGTGGGTGTGAAGTAACGGCAAAGAGGGATTCTCGGGACTCGCCGAGTCCTGTATTGCACTTTTATTGCCCCGAGCTACGCCCCGTAGCTTTGCCTTGAAAGGTACTCGGCTTGTCTTTGTCCTCGTGTGCATGATTCCGATCTGCGGCAGCTCATCGAAAAGCATGCAACGCGCGAGAGGCGTGCGCACTCTTCCGGTACTCTCCTGCGGATTCCTCGCTTGATTCGGTTCACGTGAATTCCTGAAGAAATCTCGGGAGAGAGACCATGATCCGTCACGAATTTTCATTTGTCAAGGTCACGTGCCGTGCACAGTTAACCTTGGTACCGCGCGATCCGACCAGACAGGAGATTAGCTGGAAGCTCGCTGACGAATGAGTCTTCATCTGCTTTGTATGCCGAAAACCGAAGGTTTTCCTATACTTTTACACTTGGTTTTATCCTATAACTATATCCGTTTCTATCAAGAGATTAATGTAAAAAGCCGTGTGCCGGCTCTGGGATATTCTTGTTAAAATAATATCGATTTCCGATGATGTCGATAGGAGATTGATGGCAAGAGATAACCCGAGCAGGACATGCTGTATATCATCCGTCTACGTGCGTGCGTTTCGCTCACAATTTTCCGCGATAACGGCGCATAACACGCCGGCTTCCTCTATTCTTCGCGGACTTAACGTCCGGCAGAAGAGAAGCTGTTAAATAGAGCAATGGAATCAGCCAATCCTGCTCGACGATCCGACCGTCTCTGTTATTCAAACTCGTGCTCGCTCTTATTATTTCTCAGTTCGAATCGAGCATTCCGTATCTCGTTGTACGTCTGATCGCGCACCGGACGAATCGATTTCGCATTCGCTCGTGCTCTTGCGCGAGAGTGATGCACGCTCTTCTTCACGTCCCCTTCATCTCTCCCCTGCGAAGCGAGCACCGCTTTGTTCGTGGATCGGCGTTAGTTTTATTGATATTAATTGACGCGGGATCCATCCGTGAACGTCTTCGTTCAGCCAATCGGGCTCGTTTCGCGGACGAGGGACCTTGAAGCGACCTTTGGCCCCTGGAGACGTGGATGCACAGGTAATGCAGAGGTTGCTCCGCAACCGAGGCAGATTCCTTGAATTCCTCGGCCTTCTCCAAACTTTGTTTCGTCAGCGAGCTGCTCCCCGTATTCAAATCTGCCTCATGCATTCTTTCATCGCGCCAATGAGTTCCATTGAACCCTATTCAGAGGGCGCCGCGCAGTGAACGTAAGAGCGCCGCGAAACATGAGGACATTTCGCACTTTGAGCGGTGAAAAAAAAGAAAATTTGCTTCTCTCCCGTCGAAAAGGAATCGTAGAAATGGTGCAAACGCGCGACCCGTACACCGGCGCTATGTTTTATTCACGGAAACGACTTGCCCATTATTCAACGACACATTGATTTAACGAGCGTATTTATAATGTATCATCATCAAAGCCACAATCTCGCGATCAGCTCTTGTAGGCGAATTAAAGCGAGTGTATTATTGAAAAGAAACATCGCGCGAATAAATGTACTCGCTTCACTCGCTTGGCTGGAGATTGTACCTACCGATACGCGACGAACGTAAACAATCGTACAATCCAACGGGAGGGGGGGGGGAAGATCGGCGCAGATAGCGAGAACGCCCGGGCGATTCCAGAATTAGCGTCCGCGTCCGAGTTGTGACCCGTGACTCGACCTCCCGGAAGAGGAAGGGAGAATGGCGCGGTACTTTTCGACCAATCTCCCTCGCTCGGCCATATTTTAGGGTACACCGAAGTCGCTTACTCCGTGAATCCCCCCCGGAGGAGGGCAGGGGGCAGGGGGGCATAGAAATCGCGCGGTCGGAAGTTGGAGCCGACTTGGAAAATGGTGTCGCGTAGATCCCCGCGAAGATGAATTCGCGCTCGCGGAGCAGCATTCATAGCTGTCAGGCCGTCGCTATTATTCCGCGAAATAATTGAAATTGAGACGATTTAGAATTTCATGCTCGATGAACTCGAGTGTTTCGAGTGTGTCGCGTCGTCACGAGCCGCCCGCAATTTATTGGGGACTTATCAGAGCACGAAGCCGACCCTATCGCGTTCTCATTCGCGTTTTCCGCTCGAATACGCTCGCGGATCGGATCGGATCGGATCGGCGATTTAAGATTACCCGCGAGAGTTGGAGCCGGCCTGGACGCGTGCGAGTGCGTCGATTTAATTGGCCAGCGCCGGGAATCTCGCGGATCGAGATGGCGAGATATCCCGCGAATTTATTGGGCGTCTCTCCGCGTTCCTCATCCACCGATGAGTCGTGGAATCATCGAGAAATGGATCTCTCCATTTCCAGGCCAGGAGCCCTTCGCTGATGGCGTACCTGATGCCAAGCGTCGTGGCCTTGCTCGCAGTTGGTATTTTAGTTTCGCGTAGTTAACCAAAATCAGCCGAACGTCAGTCGGAAAATTCAATTAAGCTCTGTAACCGTACGCTACGAGCTGTACATAGCTCTTGCGTTATTAACTACCTTCATGCGAATTGCTTCTCTCTCTCTCTCTCGTGCGCGACTAGATTTCCGTTGTTTGCAACACGAATCTGTCGACCAATCTTGCCTGGTATATTAAGGATCGGAAATATCAGCCGTGTTTCCTTTCGGCTCGCGTTTACAGGCCAGTGAAACATGCTTTTGCGTCCCCCTCGGACGGGGAGAAAACGTTTCGATTGTCGTACTCGCGTCGCTCTTGACAATTGTGCGCGGATAGATGGACAGCGAAAAGCAAGATCGGCAAGTTGGGTGGGGGGGGGGGTTGTACGTGTATCCCGACGATAAAAAAAATTGAAGGGTCGGGGATCGCGACAGTCGAATTATCATTTCCGTGTTGCCGGAATGTTCGCCACTTCCGCGATGTTCCCCCCCCCCCTCCACCACCACCCCCGCGAAATAGCCCGAATGTATTTTTAGTTCGGAATCTCGGCTCTCGTGGCGAGTCGAACGGGTCGAAGGTACCACCGGGGCCTCTGCGATCGTGCTGCGGGAGAAATAGTGAGAGTGAGAGCGGACAAAGGCAGAAAAGAGAAGCTGCTGGCCCGAACAGCGACGACGGAGAGGTAGAGAGAAGTCGAGAGGACAAAGAGCGCCTGGGGTCGCCGGCCGTTTGTTGTAGGTGCAGCGTGTGTAAGACAGTGTTTCTCAACGATTCGAGCAAGACAGAGTCGAGTCGTCCGGGCCAAGAATGCGCTGGGAATAAATTCGGCTCGGTAGGCGTCTCTCTTGCTGCGAGCTGCGGTCTCTCGTTCTCTTTGTGCGATGAGAAGAAAAGGGCCAGAGCCTGAGCGTGAGCAGGTCGAAGCTCAGATGCGGTATCAAGATGCGCAAGATGCGAATGCGCGTTGAGATAGCCAAGAAATTTTAGCGTCTTGTTGTCTTGTTGGAAGTTTAATCTCGCGAGAAGGAGGATCACGTTGGCTCTCTCTCTCTCTCTTTCGGCGTCATTGACGCCGAGCGCGCAGATTTATTCGCACTTTCGTCCGCGGGAAAACCACCGCGGAACGCTACGCGTCGTGAAAATGGTACTTTTGGCTTGCCGCGAGCCGCGAGAGAGTGGCCTGAACGCTCGACCTCGCGGAAGAAGCGGCGCTTTGCCCCCGATCGACGGAGTTAACGTTTAGCCTTGTTGGCATCGCGATGCAACTTTGCGCTAGCTGGCTTCGTCAGCCGATTGTCAGGCAGCTCCAGCTGTTGTCGGAGTTTTAACGGCTGCGCAATTTCAAACAATGTCCTTGGCATCTTTGCCGATTCTCCGACTTAATTTGCTCATTTGCTACCCGGGAGATACCCGTTTCATGGATGAGAATGCATCGCGTGTGCTTTTTTCACTCGCTTACGGTATCCGGTGTCCGTATTGTCGCATGTAGCTCGAGCGAGCTCGGCGATCTCGTCAAAGGTATTTCTCTCGGCATTTCTCTTGCCATTCAGAGGACTCGTCCTTGCTGGTCGACTCGAATTCGGATTCGGCATCAGGTAGCGTGATTTCAGCGCGAAGCGCATCTTGCCGCACGGAGGCTGCGGCGTGGTCGTTGAGAAACGCTGGCCGCGAACGTGTAACTGCGGCCGATAGACTTCTCGACCGCAGGGGCGTCTCGAGTCACCGCGGGGCCCCGTTGCGGCTCGCTCTCGCCGCTCTCGAGTCCCGGCCGGGGCTCGATCTCGTCTTCGATTCCGCGTAATCTCGCGAGATAAGCCCGTCGATAGCGTATCTACGGGCGCGCCCGTCTTGTTTCCCCCACATCCGGTCGCGTGACGCAAGTGAAAATGCGGCATTACGTGTCCTCCGCGAGATGCCCGCGGACATACGCGAGCTCGAGCGATGGCCGGGCTGATGCGCGATGCGGAAAAATGGCATCCGTCAAGTTTCATACGCGCGGCAAAAGTTTACGAGACCTCCGGCCAGCTCCGCGGCTGCTAATGGAATTTACCTACGGCGCGAGAGCGCGAATGATTTATATGATGCCGGCTTTCCCCCGCTGTTTCGAGGAAACGCACACCCTCCTCGGGGGTCGTTAAGATTGATTTTTTACGAGGAAGATAGATCGCGCTATCTCTTTCAATTACCGCGAGTTTGCTCGTCCCGACGTCCCGAATGACGCGACGGGCGGGCGGGGGGTGGAGGGGGGGGGGAGGCGGCGGGGACTCGCTCGCGTTCGCTCGCATGGAAAACAAAGTATTCGAGCGGAAAGTTGGCGAGGAGAGAAAAGAAGAAAAAAAGAAAAAAAAGAAAAGAGAGAAGGAGGAGCAGGGGGATCTCCTTGTTGTTTTTCGTTCCCTCGTTCCGTCGTTCTTGCCGTCATTCCGGAACGAGCATCTGTGCAAGTCCGGGGAAACTGAAAACGCTGCTAAAGTAGCTCGACGAGTTTTCGCAAGCGCGTGAGGGAGGAGGGGGGGGGGAGCGGCGAGGCAAAAAAAAAGAAAAAGAAAAAAAAAGAAAAGCGCAGGCCCCCGATTGTCGAGAATTTAGCTGGCCGGCTGGCTGCTTCGGGGCTCGTTCGCATGAAATATTTATCTCTCCTCCCCCATCTCTCTCCTTCTTTCTTCCTCCCCGCGTTCCCCGTCCCGTTTCGGGGAGCCGCTGTCGCCATTTCTGGGCCCTCTCGCCTCTTTTCTTGCGCCGAGCGTCGCCGAGGCCCGCCGCTCTCTCGGGCTTCCGAGAGAGGAGGCCGACCGAGGGACGACGGACGAGGGGCAGGGGGGGGGGAGGAGGAGGAGGCAACTCGAGTGATTCAGCCTTGTGCGACGTGTAACGTGCTCACGTGGAATTGGACAGTAACGTAGCCGCGCGTCATGGGACCCGCGCCGGCGGCGTGACGCAATCATTTCGCTCGAGGAGGAATCGGGAGGGGGAATTGCTTGAATAGTTGATGCCGAGCGACTGATGCCTCCGTTCCGAATCTTTCTCTTGCTTTTGTCCCCGGGCGTCCGGGGGAACGTTAAATTCTTTAGATTCGTGAAGAATGCACGCGCGCGGTCGACCGTGAGAAATAAAGCGGGCGCATATAACGAGGTAGAAAATCGAACGCTGATAACCGGCAACGCCGCTACGAACGCCAGCATCTGCAGGTTTATGATAAAAACTTGGCTGCCTTATTCCTGCCTCTCTCTYTCTYTCTCTCTCTCTCTCTCTCTCTCTCTCTCTCTCTCTCTCTCTCTATCTCTATCTCTCGTTATTCCTGCAGCTTGACATTTATTATCGCTGGCTTCGTGACGATCGTGAATGACACGTTCTCGCCATCGGCATTTCCCGAGTATCCGATTGCGATCGTCATCCTTGTGGAAGAAGGCTCGCATACCGCGAATGCCGATGGCGTTACGTTTCATCAGTCGTTTGACGAAGCGAAACGCATATGCGACGGTGGAGAAACTCGGATAAACGGCGCGATAAAATAAGCAAAGCGAGCGGTAAGCGCGCGAAAAGCGCCAAACGAAGCCGCAGCACATCTCGCTTGATTAATCACGATGATTCCCGCATCGTGAGGATTTCCGGCGAGTCGACCGGCGCGCGTCGCTTTTCGTTTGCCCGATATCCCGCCGTGGAAATCCCCGCGCTACACTCGACGCAGCGCCCTCGTGCGTGCCCGGGACGCAAAGGACAAATTGATGGGGAGAAGGTTGGCGCCGGCGTGCGGCTCACATTAGGGCCCTCTCGGTCTCTCACGCGGCAGTAACTCACGTCGCGACCATTATCGTCCAATCCGTTCTAATTGGCTGGCTTTAGCGGTCGTAGCGCCGAGTTTAGAAACCAACGATCGTCCGTCAGACCGTCCGGCAGCGATGCTGACGTACGTCCGATCGCGGCCGAAGCTGCATTTGCATTCGTCACTGACGCCGATGACGTACGGGACCAATGACACGCGCGGACGGCGTTGGCGACCTGCACGCGGATTTTCCGAGCACGCGCGACCGCCTCCCTTCTCCCTCCCCCCTTTATCGGTCCATCGGTTATCGCATCAGGCCGAACGTGCACGATGGGGGGGGGGGGCGGACGACGAGGACGACGAGGACGCATCCGGTGGGGGAGGGGGAGGAGGATATTTTCGCCGGACGATTCGCCGCGATGGATTCGCGCCTCCCGCGCGTTTAACGTCATCGTTTCTCTCTCTCTCTCTCTCTCTCTCTCTCTCTCTCTCTCTCTCTCTCTCTCTCTCTCTCTCTCTCTCTCTCTGTTTTTTTCTTTTTTTTTTTTCCCGATACCCCGGCGGGAGAGATGACCTGGCGAGATAGCTGCGCCAAACGGACGTGGAACCGCGCAAGGTATGATTGTTCATCTCGATTAACCGCGGTAAAATCGCGATACATTGGCGCCGCCACGGGTATCCACGTAGGTGGACGTGACGAGGAGAGGCGCGCGCGCGCGAGGGAGAGATAAAAAGCAACGATAACGATAAAATCCAGTGTAAATTTTTGCCCCAAAACAGTTTCCAAACGCATTCGTGCGCGGGCAAATTTCGCGTTGTTTGCCGCGTAGCGAATTTATGGGGGAACTCTGTTACCGATCGTGCGCCCGCGTGTTTCATCGAGAGTTGTGTCGTTTCCCTTCGCCAGTTGCCGTCCCTTTTCCGCTTTTATCCGCGCGCCGGTTGATAGCGTCGCGCTATTCTCCCGCCGGGGGAATCCGTAAACTGCCGTTACGTGAGATCTTTGGCGTGAGATAGTCGGTCGAAATTGCGAATTGCTGCGAATGACGGAAATCTCGTCCCCGCAAATTTCGTCGCTCAGCGAGCCGATCTCTCTTCTTCTTCTTCTCTCTCTCTTAGCTTCTTCTCTCTCTCTCTCTCTCTCTCTCTCTCTCTCTGTCCTCGGCGGAATGACGCGCATGACTTTGCGCGACAGCGCGATTACCGGAACGCGTGCCGCATTTCGTAATGGATCGGCGATATCGCCGGCGATATTGTCGGAAAAGCGCATCCGCGCTCTTCCTGCCGTCCTAAAACCGCAAAGGCGCCGACATTCCAGTCGAATTCTCACCGTCACGGCAAGTCTCGCCGCAACAACGTCAGTTGCATGCAATATGCACGCAACTGACTCTCGTTGCATTCGCAGTTTTAATTATCCGACTACCGCGAGACAGAGAGAGAGAGAGAGAGGGGGGGGAGGGGCGAGGGAGGAGGAGGAGGAAGAAGCGGAATTGCCTTTCTAGGCTCTCTCTCTCGTCAGCTGGTGCTCGAATTAGCGACTTACGGTACGCCGTGCCACGTTTAATTCAGCGTTGCTCGCTGATAGCGACAGGGGAATCCCAGGCAGTAAATAGTTTTTCGATCGCTGATGTTTTAATTACAAGATACGGGATGTGTCTCTCATGTGTTGGTCGGGCCCCTTCGCCTCGTCAAAGGGGAGCGCGAGCTCTTGTTTTGTTTTTCCTTGAGAATGATAAGGGCAACTCGTCGCAACTCGTAACGGCCAATGAAAATCATCCTCTCGGGGATTCGATAACGGAGAGTCGGCGTTCGTCATGCTTATTCATCGCGATGTTGATTGCGTAACGTCGTGCGCGCTCGCTCTCGCGAATTAATTCCATTTCGTGAATCATCATCGCGCGCGCGCGCGCGCGCCGAGTCTCGACGTTAATCGAGATTGAGCGTGACGTGGTATCGCCATTCCGCGTATTCTTCGATAGGTCGGCAAGATGAATCCGTCAAGTGTCGCTCTCGAGTCCATCCCGTCATGCACATCCGCTTTAACGTATGGGGATACCGGAAGCACGATGATCTCTCGCGCCGCCTTTCCGCGCTCTTAATTTCGAGTATGCGTCGAATGTCGCCAAATGAATATTCCTGTTTCCGTGCTGGATTTGCCTTCTCTCTCTCTCTCTCTCTCTCTCTCTCTCTCTCTCTCTCTCGCTCTTTTTTCTCTATTTTTATTCCGCCCGGTAACGTATGGATATCGGCTGGCGAACAAAAACGAACGCGATCCGCCTCGCGCTCCGTTAATGAGCAAAGTGTCAACGGTTGTTTGCACCTTATCGCCGCGGGAAATCATTTTCCTCCGCATCTGCGGATCAGCTCGATCTTTCCGCATTCCGCATTCCGCGCGCGCTCGCTCTGTCGTCCGCGACGATGGCGCCGGATCACGCGTCCCATTCATCCTCTCGTTTCTTCTCGCATCACGCATTCGTCCGAATGGGATATCGACGGCTATATTTAGCGGGAGACGGCCGCCCGCGGTAAACTTTGTCCGCTCGCGAGGAGGGATGCTGGCTCCGACTGGAGCTACAGGCGGCGCCTGTAGAAGAGCAAGAGAGAGGGCGAGCGATATTACGACTCGCCGGGAAGCAAAGAAGGCAGCACAGCGACGCGCATTATTCGCGTTGATGAATTCTTCGCGGATAGTCGAGCGGAGCGATTAAACGGGGAGGAGGGAGGAGAGGAAGCTCCGCGTCTCAATCGTCTAGCGGGCGCGTTGACCCCAGCCTGTTGAAATTTAAGAACCGATCTCGAGTTGGCTCCATTTCCATCGCCCTCCGCCACACCCTCCGCTTACCCGCTTTCGATTAGTATCGAGTTGCCGCCCCGCAAAAAAGCACAACCCGCGAGAGGAGCGAATGATCGAGGCGCAAAAGGCAGCACTCGGCTAGAAGAAGCTGTTCGTCGAGTACTTTGCTGCTGCTGCTGCTGCTGCTGCTGCTGGATCGTTAAATAAAAGTGAGCCGTCAAAGGGGCCGCCGAGCCCGTGAATTCTGAGGATGAACGGCGCTTGAAAGCTGCCAGCGCGTGTATTGGGTACTCTGCGACGATTAAGTCGCAACGGGATTATCGTATGCTCGTTTCGCCGTCTTGCGGCAGTCAGTCAGAATTCCGCTCTCTGCGTTAATACCCTCGAAGGCCCCGGCGCATTCGGCGGCAGAAGCAAACGCGACGTCAACGTTATTAAAGCCCGTGGCGGAGTCGGCAGCTGCCGCCGCGCCGTCCTATTGCATCGCCCGCGTCTATCAGCGTCGACCGACACATAGACGAGGGGCGGGGGGGGGGGGGGGAGGAGGTTGGTAGTCGTATCCGAGTCACGAGAAAGGAAAACCGGATCCTCTCCCGGTCGTGCCACTCGCGACTCGGAATACCCGTTTTTATACTTGCGCGCTTGGCGCGAGTTCCCCGAGCGGGAGAGAGAGAGAGAGAGAGAGAGAGAGAGAGGGAGAAAGGGGGAGGGGGCAGAAATGGAGAGATTTGCGCGAAACCGCGCGAGAAATGGGATCACGGCTGGTTGGGAAGAAGGAGAGAGAGAGAGAGAGAGAGAGAGAGGGGCTCTCTCCGCCACTCCGTAAGCAGGAATCTAAAAGTTGGCCGGAAGGAAGGAAGGGCACGCGGGCACTTGGGCCTCTCCCTCTCTACCCCCGCCCGCCCGCCTGTTCGCGAAGTAGCAGCCTTTGTGCGAAAACTCGGCGGCTGGCCGGAGCCGGGCTCGGCTCCAACGGAAATCGGGCGGATTCTCGTTACTCTCGGCTACCGATCTTAAATCTCTCGAATCATCGCGAGAAGTTGGTCCTTCCTCTCTCTCTCTCTCTCTCTCTCGGGATTAGGTCTCGAAATGGACGAGAGAGCTCAAGTCAGCCTCGCGGTGTCGTGTTTACCGTGTAAACGTGTAAACTGCGTACGCCGGCTTGAATTTTTATCGTTTCTTCGGATGACGCGCGGGTATCACGAGGAGCAGATGCGCTCTGCGTCAGAATCGCCAACGACCCAGCAATCGTTTGCGACAATGTTAAATCGCATTTGTCCTGTATTCTCCGTCAGATACGTGACGGTAAAATACTCTCGTAGTCGTTTAGCGTGCAGCGCGAACGTGCGCCCATTTTTAAAGCCCGCAGATTCGGGCGCGATTAATATTGCAGATAAAACGTGTACGCATCGCGACACATGACGCGTGGAAATGAAATGCGACCATTGCGGACCGTTGGTGGAATTCTCTCCGCGGTGAACGGAGAGCATTTGTAAATTCCGCCGTAAAGCGAGACGCAAGAGTGATCGCGTCGAGCAGGCACGGCCCTTCTTTTTTTCTTTTCCTTTTTCTTTTTTTCACGAGCGCGCACGGCGGTGACGGTGTCAAGCGAGATCAGGGTCAAGCTTTAACGGCCTTGGTCGTCTCCCAATGATTCATTCATTCGCGTTGAAGCAGGCTTGAACCCGCGCGTCATAAGTGAGCTTTGAACTTGGAGCTTCATCGGGCGGATTAATTTGTCTCGGGAAAGCGACAGGTGAATAAAACCGCTCGCGCACTCGCGCGCGTAGCGGAGTGGACGAGCGATCTCTCGCGATCTCTTGTAATAAAAGTTGGGAGAACTGGTCCCGAAGAGTAACCGGATTACACAAGTCGATTACCGCCCCGCTCGCCTTGCACGATCGGGCTCACGATAACGCTGCGGCATATGCTTCCGGCGATGAGACTCCCCTTTGCCCGATACAATCTCGAATATCGCTCGTCTCCGCGGATTCTCTCTCTCTCTCTCTCTCCCTCCCCCGCCCTCTGCGGCGGTGGGAAATTGAGGCAGTGCCGGCGACGAGGGAGGAAATAGGCCTCGTCAGCTCCGAACGCCCGAGAACGCCCGAGAACGCCCGGGCTGAATGGCCGGGAAACGCGATTAATTATGCTCGTAGATATTTAACGCCCGACAAAGGAGAGACGTCGGAGGAAACGGGGGTGTAACTCGCGTCGCGCTTCTCCCCGATGACGTCATTCCCCGGCGGGAAGATCGGGGAGGCGCGTCCTTGCCGCGTGTTGTACGGCGCTCGATCGGTCGACTCGACGAGAGAGATCTCTCGGCATTCCGCGCGGAAACGGGACGTCAGCTGGAGCGGCGCGCGCGCGCGCGCGCGCGCGAGRGAGAGAGAGAGAGAGAGAGAGAGAGAGAGAGAGAGAGAGAGCACCGGTGGCTTCTGGAATACGGCCAAGTGGGATAAAAGTGTAAGCTGACGGACAGAGCACGGCGGACCGCCTCGCGGACGAGCGTGTGCTTGTGGAAAATGCAGTCGCGGCGACCAGCGAGAGAGAGAGAGAGAGAGAGAGAGGGAGGGTGGGAGTTTAAGCAGCGGCGTCGCGGTTGCGATTAATCGGCTTGCATTTAGCTCGAGATACATACCGGGAGGAATCGATCATTCGATTCGCGACTGGACGTTGGATCAAGGATCCATCGAGTCGCGCGTCGAGTCTTGATCGCAATCTCGATCTGGAGATCTCTCGCTGGTCGATCGAGATTTCCTTGGGAATTCCGAGCGATCCGAGGCGGCGACGCGTGGAATGAATTCGCGAACTGAAGCGGCGGACTGCACTTTATTACCACGTGTTACCTCCTACAGGTTTAGACAGTGTAGCGCGCAACGCTTGCATATTGGGCGGGATATACACCTCGCATAAAATAGACTCGGGACGAGATGGAAAAGCAAAGAGAGAGAGAGAGAGAGAGAGAGAGAGAGAGAGAGAGAGAGAGAGWGAGAGCTGCTGTGCACGCTCTTCATGGACGCACGCTTGCCTTCACGCGTTCGCGGCCTTCGCACCGCGAGTGCGCTTGGGATGCTTGGCGTTCCTCTTTTGATTTTCTCTCTTCCTCTTCCCATTTATTGCGGCCGGCCTCGCGACTCTCTCCCTCTCTCTCGCTAGAGCGGCGTTTCCATGTTCACGAGAGAAAGAGAGACGGAGCGCTCGCTGCTCGCAGGAGAAGCTAACACAATCGCGTGATGGATTTCCGCGCGACGTGTAAGCTACCCCATCGACGAGGTCGACGGGTCTCCCGCGACGTTTTTACATTCATAAATTCTCCGGATGATATGGATTCTCCGCGGCAAGCTTCGCGCGCGCGAGAGAGAGAGAGGGAGATTTATGGTTCATCGACGATTGGAGATCTTGACGCTCGATACGTGTTCCACGTGCGATTCGTGCCAGATTCGATATTAAATTAAATTAGAGTTCAATGAAAAGGTTTTATTTGTGGAATCAAAGAATATATTTACTTTTTAAAATAAATATATTTTTAAACTGACCATTTAATGTTTTAAGATTAAATTAATTCCCTTCATTAAAAATAGATTGAAACTATTAGGATTTGATTTAAAAAATCAATACTCTTTCAGTATTGTTTAATGTATGTATGGTATTATTGATGAGTTAATTTTTAAATTTATTTAATCATTCTTTAAAGTTATTGAATCTAGTAGATTCAATAACAATTGGTATAAATCGGTGAAATTGATTCCACAAATTTCAGAGCATTGTCCAAAGAATAGGCGATATATATATATATATATATATATATATATATATATATATATATAATCTTGACTGGTTTAATCGCCCAGGTGTTGAATCTATTTTAATACCTAGAGAAGGAATTGTTCATGCGTGAATTACATCTGCAACGCAGAACACGTGGCTCGCCGAACTAGATGTTAATTTCCAGCGTAAATCCGATGAGCACGCGTCATCCGATAAAACATTCTTTCAACACGCCGAGCGTGTTCGACTTTTCCCGCAGAATGCAATTCTTGCACGGTGTCTCGTCGGCGTTCGCGTTGCGCGAACGTCTTTCCGTATCTCGACCGATACCGGCGAATACCGCCGATGAAGTATTCTCCGGAGGTTTCCCCTCCTTTTCTCTCCGTCGCGATCTCGTGTCCCTCGATCTCCCTTTCTCCGGCGTTCGCTGCGGAACGCTTTGTGACGAGTCGCGCAACCCGTCATTCGTCTAATCAAAGCCGAAGGGAAAAGAAGAGAAGGCGATTAGGGGATCCGGTTAGAGGGTACAATGCGCCTTTATGTCCGCCGCCTTTTACGTCACCGTCCTCGTCGTCGTTTCGAATGAATCCGCCATGAATCTCGAACGCGCGGCGTGACTTGAGATCGCCATTTCCCAGCCACGAAGCTGGCCGGCGCGGGCTTTATTGTCGAGCTTTGGATTCATGTGTGCGTAGATTGCTCGATTCGCGGATGTTTGTTATCACGCTGCAGCAGCTCGAGATGTTATTACGTCCGGCGATACTCGCAAACTTCACGTTAATGGCGTTAATTACCTCACGCGTCGCATCGGAAATTCTTTTTCTACGTATTCTCGGCGTTCTTTCCGTATATACGAGGCGTCCCGCGGGAGGGACTGCTAAAACTGGGCGATTGGTTTTTGGAAATAATTGCCAGAATGAACGGCATCCGCCGAGTCGTCGGAATACCGACGCGAGTTTGCCAGGCAGAGTCCAGAATGTCCGTCAGCGGATTTAAATCCATGTGACTTCTTTCACGAGAGATCGTTGCATGCCGAAAATCCAGGATGCCGCTTTAGTGGCAGCTGTTAAAAAGCTCGCCGGCAACATCAAACGAGACATTGATCGGAAAATTGATTGAGCCTCGCGCGAAATCAAATGGCGCGCGCTTTGAAGATATTTATTACTTTATTGTCTGATATTTACTTTTATTTAATATGCGAATGCAATAATGACAGGCCTGATTCGAAAGACCTTATTTCGATAGAATAAATCGTGCATTATTTGCTTTCATCATTTTCAAAATGGGAAAACTAGGCATTGATAATTATTTGAATTTTCAATAAACATTCAATTCAGTTTATATTAATATTTAATGGAATTAAAGTATCTCAAAAAATTTCTCATAAACTCTCATACATTAACATTATATTTATGATGGATTAATATTATTAATTAATATGTATTATTATGAATTGTGAAAATTTCATTTTATAAGTTTTTATCTATTTATCTTTATTATAACATGGACAGATAATAAATTATTCTTTATCACAAAAGCTACTATTTTACATTAATTTTTACTTTATCGTCATCTTTTATCAACGATTTAACAATTCCATGATCTATTATAGAAATCAATAATTTGATTTTTTTATTTTATCTAGTTTGTTTGTTATTTGCTTTTTTCTAAAGAGCTTGTCGCCAACAAAATAAAGTGACACGCAAGCACTCTGTCTTAAATTTTATTTCCACTGAAAACCGCGGATTTTCCTCTCCTGAAGGCAATTTTTTCTTCTTCGATGAGAAAGTATGTGTGAAAATGTTGACTAAATGTTGATTAATTTCGGCAACTCCTTCTGGGACAACCTGTACTTTGCGCGTCCAAAACGCGAAGCCGTTTAGCGGCGAACAACGGTTGTAATCTCGACATGATTGCTCGTCTCGCCGAAACGATCCGCAACGATTAACGAATCGATCCGTATTCCTCAAAATCCAAAATCCGAAACGCGTGCGTAATGCATCGCGGCGCGTTTGTTCCTTGCGCGTTTGAGCGGATGAAACTTTTCCATCTCGCCGTTGCATCTCTCGAACATGTCGCGGAGGGAAAATTTTCCAAACGCACGGCAAAATTTAATAACCTGCATTCCCCGTACGCGTAATTTCACGCATTCGGTTCGCACGCGATAGGCGCAATTAGTCGAACGCTGCCGGCTCGCAAAATACACACGTCGCTTTATGAGATTGAATCTGCCGGGCGCGTGCCATTAATCACTCTGCGCCCCGTCATTTTGTAACCGACAATAATTAAATCCGATTAGTCAAACTCCGGCCAAGTAAGAGTGGATTCTGCACTCCAGTTTCCGCAGCGGGACGCGATTATATTCCTCCCGCAAAACTATCCGAGAGCGGGGTCGCCTCGTTGCCTCTGCTTAATCCGGCAAAATCGGGGTTGCGATGCAATTCGCGGGATTCATCAGGGCGTCGCGCCTCAAATGAAATCGCGCGACGTGCCGCGCGGCGAAAAAAATCGGAAAATGTTTCCCCCAGCGCGCCAGATAAAGTCCCCACCGGCGTTCCGCGGCAACTTTACAAGGTGAGAGAGATTTATGCGCGGGAATACCGCTCCGCGCTCGCTCGTCCTTCCCCCCTCTCCCCCCCCTCTCTCTCTCTCTGGCGCGGCGACTTTCGAAGACGCAAGCGGCGAGCCGCCCACCGATTTCCGGGCGAGGGAAATTCTCTCTCTCCCCCATCCCCCGCCCCCGCCCCCACCCCTCCCCCTTTGTTTTCCCCGTTCCTCGGCTTGATAAGATATTTGCGCGCAATCAGGACTCGCGTAATCAGCAGGGCGGCAGATTGTGCCGCCGCTAGCTAATGCCGGGGTGTCGCCGCGAACATTCCCGGAGCGGAGTCGGCGGCGGGGCGGGGKGGGKTTTTCCCGGTTGCGCGAGAAAAATCGTCGCGACGTTGTAATCCTTCGGGCGCGCCGCGGGCGTCAGCTCGCTCGTCGTTGCAATTCCGCCGACAGTTTCTATGGCGGTTCGTTAACCGCCTTTCCCGCGACCCGTCCAGCGCTCCAACGCTCGCGGCGCGGCCGCGAGAAAGCGCGCCCTCCGCTCCGGGGGGATGTAAAGATGCTCTCTCTCTCTCTCTCGTCCATCCGTAGCGAGAAAGCTCCGAAAGCTCTCGTCGATCTGCTCGAGTCGGCTCAAGTCCGAGCAAGTTCTCGACGCCGCTGGCCTGTCGATAATTCACCCTTACCATGCGCGCAGTTTTGCCTCGAGCCTCCCCCCTCCCCCTCCCCCGATCGGGGGCCGCGTGCGTTATTCACGCGTGAATTCCTCTGATCTCTCCGCGGGTAAGCGCGGTGGTAATTGCCTGAGAATTGGCATCGTCGCGCGGCGCGGCGCGCTTTGAACGACCGCGCGAACGACGTGGCGTATCGCGAGATGAGGGGGGGGGGGCGGCGGCGGCGGCCGGCGACGGAAAAACACATAGCGATTTGCGTTTCCGCGTTTCTTGAAACGCGTCCCTTGAATTTGGGGGGGAGACTCGGTCCGACACAAGCCAGAGTCCATCGCGGATTCGCGACATCCGCTGGTTTTTCGCGCCTCCTCCTCCTCTCCCCTTTTCTCTTCGCGATGTACGAATATGTACGTACGTGATAGATGAGAGGAGATTCCGGAAGGGCGCCGGTGCTCGCGACAGTTGGTGCCCGCGTAGGAATAGTTGCCACGCAAACGGATCCTCCGCCGGAAGCGCCGTGTTTTCCGACGCCTTTGTATTAATTCGGCGCACTGTCTGAAGCGCGGGCGGAGATTCACGAGGTGCTCTCCATGCCGGCGGAGTTATTCCGATAACGAATCCCTCGTGAAAGCGTTTCATCGGCCCGCATTGCGATTTTAATCCGCCCGCGTTAATGGAGATGGCCGATGGTGCGCGCATGCGCGGGCGCGACACGTTTTTCATTTCGCGAATCGATGCGTTTTTCGCCTTTTTGCCCCTCTGGAATAATCAATCGCTGACGGTGCAGGCAGGCAGGCGCGCGTGCATAATCTTGCGAGATATTGTACGTAAAATCGCATCAATATTAAATTGCCAATCATTTAGCGCCGCGTCGACGCGATTAAACCGACATCGAGGCGGCGAGCTGCTGCTGCGAAATTGCATCGCGTTACTCTCGGATCTCGAGTGCGAGAAACAACAACAGCAACAGCAGCAGCAGCAGCAGCAGCAGCACTCTAGAGCTCGCCCTTCCTAAAGGAGGACCCTCAAGCTGGGATTTCGACCGAGCCCGCCGTTTATCGCCCGCGAGAAACTGCCTTCTCGACCGTTAAGCCCCTGCTCGCCTTTGCCATTCACTACCGGTCGGCTTCACCTTCGGCCTCGCTCTTTTTCCCGCGGCTTTTGCCCGTGCTCACCAAAGCACGACGAATACGCTCGACGGCGTTGCAGAAGACGGCAAAAGCCGAGCGAGCGAGCGAGCGAGCGGAAACGTTCCCGGCTCCTACGTGATGGCACGTCTCGCGTGTTTAGAAGGCGAACGTGGCCGGCACACGTAACGACCTCGCGATTCCTCGCGACGGCTAAACATTTTTTCATCGCGTGCGCGCGCGCCGCGTGACCTTTGACCGCGCGACATGTCGTTACGCGACGCCGATGCGAGCAGGAATGCATTGCGTTGCGCGAAACCATATCAACTAATTGTTCAATAAATTTCAGTAACCAAAAAAAACACAAGTTCCTTTCTTATAAGATTATACTTTTACCCCCCCCTCCCCCTCCCCCTCCCCCCACCCAAACTCATACAGAATTACACTTGTCTGTATTATCTTAAAACTTTAAAACTCAACTCCAAAAAGAATAAACATATAACTTAATAGGCAATATAATTAAAGGCAACATAATTTTTCAACACACATATATATATATATATATATATATATATATATATTAACTCATCATACCGTACACGTATACGAGGTAAAATCCCATATAAATCGCATACAAATTACTATAATTATTATAAAACGTAATAAAATGATAAATAAACTAGAATAAACTAAATTAGTAAATAAAAATAAAGTAATTAAAGAAAGAAAAATAATTCTTCCATACTCTGCAATAAAAATTAAAGCGAATTCAACCCCGTAATACTTAAACCCAGAAACTAATTCAGACTCTCCCTCAACTAGATCTGTAGGACTCCGCGATTCGTCCCTGCTAAAATACTAATAAAAAAACAAAAAAACATTGGCATTAAAATTGCAATATTTCATATGTATAATTGTCAAACTTTTAAATTAACGACGAGGACGAGATCCGTCCTCGTCTCGCTCGTTGACGCGAGAGCGCCCGAGAAGGACGGCCGATCGCGGTTGTAATAAATGACGCGAGTCGATGCGCCCTTCTTATTCTTGGCGACGTTTTACGTTTCTCCCTCCCTCGCTCGCAGCTTTTAATGACTTTCCGATCGCGCTATTAATTCCAGCGCCGCGAGGATTCAGCGACGACACTTGGCGCGAAAGTTTTAATAAATCGGCGAACGCGTCGCTGCGCTCCCCGCGCTGAATCGCTAATTGGCGATAGCGGTCGCTAATACGACCGCTGTGTAAGTTTTCGCTTCATAAACGCGATTCCATTAGCGTTGGCTCCGTAAATACAAATTCATTAACACGAGCCAGCCAACTGGGGACGTAAATTTCGTTCAGCTGCTTGGTAACCAGATATTTGTGATTAGTTTGTAATTATTCCATAATGAAACTCGTGCGTTTCCCGCTCTGTCGCCCACCTCGGATGTTGGACGGAGAGAGAGAGAGAGGGAGAGGGGGAAATGGAGTAGCGGGAAGAAAGAGAGATCGAGAGAAGGCGAGTTAGGGCCGCGTGCCATTTTTCCGAGATTATGAAAAGCGGCGGCAAAACCGCAGAGCAGAAAGAGAGGCGACGAATGCCTCCTTCCTGCTCGCCACGGGCCGGACCTGTGCAGGCTTACCGCGGCGGGGCGGGGCGGGGCGGCGAGGCGAGTATGGTCTTTCAGCGGCAATGCTAATCGTAAATCGATAACCGCGGATGTAGTTAGAGCAAACAACTTGCCGGTGAAATTAGATTCGCTCCGGGAAACGGAGTCCGGAGATGGGCGGCGCTGAAAGAAGAGAGCCGCCCGAAGGAAGTGCGCGACGTTTAATTTCACGATCGAGCAAACTGTCCGACTCTGTCGGCGCGCTCGAACGCGCTTCGGAATCTATCTAACCTATTTAATTGTAGCGCGCGAATGCTAAACACGTTGTTTGCATGCAATTCCTTTAATTAGCGATACTCGTCGCGCGGCATGAATGATACCGCCTGGGTAAATCGATCCGGCGTGGTTCATCAACACGGGGGACACGGTAAACGATAAGCAGCGGGAAAGAGTACACGTTAATCGAACGCGGGAGGGGAAGGGATGACTTTTTGAGGGGAGGCGTTACGCGCGAGCGATCAAAGCGCTCGCTCCGCGAGACCGCTTTGACGTTGCCGCCTGCGTAACTGTAATTCCGCAGTAGTCTCAAGGATCGCTGGTGGCTGCGCGGCGGCTTCTCCGCTTAATTATCAGCCGAAAGCCCTTGATTCGGCGGAATGAATCGCAGGACCTACTCACGCAAATCGCCCACCCATCGAGGATAGCTTCGGTTCGCGCTCCGGTACTTGTCGAGCGGCGAGCGCGGCACCGCTCCGAGAGTTATGATCGATTCTCTCTCTCTCTCTCTCTCTCTCTCGAGATTCGAGTGCTCGGATGTCGAGTATTCGGCCCTTGGCACGTGGGGGGTAACTCCGCGGCCTCTCGTGTGCACCGCAACGTGCACTCATACGCGGCATAGGACCGTGTCGCACACGTTGTCATTCATGCGCGACACGTACGCGGCACTCGCTCATTGAATTCCCTTTGAAGTCCCGAAAGGGCAGCGTAAGCGCGAGAGCGCGAGATGGCCCGAAATGAGGGAGACAGGGAGAGAAGAGCCAATTTGGTTTTTCCATTTGAATCTTTTTAACGCGTCGCCACTCTCTCTCTCTCTCTCTCTCTCTCTCTCTTCTCGTGTAATGGCACTTTTAAACGCCGACACTTTCCCAGTCTAGCATCGTTCGCGCGATGCCCGCGTGCTATTTATGCACGCATTCGAATGCATTTTCCGATGCGTGCCCCTCTCATCGAAGAACGCACGCAACAGGCTCGAATCAAGGCTCGGACGCAAGGTTTGCTCGTTTACCGCGATCGACGAGGTGCCTGCTCTCGTCTCGGGAATAAGATATGCCGGGAGAATGCACGAGAATGTCGGGCACGCCAAAAGACTCGTCTTCCCTTCTCCTTACCGCCGTCTAATCAAGCCGCATGCCGCGCGTGCGCGAGAATCGCCATCAGCCGTGTAACGGCGGCCTCGCCGATTGTCCGCAATTAGCCAGACGGATGCAATTCCCTTGGTGAAAGCTCGAAAGTTGACTCGCGCGCTGAGCGTGCTCGCCGGCTCCGATGACGTCAGCCGCATTCTTGAGTCCCGTGTCACACGTTGATCGTTAGTCAGAGCCCTTGTGCGGCTTCCCTCGGCTTGGGGTCGACGTGTCAGGCTCATATGGATTCACGATCGATCGACAAAGCCGCGCTTCGAGGTCCGCGAGATTGATATGGCCGCGGCAATCGCGGTCTTGGCCAGTTTCTTGCTCGCTCGCATTCCCCCCCCCCCCCCTCCCCCGTCGTCGTCGTCGGGATAATCGCGTGGGATTAAACAACGTGGCGTGATGCGATAACGGGGCAGCAGACGACGCGGCGCGTCGGAAAATCCACCGTGACGGACGTGACGTCGACAATCGCCTCCCTGGCTCATTACGGAAGCCTCATTAGGAGGATTAGGACGTGGACGCGTATTGCGCCTTGTCATTGATAATACGGCAAAGGGCGTGGGAATTGACGCGTGACTTGCTGACGCTTCGGTATCGCTCCCACGAATTCTTTTATCGCCGTGCGACGATTGGATGATTGTCCGGTCGCTCCGCGCGCGAGCTTGCTCCCTCGAAATTACACTTTCTCCATTCGCTGCGCCGAATCGCCGTTGATCCCGCTCGGGGCGAGACGCGTTCCGCGACTGGGGAATCGCGTCGCGGCTCGTGTTATTTATGGGGCAGCGTTCGGGGACCGCGGCAACGCTGGATGGACGCTCGCGTGACGTTTCCGATGACGAAAGATGACCAGAGACCGTAGACGGCGGAAGCCTGCATAATGTAAGAGCCCAGGCCGGCTATACACGGAGCGGCGAAACTTTGCTGCACGTGAAACTTGCTCGGAAACCAAATCTTGCCCGAGTTTCCCTCTACTCGGGACCACAAGAGAGAGAGAGACCGGCCTTCATTCCGATAGCTGATCCCTCGCGAACAATATACCGCGCGTCGCTCCTGCTCGCCGTGGGAAGGCACGCGGACTATTGATCACGTTGCTTCATAATTAATAACGAGCGACGACTTGAGCGTCGCGCAAGATCAACGGATAAGAATTTATCGCCGCGGCGGGGGCGCGGGGAGGGGGGGGGGGGGGGGGAGAGAGATAGCAAGACAATCCCGCGAGTGAAACGCGCGCGGGGATTCGAGCGCGGTGCGACAGATCGTTTCGAGCTATCGTTTCAAGCGAGGGGCGTCGTCACCGCGCCTGTCGCTCCTTACTTCGCGATGATGAATTACGAGGGGGGGGGGAGCGGCGGACGGGGGCGGGGGCGATCGGTCCGAGGGGAACCAGCAGGCGCACCTGTTACCGCATCGAATGTAACGTACGTAAAGGTCGTCTGCCGCTTCCCCTCCCTCCCCCCCCCCGTTCCCGATGCGCCGGCGGGCGCATTAAAATTGTGAACGCGCCGCAAAAAAGTCAGACACGGCTCACGTGTCCCCGCGGTCTCCCCCCCGCGCGTGCATGCTCGATCCCCATCCCCATTCCCCATCCCCCCCCTCCACCTCTTCTCCCTCGTTCGTGCCGCTCGAGGCCGACGGACGATGGGTCTAGGGGGATTCCGTGCTTAATTGTCCCCTCCCCCCCACCACCTCCCGCGACATAACGTGAGAATGGCGAACGTAGGGGGGAGAGCCGGCGGCGCGTTCGTGAGAAACGCGTCGGATACTCTGGAGGCGCGGTCGCGCCGACCTCGCCTGCAAAGGGCGAGCGCATTCCGAGCAGAAAATTGATCCGAGATCCGTCCTCCGCGGATTCCAACGTGGCCAGGACGATGTCTCGTCCTTGTTCGAGCGGCAACGAATCGACAATCTCCGGGGAGATCCGGCATTACCTTCTTCCGGCCTCTGTCTCTGTCCCTTCGTATCATCATCCCTGGTACATCTCCACGCGAAATGTACAGTTTGACGCGAGCAGCCTGCAAATCGAGCCGATCTCGATCGAGGGCAGGAATCATTATTCATGATGCTGGCTTGGTCGAGACGGGAACACGGAATCTCGTCGGATCCGCGCGGGGGAAAAACGCAGACTCTCGCTCGACGGATTTCCGGGATAGTGGCTCGGATAGCTTGCGGAAGAGGATCGGCAACGGCGTTACCTCGTCTTGGCCAGCGTACCACGGCGGAGCAGAGTTAACGAGCTAAAGTAATGGAGATTGGTGCACCGCGGGGTCATGCGCCAGAGTCACTCGCGTCTTACACGTACGCGTGCGTGCGCGTGCCTGTGTGTGTTTATTTTCCACGTGTACACGTGTAGTACACAAGTGTGAGCGCCCGCGCGCGCGCGCTTATAATAGAATTCCCTAGCCGGCGCGACGTAAGACGCGCGCCGGGAATCGCGCGCGCGTTCATAGGTAGCCGAGTTAACCACCGAGTCATTAGCGTAAGTAGCTGAAATGGCTCCCCCGGAGACAGTGTGTGACGCTAGCAGTGCCAGATTGCCGCACAGTGTCCGTCCCTGAGCCGCCAGCTAGCCGTCGTAAATTGTGGGCTAACTCAATTAGCCCCMCCCCCMCCCCMCCCCYCCCCCTCCCGCCGGATGGGCCACCGTCTCGCACTCGCGRGCGCGCTCCCCTTCCCCCCTCCCTGCCAGCTTCCGGTCTGAAATCCACGGGCGCGCCCCCGAGCCGAGGTGCACACTTTTCGTCCCTCGCGACGATATTCGGTCGAATCGCGCCGGCGTTAACGGGAGCCGGTGGTCTTGATTGAATTTCCTTCAATCCGATTTCCGGGCGCGTTCTCTTGTTTTTCCATTCTCGCCACGCGCCTTCGTTCAACCCCGCTGCTGCTGCTCTCTCTCTCTCTCTCTCTCTCTCTCTGTCTTTGCAAATTGCAGCGGCGCCTGCAACGATGACGAATTGGAACGAGTCCCGCGAATGAAAGCCTCCCCGTGATATCCGGCGGCGGCGTTTACGACCTTGTAACATCGCCCTTTCCGGGAAGCGTGTGTGCTTCCCATCTGCCGCCGTGGAGCCTGCCTCAGACTGGCTAATTTTATTTCGCGCGAATTCGAGGCGCAGAGTTCAGCTGTGACCGGGTTACAGGCCGCTTGGCCTGTTCTCGCCGTGGCGGGAATCCCAAGCGGGAGAGGGGGGGGGGGCGGCGGCGGCGGCCTCGAACAAGAACAAAGGCCCATGCCGGTGAGCTTGAAAGTGAGAGACGGAACGGAACGAGTGCGGGGTACTCGTTTACTTGAATATTTATCATTAGGAATCGTTCTCGACACTTCTTGCTCGAACACTCGGACGAGTCTCGACTGATGCGCATTATTTCGTACGAAGCACGGTCTGTTTAAGATTCTGATAGATGATTTTCTCGGAAGGTTCTCGATATAACAAATATGAATCTAATACGATYCACAAGCAAAWAAACGGCCCGCCGATATTGTTGTCGAAACAAACAAAAAAAGGAAAAGGGGGAATTGTTGCCGTTGCCAAGCGGCGAGAAAGAGTCGGTGTTTTGCGAGAATTCAGAGGCAACGGCATCACTTTTGTCAGAGCCGCGATCTGAAATGTTATAACTGTTGATTTGCTTTCATTAGAGAAGACTGTGGTATTTCCTACGACTCTCATCTTTACAGAATACACTCTCCTCGAATCGGCAAATAAAATAAATATCTAAACGGTGTTGCGCGAATTTATTGAAGGCGCGTTAACGCGCTCCACTTCTGTCTAAACTCGAAGCTCGAGTCTGGGCAATATGAGAATCGATCCCGCTCGATTCCTCAATTTATCGATCGCGCGCATCGCGATCCGTCCGTGATCGAACGCGAAGTCTCGTTTGCCTTCGAGCTTCGTGATTTCGCCCGCGATGCTTATCGCGGCTGCTTATCTCTCCATTGATCGTTATTCCGGCTTGACCGTTTTTATCACGACGGAAAGAGCGGGGGGGGGTGGGTGGGAAGGAGAGGAGGGGGAGGGGGAGGGCGCGACGCGTGGATTGTTATCGGCACGTGCCAATCGCTGGATTAATACGGCGGTATCAATACGCGGTTAGCTCGTTAAAGCTGCTAATCCCGCGAGTTATTACGGCCTTTCGGTATCAACTAGGATGCGCATTCGTCTCGTGGAAATTATTGCATCGCGTGACCGAAATAGTATTCGTTCGACATTGCATGCCGCGGCGATTATCCTGCGCCGCACATCGACCCGCACTATATCTCGCGCGATGCGGGTTACTGGATCATAATTATCGTCGTGTACGCGTTGCGCCGGCATGTTGCAGCCTTAATTAGTATGTGCTAATTTTCCTACGTTTCCGCGATCTTTTGTGGCCGCATCCTCCCTGTTCGCGATCTATCCCTGTAGATTCGCGCCCGGTTTCGGCGCTAATTGCCCCGACATCGACCGTGAGAAAGCGAGAGAAAGCGAGAGAGAGAGAGAGAGAGAGGGAGAGGGAGGGAGGGGTGCTGTCTCGCGAGGACGCGAAAAGAATCGCGTCAGATATTCGCCGTAGCGCCGAATTAATTGCCCCTTTTCCGACAATCGGATGTTACGTAAACCCCCCTCCCCGCTCCCCGCTCCCCGTGGGGATTGAATTTTGTTGTTTCGAAAGGAGGCGGGGATTATATCGGGAAAACAACGGGGTCAAGTGGAGGCTGCTGGCGGAAAACGGCTGCTAGCGCCGAAAAGATGCGCGCGCGCGCGCGTGACGCGCGTCACGGTAGTGGTTTGTTGTTGCCGGGCGACGCGGCAGATATCGTTAATTTCAGTGGCGCTGCTGCATCGTTTTGCAGCACCACTTAGTCCCCCGTTTCCCCCTCCCCTTCCCTCCCCCGAGCCGCGAATTACGCGCGGAGTATACGCGCCCGATTCGATTGGCGCGAGATTTTTGCGTCGCGCTGCGCGCGACATTTTCAACGAGGGCCACTCGAAAATTCCTTTCTGGCGGCGAAACGAGCGCCGCGAGCCTGATATTCCGACATTTCCGTTGGCACCGGAGCCGCACCTCCCGAAGAGGCGCGAGAACCCTCCCCCTCCCCCTCCCCCTCCCACGGACGGCGAGATAGACCAGAGTCCGACGATTGCGCGTGACGCGGAGTTAAATGCAATGCCGGATCGGCGCGAGCTGTATATATATATATATATATATATATATATATATATATATATATATATATATTAAATTGAAAACGATCGAGGGCGCGGATTTTCACATCGCTCGCGCGTGTACGCGATAAAAAATTGACGCGCGCGGGCGTGCGAGTTCTTTTTCCAAGGGGCAAAGGGAGGGAGAGCTTCCTGGATACGGACGTGGAGGAGGAGGAGGAGGAGGAGAGCGCGGACTCATTGTTGGGCCGTTAATGCTCCGTTCGGCAAATTGCCGGTAAATCCCCCGCCTCGTACAGATATCGGGGATTCATGCGGGGCAGCCCTTTTTAAACGTTCCTCCGAATACAAACCGGATTCACAGATGGCGTGCACGCGTAGCAACTAGTAGCCGGCTGCGAGAGCCGGATATCGAAGGTCCCGCGCGCCGCGAAGGGCCGGAGAGTTCACGGAGCACTCGTCGGTGCACTCGTTGGATATTAGTTCGCGTAGAAACGCGTTGCTTGCCGTTGATCGGAGTATCGTTGATCGCGTTGGCGCGATCAGCAGATCGCCTGTACAGATCGAGCTCTCTTACACGCTCCATTAAAAAGAGATTAAGGCATCTTTTTCGCCACCGGCGTGGCGCGCGCGGGTCATTATCGCCAACGCGGAGGGAGGGGGGAGGGGGAGCACCCCGGCGACGTGTACATATCCGCTTTCCGTTTACGAGGAAGCGACGATCGGCCTTTGTTCGCCCGCGATCGTGCAGCGATGACGAAGAGGCTTTCGTTTAAGGCACGCGGGGGATGGGGGAGGGGGGAGGGGGGGGGGGAAGGTATTGGAAACGGAAGACGTACTTTTAGGCGTCTCGGTATCGCTCGGCGCAAATGCCTCGAAAACGGCCGCCGTCACACGTGCTCGTGTGCTCGTTACGTTGTAACGCGCAGATGGCCGAAAGCATTTCAGCCCTCCCCCTGCTGTCTCGGCATCCCTGCGAGGGGCAGGGTGCAATTTACGGAGATATCATCCTCACGAGCGGATTCGCAAGCCGCGTCACCTCGCTCCGACAATCGGACCAGCGGTCGATACCGATGAGCGATGAACGCGCGCGTTTAAACGGATCATTCGGCATTACGGCAAGCCGTCGAAGCCGCCAGCGGCGGCATTTTCGTCGGCGAATGACGGGAATCACCGATGGAAACATCCCGTTGGAGCATCGCCCGCGATGCCGGGAGAAAAAAGGAAGAAGGAGGGGAAAAAAAAAATAGAAAAAACCGGCGCAATCACTGGTCCTCTCAGTGCGCTTTTATCGTTTCAGCGATTTTTGCATAAAAGATCGGGCGGAATGTACACGCGGCATATAAAATTGCGGCGTGTAACGCCGCCGCGCCGGTTCGAATGAAACGAAAAACAAAGAGCGGGGAAAAAAGAGAGGCGGAGAGAGAGAGAGAGAGAGAGAGAGAGAGAGAGAGAGAGAGAGAGAGAGAGAGAGAGAGAGAGAGAGTGAGAGGGCGAGGGAGTGAGAGGGACGGTAAGGACGTGAGCGACGGTTATCTACTGGAGGACACGTTTACAAACAGCACAGTCGCGAGGACACGACAAATACGTGTATCTGCGCCGGAATTGAATTGCCGCGCCGGTGACAGCGAGCGAAAAAGCGAGCGTGGGATCCTTTATTTTCCCGCGAAGCGGGATCGCCATGGCGGAAAGTTTGCGGGCGATTTTTCGGCCGCCCGGCAATCCTGGAAATCCCAGGATCGCTGCCATTAGCATCCGTTAACTCCCGTGTCCGGATTTCCGCGGTGTAATCGGACGCAACGGCGACAGCTAATCCGCGCCGAGGTCCCGATCCTCCGCGCCGCGGCCGGCGAGGCGCCGGCGCGGCGCGCTTCGAAATGAATTTGTCCGCCTCACTCGGGATAATTGGCTCGAAATATCCAGCGGATGCTTTTATTCCGGCCGGGCTTTTTACTCCCCCGCGCGATGTAATTACCGTCGCCGGCGGACGGAATTATTCGCCGGGATAATCTGACGCGCGCCTCAGCAGAGAGAAAAAGAAAGAGAGAGAGAGAGAGAGAGAGAGAGAGAGAGAGAGAGAGAGAGAGAGAGAGAGAGAGAGAGAGAACTCGGAACGCTACACCGACGTAATCAAGTCGCCCAGGTAGATGACAATGGCCGATGACGGGGTTCGGTTATCCTTCCTCATCGCGGTGGAATTCCGCGACTCGATTGCGGAGGTTCATCAAACGCATGCGACGACTCTTGCTGCGATTCTTGTTCCAATTGCAATTGCTCCGGCGGATATTGTTCCCGGACACGCTGACACGCTCGCCTCGTGGTAGTTATTCCGAGAAAGTCGCGGATGAGAAGCGGAATTCCGCGAGGCGAGGAGGCTCGTCGCGGATCGCCGCGCGATGCATCAGAATACATCGAGATGTATTCCGTCTGCGTTTTTGAGCGCGCGAGATGCGGAAAGGCAAGCGCGAAATGCGGCGTGGTATCATCCTCTATCATCGATAATCGCTAATTTAAATAACGCGGGAATATGCAGAAATTCCTAAAGCCAGAGATAATTCCAGCGGACGAGAATGAAAAAGGAGAAAGAGATCGCCGCGAGGGCGGAGGGCGGAATGTGCTCGAAATGCGCGGAAAATGCGCTTGGCAAATCGCGGGAGCAAGGATGCGCCCGTGTTCCCTTCCGGTAAAACGTAAATTACAATCGAGACGTAGGAGAGAAGCGAGGAAGACGCGACGGATAATTTTCGCGTTGCGCTCGATCGCCACTGGCTTTCGCGGGATTCCCCTTTCGCGTGGAGCTTTATTCGAATATTCGAATATCGTCGCGCGGATCGTTATCGAGAGAATAATCTCGGGGCCCGCGATACGGTATATTCAACTCTTTGATTATCTCGAGCCCGCAATCTCGGCTTTGTATCGCGCGACGAGGCGTATAACAAGAAAATTTTGCATAATGTTTGCCGACATTTCCGTGTCAACATTTCAGTCATCGTCGAGACGATGCGCGGGAGAATTTTGTAGCGAGCAACTTTTATGGCGATACTTGTATATCGTTCGCCATGAATATATCGTTCCTCAGCGTTGACGCTAAATACCGCAGAGTAGGAATAATCGACGAGTAGAAATGGCGCGTTCGAAGAAGCGCGAATTGAAATTCGATCCATTGTGTATTCATTATTCGTTTCAATAGTCTTATCGCTAATCGCTCTCACTCGAGTATCCGTCCTCAAACGGGCATGAAGCAGATAGGAAATATTTCATACAAAGTCCAGTCCGTATCGATTTCCTCGCGATACGCTTCAGCGCGATGAAGAGTGAGGATCTTTATCCAATCGATACCGATCGAAAGAAGACAAAACGGATGAACGAAAGAGGATGAACAAGAGGCGCTGTGCGACGAACGTTGCTCGCAGAAATGTTCTCTATTAATGCCCGACTACAAATATATGATCTCGACAAAGGATGATCGTCGACGACTGACTTTGTAGATTTGCCCCTCTCCCCCTCCCTCCCTCTTTCTCTCGATGCGAACGGATCGAGCAATATGCATGTATCCAATCCAGCGGATGTATCATCCTCGCTTCAAAGGACACTGGAGCATCTGTCCTAAATAAGTCAAATATTATTCACAATTTTAATCGGAAAACAAGTAACAAGGCGAGGCAGGGCGGATCTATATCGTTATCGCCGCGATTTTATTCAAAGCGAAATAATCGGTCGCTCTAGTCGCTGGCGTCGCGATGTATTCGCGAAATAAAAGGCAAAATAATTCGCCTTCGAGGCACTTATGAAACACGCATACGAAACACGGGGGGGGGGGATGTTTGCGATATTTCCGATACGCCGGGGCGCGAACGCTGAATTCCCGCCGGACGGATCTACAATCGTATCGCGTTTGTGATCAGCGAACGAATATCGCCGCCGTGCGTTTTAGCCCGCTAAATGATTCTTTATGTCCGGGCTCTTTCATCGCGGCCGGCGCCCATATGGCGCAGCTGCCATTTCCCAGCGTTTCGATTGGGATGGAAGGAAATTGTCGCAGGAAATTGCTAAATTCGAATGAAACCGCGCGGAAGGCCTGGCGCGCGCGGCGATCGATATCGCTAAAGCGTGCGAGCGATCGAGATAAACGCGATTATCGCGAGCGGACTCGCTCTCATCTTGGCTCGCGATTCCCGGCGAACTCGCGGCGGCGAACGCGCTCCTCCGCGCTTGAAATTCGAACTCGAGTCGAGAAGGATGATCGCGATCCCGCAGACGCGCCTATAAATACCGAGAAGGAAGATCTCGAGAAAGAAAAGGACAGCAGCTGACGCCGCGAGGCGCACGCACGCGCCTGATAATTTGTTTGTGCGCGCGCGCGGCCCGAGGCGGGAGTTCTCTCCGCGCCCAGACACGACGAGGCTGGCGGGGGGGGGATGGGGATGGGGAGGGGGATAACTAGCCCGAACCCTCTAATGACGCTGAAAATAAATCCTGCAACATGCAACGCGGACGCGACACGAAGGAAGGCCGCGCGCCGCCTCTGTCTCTCCGCTCCGAGCGCGTTCGAAGATCGCCGAATCGCGTTGCGAGTCGGCTCGCGAGCGGAAGAAAGGGACGCGCTTATCCTCGTTCGTTCCAGGATATCGATGTTAAACGATGTTGTAAGGAGGCACTTTGGCGTCGTTTCGCGTCCAGAAATGATCTCTTCCCCGAAAAGTCCTTTGCGCACCTTTGCCGTTTTTCCCAGCCAGCCACGATCGCCTTGACGATCCGTTACACGTTTCTGGCCGGAAGCGAGGACCTTATCGGCCCGATAGTCGGCCGATCGTTTCTTCTTTATCGCTCTCGATGCCGCCCGGAGAGGAAAGCGTGAGTCTGCAACGGAAATTCTCAGGACGATGCGTCATGCCGCGCGCGCGCGCGCGGCCTGGGCATTCTCAAGGTTGGGCTGTTACGGCGAAAAGGATGGATCCCGCGTCGATGAAGGAGCGCATCCGATCTTTTCCTGGACTCTGCTTCGCGAATTGCCGCGGAATTGTCGTCTCCGTGAGACGGATTGTAATTTCTTGCACGATAATGCGCGATATAGGCGAGCGAGAGAAAGAAACGCGAGCTTCTCACCAATCTAAGTTTCTCCCGTTCCCATTTTCGAGCTCGGAAAGTTTTATTATCCCGCGATAATATTGCACGACACGTCGGGAGAGAGGAGGCGTCCCGTCCGAGACTTTGGCCAACTCGGCGGTCCATCGCTGCCGGCCCGTCAATTTGAAATTCAAAAGCGGCAGAAAACATTTGTCGCGCAAGCGAACTTTGCGAGCGCGTTTGCATCGGAATAGATTTCCGTCATTGCAGTCTCGCGAGAGACCGCCTCTTTAAAAAATCATAGTGTACCGTTATCCCATTTTCCTTCCTTCTCCCTCGCCCTGCCTGTTCCATTTATATCGCATTCGGTAAACTTGCGAGGGATCGATAAAGGAGAGCGCCAGCCGAGATGTGTGTGTGCTCTTCATGAAACGTTAAATCCATTTTTCCGCCGTTGACTCGCGCGGCGGGTCGCCGCGCCACTCGTCAAATACCGCTTTTTTCTCTCTCTCCGCAGTTTTCTCTTTTTCGTCTCCTTTTTTTCCTCCCCCCCCCTCCTCGTCTCGTCCCGTTCCGAAGGGGGGAGGGATTTTGTCGGCCGCGTTTCTATCGCGGCGGATTACATCTCGGAGCTCGGGAGATCCTTTCGCTATCGCGTGCCTGCCGATGATGAGGAAAATTAGCCGGGCGCGCCCGGGACGGATTCGAGACATCTGGGCGGGCGTGGAAAATGCGTTCGTCAGGGGTGCAATCGCGCGGGGGTCGTCGCGAGCCTCTCGGGGGCGACGAGAGCGCGCGGATGCGATTCTTTGTCGTCGGATAGCCGCGCCGGTTTCCCAGGTGTCGTTCCCATTATCGTTCCCTCTCGTCGCGACGTGGCTCCTCGTGCCGTAATCGATTATTTTCGTGGGACGTCGCCATTTGCGGACAACAGCGGACAAGAGAGAGAGAGAGAGAGAGAGAGAGAGAGAGAGAGAGAGAGAGAGAGAGAGAGAGAGAGAGAGAGAGAGAGAGAGAGAGAGAGAGAGAGAGAGAGAGAGAGAGAGAGAGAGAGAGAGCGCGGAAGCTCTCTTCCGCTTCCAAGCTGACCATTCGCGTGGACCATTTCGGTGAAATAAATTCGATTCGAGGCGGCGATTGCCGCCGGTCCCCCTCCGCCTCCGAGATCGCTCTCGCGGTGCGGAGGGAGGGCGGAGGTTTACTACCCCGCGCGATCTCCCCCTAAAACAATCATCGCTCGGACTCGCAGCACGAAGACGCAGATTCTCATCGAGCGCGCATTATTGTTATTGTTATTCCCTCGACGCTGTCGCGTCGAATTCGCGTGTGAGAGAAAGCCTTTGTATGCCGCCCGATCGGATGCGGGGGGGGGCGATAGGGGGGACCGGGATGGAAGGGTAGGGGAGGGCAATAGAACAAAGTGGATTCCCGGCCTATGAGTCATCGTTGCATACACTCGACGTACGCGGCGGCTGAATGCACCATCGACCAGCTAATGCGCGAAGGGGACGCCGGCGGAGTGGGGCGGGGGGRGGGGGRGGGGGRGGGGGGGCGAGCGAGCGAGCGCCATTGTCGAGAGCGCGGCGCGCGTGGCGTACGGCGGAGCAGCGGATAGCAGACGCGAAAATAGGTTGGCCTATCCAACATCCGCGAGGGGGATCGGATCGGGGAGAGGGGGGGCGGAGAGGACCGGATCGGTCCGAGGGGTAACTTATCGATCGTTCGTGTTCGTTAACTGGGCCCCTTCGCACCTAGAGAAGCCTGTCGGGCGCGGCGGTGTCGTTTGATGTCCCGAGCGAGACTGCGATTGTTTATCCGATTGGATCTCTTGGATTTAGAGTCGCGCTCGCGGGAGGTGGCGGGAAAATTTGATTAGCTCCGCGCGGCGATGTTATTATTCTATTCTACATCGAAAGCGAGCCGAGCGTGCGGATCGCGGATACGTGCGTGATAAATTGTATTTGGCATCGTACAATCTGGTGGGAAAAAGTGCGAGGATGAACTCTCGAACTTTTGTCCGTCGAAATTCCACTAGATTCTAAACATGGCGTCGCGGATAATCGATTCAACTCTTAACCCGGTTGATCGCCGCGCTCGCGTTTCCGTCGATTCGATAAAGGCGTTCAAGAATGGCGTATTGTCTGCTGCTGCGTCGTCGTCGTCGTATTGTTCAGCTTGGTGGATGTAACTCGCGCCGGAAACGATGCTTTTGTCGGGCGCGTCAAAGTCAACGCGACACGTTCGCCATCGTCCATCGCACTCGCGCACTCGGCAAGTTCCACGCGGAGATGGAATATTTCTCGAAATCTTATTCAAATCATTCCGGACAGAAGAAAGTCCGCGCGTTCTCCTTCGCGGAGGCGAAAAATTCGCGCGCAAACTCGTGCCGTAAAATCTTTATGAGATCTATTCATTATAACTTTAGAGTTCGACGAGCTCTCGATAGAGTCCCGCCGAGTTGTCGGTATGTACAGTAAAATATGACTTCTCTTCGGAATTACGCGTCATTCCGCGTAATTCCTCCATAGCGTTCTCGCCGCTTTCTCCAACAGGAAAACTCACGGAGGGATCAATTCCGCGCGAATGACCAACGTCATCGTTCAATGAAACCGTGGAGGCGGAGCTGGAACTGGTCTATCTCTGTACATATGATGCCGGCGACAAGATAACATCGCGCGGCCGATCGCGGGAACTTTGAATTCCGATTAGGAATTCGTGCGCGGGCGGTTCGGCCGCGATTTCGCGACACGATCGTCTCCAGCAGATTTGCCAGCACGCGGTGCACCAGTCCAAGTCCGAAGCTCGTGCAAGAGTTCCGATATCGCGTGTTTTGGCTGGCACAGTTAGTGCCTTGAAACTCGAGCAGCTGCATGCGCGCCGCACGTACGGATATTGTGTGTGTGTGTGTGTGTGCAAGTTCCGCGCGTCCTCGCTCGCTCGATCGTAATTTTCGGCAGCGCGATAAAATGTCCCCTCCGATAGCCAGCCAGCCAGCCACCTCGCCACGGGCCTTTTTAATTTCGTTTTCTGCTACACGCCGATCGTTCATTGCCGACGTCACTCGTGGCCATTATCGCGCGTGCTCGAGGCTCGCGATCGCTGGCCAAATTACGAATCAGAACTTTGATAACGCCGATGCGACCCTGCGCCTTGTTTCCTCTGCATTCGCGAAGGCCGCTCGGGAAAAACGCGGAACTTTGGGCTCCGGCTCCATCTCCCGCTTCGAATGTTGAATCGCGGGCTGGTATCCCGCGTTTTACACGTTTCATCCGATTGTGACGTAATGACGAGCGAGAATAAGCTTCTCCGGATGCTCCGCGTAATCTGAGATTACTCGAAAGAGGAAAGGTAAACGGACGAAATCCCATTTGGAATTCCTAATTCGTGCTTTTATTTTATTTTATTACTTTAGCCGCCGGGAAGCAGCTCTACAATCTCGTATTTTAATTACGAGTCGGCCATTTTATTTAAAATTAGACCCCGACGCGGGACAAATTAGACGGGGGTTCGCGTTCGGTCGAATGAAATGAAATCGGCGTGCCTTTTTCTATGTGCCGCGTAATTGAATGCACGTGCATCAGCTGATAAAGTCTCCTATTTTAAGGCAGGGGCGTGATCTCAATTTTCCTCAGCTTATCGCCGTCGTTATCCAAGGCGATCGGCTTGTCTCGACGTTATCGGGCTCTATATAGTTACGTTATCGGGATATCCGATGATGCAAACGACGATGCGACGATAATCGTCGTTATAATATTACACGTCCGCTAGAATGATATCTTGGAGGAAACTGCGCATCGTTTCCGCACTGTCCTAATGATAATGCAATTTGTCATTTAAGCGTTTTCCGGATAGCTCATCGCTGTTGAGGATAGCTTCGAGCGGAACGCTCCAAGATTGAACGATTAAGAGGGAGTTGAGCGGGCAGTCGAGCGGAGTTGCCGTTGAAATGAAATTGCAGCTGAAAAGCGCGCGAAACAGGGCGAAATGAAACGTCCTTCATAGCGCGAGATGCATTTATGATCGGGCGGCTTACGAGCGGCGCGCATTTGTCGGCTGGAAGCTTAAAAAAAAAATTATTCGCCCGGTCGGACGAATCTATATCGCGAATAGCGCGCGGATGAAACGAGCGAGATGCGAGTAACGGCTCCATCTAACAAGTTTCCTCCGATTTCTTCCACGCGCGCGCGAATCATCGTTACCTCCTTTCCGCTTCCGCTGGCAAACGTATCGCGCGCGTTACGTTGTATACGTACGTAATAGTAATATATACATGCTACATTCAGAAGCGCGCCGCGGAAATGATGACGGCGATTCCGCAGCGGCGTGGATTCCGCGCATTTCGGAATACGAAGATTCGCCATTCCGCTCGTAGCGCGAGGCACATCGTGCGCGTTCGCGAAGGCAGATATCTCTCATCTCTTCTCAATTCCGAATTCGCAACGGCGAAGAATCATGCAAGAATCTTTCGAAACGCGACTGCCAGGCGCAGTAACGGCTAGAGGAGGATAAATAAGCGGAAGGGAATGCGATAAGGACGACGGACGCGCCCTTACGTAACGCGCGTGATCTCTACTCGCGCGCGTCCAATCATTCCGCGCGCCTCCGACGGCGGCGGCCGTCTGCTGAAAATTGCGAGCGGAATAAAACTTTATGTAGCGCGCGCGCGTATAAAACACGCGGCAGCGCCGCAGCGCGCTCATTCGACCGCGAGCTCGCGGTGGCGCGGCATCGCCGTGTCGTCGTATTTACGGCTGGATCCCGTAATCTTGCCTACTTCCGCTCCGCTCCGGAACATATTCCTCGTGACGCGGCGCGTGATGAATCGGATGAATCCCGATGCCGGATTCCGAGCCGAGCTTCTTCCCCGTGCGCGCGAGCGCGCGCCGAGCCAAGTTTATAACTAAACTTTGCCCCTCTCGAGTATTCTCGACATGGCGAGGGCGCTCTTCCGCGTCGCGCCTTGCACTCGAAGGTGAAGGGTCCCGAGAATTTTTGGGGCGTAAAATCCACGCTTCGCGATCATCCGCGTCTCTCTCTCTCTCTCTCTCTCTCTCTCTCTCTCTCTCTCTCTCGTTCGCGTCCGGGCGGATCGGCGAGTATTCGCGATGGGCTTCGACGCGTACTCGCGTACTCCAACGGGAAATTAGCGGCTGGAAAGCGGCTGCTCGCAGCGGCGCTTCCGTTAATTCGTACGCTCGATAATAATTGACGTAACGAGGACGTCGCCGATCAATGGCGCGATCGGTACATACGCGCCCTCCCCCCACCCTCTTCCGCCTCCCGTGCATATATTCCCGCAGGGCAGGATTGTGGCATGGTCCGGCCGACCGATTGTCCCGGGATCGCCGGGATCGGCTTTAGGAATACCGAAATGACACGCGGAAATTATGCACGTATCATCTGTCGCTTGAGCGACTGTCGCTGACTATTCACCGATTAATCGACATTTTTGCAGTCGCTCGTCCCTTGGCCGATCGCGGCTTTCAACGTAAGTTCAATCGGTGCCGCTCCATCACCCAAGTTTTTGCGAAAGATGTGCCGCTCAAGCGACGTGTTGTCGAGTTATTCGGTAACGAGGGCTCAGCGGAATCCCTGCAACTGAGAGATGATTCAGATTAGCTTCCCCTTTGGTATACGGGGGAGGGGGGGGATGTTTTTGTCGCTCGTGTAGGGCGTAACGTACGATTATGTCGTGATCATTGTGTAAGTCTCCGAAATGGGTCTGGCCCCTGCTATTCCCGCCTGGGCTGGATCAAGAAGCATTAGCTAGGACAGCAAGAGCGGTATTGCCCCCTGCCCCCTTCTGCCCTGATTATACCGGCGAGGCGGCTCCATCTATATTAGCGCGAGGCTGTCGCCTGGAAAGCGGAGATATACAAGACGTGCGTTTTATAAATTAAGAAAGTTGCGTCCCGAGGAGCCCCGGGATATATCAGCGAATACCGGAATAACGCGCACGCGCGTTTCTTCCCCGAAGCGAGCTTCCACGACGGCTCGACAAAAGTTGCGTAATTGTTGTCCATGCCGAGGAGCGGGCGGATCCTTGAAAAGTTGGCGAACGAGCGCGAGCTCGCCTCAGTCGGCAGACTAAGACCGATTTGACCGATTCCGAGATAACGAGAGTCGTCGGGATAACGCGATGACGGATAGTCGGAAAGTTTACGCGTATTCGGCTGCCTTGAGGCGAGCAACTTCCGCCGCGGTGTGCTGCTCCCCTGCATCTCCCCTGTGCATCTGCATCGAACACGCGTATACGTATAGATCATAGCGGAAGGTCGCCTACCGGTATTACGCGTTATATCCACGTGATTTATGAGATCACGCTCGACTCGCGCAACATGTTTGCCCATGCTGCAGAGCTAATCCGTCTCGCTTGGTCTCTCGCACTTTTCCTTGGAGGAACTATTTCCAGCAACACGATGCGCGGATATTCGCGCGCGCCTTGCGACCGAAACTCGTCAGCATTGTCTTTTCGCGCGCGCGCTCATCTATCTATTACCCTTTGTTCGATTACTCGCTAAAAGGCGATACGTCACTCGATGAGCCATAGCGTAATCCGACACTATTATGGCGCGCTTGCAACTGTAGAGCGATTAAGGAGCTTCTCGTGCAAGGATCCACCAAGACTTCATCGTCTTCTTTCAGCGTTCGCGAAATAAGACGCACGTGTTTTCCCTCGTAGCGGAAAAGTCCCGCGACAAACCCGGTATCCCGCTATACCCTCGGCGAACGATGGAGGAGCCACATCCACGCACGTGCGATTTCAATTCGTTCGTACCTTACGAATAATTCGTACCCCGCCCTCTCTCTATCTCTCTCTCGCTCGCTCGCTCGCTCGCTCTTCCCTCCGATGAAATTAGTCGCAACGACTGCTCGTGGCTCGGTTTAATTCTGTCTTTTCTTATCGCGCGTCGCGTATCCGGCTCCCGTTTAATCCGCGTCTCCATTTCCTCCAACACAATCGTCTCGAGATCTCTGAAAACAAGGACGGCGTAAGCGCTCTCTGCGTGCTTCCCTCCGAGAGAAGCACGAGATGCTCGCGGGAACTTGATCTCGTCACGTCTGGATGTTACGGGACATATCGGCAGTTTTTCAGCGGGCCAACCTCCGTTAGCTACGTTAGCATCGATAGCGCTTTCCTGCGTAAGCCTGCGAACAAAAGCGGATCCGAAGAAACGCTTGCTTCTTCCGGTCGAACAATGGGACGGGGCCTGGTCATCATCCAGATCCAGATGACTGGCATGTATTTCATTACGTCGATGGAATGTGATACCATCGATAGAAATTGGAGCGTTGGAGCATAGCGGGCAGCACCCGCCGCTTTCGTCCTCGAAAGCAGGATAAATCGCGCGGGGGGGAGGGAGGGGGAGGAGCGGAGCGGAGCATGATAAATAAATTCGGAACGTTGCTCTCGTCTCGCTGCGATAAATGATTACGGGGAAGGAGCTGCACGCGGCGGCCAATCGATGGTACCTTATCGGAAAATCCTCAGGGCGGCGGTACACAATGCTCGCAAATTATCATCCCGGCTCCCCCCTCCCCCGCCCCCTCCGCGGCTTCCTCGCGCAAGGGTATCCCGATTATTAATGACGTTCTCGATGTTACCGAGCCATCGAGCCACACCGAGCGCGCGCTCGTCATAATAATTGCTGTCGCCGCTCCGCCCTCCGCCCTCCGCCCTCCGCCCTCCGCCCGTGGAGCAAAATATTTTCCGCATTTCCGCGCCCGTGGCCGCCGGAAAATCCCGCGCGGGCCTGCAATCGCTCGCAGAATCAACATTGACAAAGGCTCCGCTTACGTGCCCGGCGGAATGCACACGCGCACAATTTTTCCAGCCGGTCCTGTCTCCCGCGACGTCGTCGTACGCGGGGGAGGGGGGGGGGCGAAATTGGATTACGGACTTTTACGTGCCGCCGCGGCTCGAGAGAAAGACAGAGAGAGAGAGAGAGAGAGAGAGAGAGAGAGAGAGAGAGAGAGAGAGAGAGAGAGAGAGAGAGAGAGAGAGAGAAGTAGCGTTGTGTCGCACCGTGGCGACGCGGGGTTCGCTGATGACGATAGCGATAGCGGAAGTCAAGGCGCGCGGCATGCAGCGCGGAAATCGTTGGCGGAAACGTAACGCGACGAGGCTCGCGTATTTATGTCCGAAAGCGATCTCACGGGGGCGGGGCGGGGGCCTCCCTGCGTCTGTTGATGCCGTGTTTTATTAAAGCGCTAGCATCTGGGCGGCTTTATTTATCGATCCGCTCGCGATGAGCGGCATGAATAGCCGGATTATCCGTCGCCCGCCGTCAAAAGGAGTGCATTTTCTTACGAGTGGGCCAAAGCCCGCTTTTACAGGCATCTGTTACTTGTTTCAATATCAGCTTCGAACCGCACGCGTGAATGATCAAGGGAGCAACGGAAACGCGCCGGTTCTTATTCGACGGTTAAGTTCGACGGGCTTGTTGACGCTTTATCAATCACGCGCGCTGTTTGCGCCAGCGGTTTCCTCTCCTCATCCGAAAGAACTAATATAATACCTCCCATCCCCTCTCCTTCGCGTCTCCTCCTCCTCCTCCTCCTCCTCCTCCTCCTCTGGGGTCGTATTGCCTCGGACAACAGTGATTTGCGGAAGATTGATACGCGCAACGGCGCGAGTGCGCCGCGATGCTCGGCGCAAAAATATCGACGCCGTCACTTACGAGCGACGGTGTTGGCTTACGATGTCGGCAAAAAGCTAATTGATAGATATTTCATAAAACACCGACGGCCGCATATTTTCGCGCTCGCCGCCGCCGGCTCCCCCGCCCTCTTTCTCTCGCACAGGCGGAATCTCCGATAATATTTGCTCATTATTCCGCGAGTAATTTCATCGTTAATTTAATTTCCCCGTCTTGCCGGCCTTCAAGCTCGAAGCTCCTCCGCCTTCCTCCGAGTTTGTTCTTCCCGCTTTCCGAGAAGGGTCGGAAAGCGGCGGGAATCCCCCACGGCGCGCGCGCGCGCTCGACCCGGCATGCCCCGCGTCTCGTTTTAACCTCGCGCTAGTTACGACGTTTGGGTCATTCGCGCCGCAGGTCGAACTTAATGGGACATGGACGCGAGCGGGTGAACGAGCCGTTGCCCCCCCCCTCTGCCGAGGGTGGGCGGGGGTGGTGTGGGGCGGCTGGGAAAGCGAGAGAAAAATAATAGGGAGATGAGAGAGGCGTTCCGCTGAAGCTAGAGCTTCAGAGCTTGCCGGATCGAAATCGTTTCTTTCGTCACTTTCCCCGGAATCGAATGCCCCCGCGTTCTCTCCGCAGCTTCGAGGTCATCGTCATCATCGCTGCTCGCTCATCGCGTTGTTTCGACTTTCCAGCAGCGCTGGACCCACGGCCGATCCCACATGCATACTCGCCCTCGTCTCGTTTCCTGGCTCCCGAAAATTCACTCCTCTCGCCCCGCTCCCGCGGGAACGTCCCCCGGGGTAGCGGGATGGCGCTCTCGAGCCGTTTTCAGCCGGCTGATGAGCCGCCAAGATGGAGCACGCTTGCATTTGAAAATTATCGGCGCTCCGAGGCAGAACGCTCCGAACGTACGTTCGCGTACGTAGTCACCGTTAAACGGGAAATATCCTCTCTTTCYCCCCCCCCCCCGCCATCCCCCTCCCCCTCTCGCCCCCTGCCCACGTTCGATCGGCAGTTACCCAGCGGAGTGCTCGAATGCAAATAATGATCGACGTTCGAGCTCCGATCGCTCGGTCAGTTCGTTAAGCTCCGTTTTATTTTCGTTCCTCGTGAATCGCTCCATGTTCGGATATCGACGTGAGATTGCCACGGGGGGACCGTGGCTATAATTCAACGAGCGGCGATAATTCCTTTATCCTCCATTAGCTTTCCTCCATTAGTATTCACTTCTCCGCTGTAAATGTATCGCCGACTTGATATTTAGCAGATTTCGAACGTGAAAATGTTATTCCCTTGGGAATTATTTAATCATCTCGCTTCATTTATCGTTTATCGCGCCATGACATCGATCGCTCTCATAGCCGTGTCATTCGCCCCGTTGTCGCGGCCAGAGGAGCTCAATTCGCGAGGGCAGAGATCGGCGAAGACCTCCCTCTGCGCACATCCTGCCTTCGGTTGCCGCGTGATCCTCGGCATAATTTTACACGAGGTCGCGCTCGTCCTTTGCGCGACTATTTTTACATTAGCGTACGAGCCACTAAGCCGAAACGAACGGCGCCCGCGACATGCGGACGCTTTGCAGGAATTTTACGATTATCGTAAGCGCTCCGAGTGAAATCGTAAATACAGGGACGTGCAAGCCGCACGGATGCGACATCGTCGTCCCTCTCCCTCTCTCTCTCTCTCTCTCTCTCTCTCTCTCTCTCTCTCTCTCTCTCTCTCTCTCTCTCTCTCTCTCTCTAGCGCAAAATGTCGAGCATTATTCGGCAGCATTTTCCTCAGGATCGGCGCGAATGTCGTCGAAATTTCCGAAACACCGTGCAAATTGCGAGCGACATAACGTTAACGCGGCCTCGCGATCTGATGTCGGCAATATATCGCAGCGTTGTTTTGTCGATCGAATAACGTGCGGATTTCACGCGGAACCCCATTTCGGTAGACGAAAGCGCTCTAGCAATCTATCCGAGTTATCGTTTTATTGTGACGATTATCGAATAAAAGGTTATTATTTTTTAATTCTACGTTTTTCAATTGGCTTTTAATTGGATTATAGATATATCCCCGCGCGCGTCCTCCCGCGAAATCCCCTTTATTGTTGAAGCCGTTATTACCCCTCCTTTGCATTTCTCTCTTTATTATTCCGGCTCGTTTACGTTCGGATACGCAGATATAAATTATGCCGCTATTCCGCGCTAAATTATCGATTTTACAGCATTCACGCCGACACACGTAATTACACGGATCGCAGCAATTGCCGCGTGGCCGCTGGCACGGCATCGTAGTATTCGCCGAATGGCGTAATCAGGGTTGCGAGGACAGGGTTAGGGGACGCCAAGGGGCGTCAGGGGAGGGAACGACGACGGATGCTACGCGGAAAAGATGGGCGGGAATAAAAACAGGAGGACTATCGGGAGGAGGGGGATCGCGCGTAACCCTCCCCCCCCCCCACACACACATCGATCGAAATGAAATTTATGTTACAATATTGACCGGTTGCTGCACCCTGCCGTCACGCTTCCCCCTCCCCCCTCCCCCGTCCTGTCAAGTCGCACGAGCGCGCGCGCGCGCGCGCGCACATGAGCGCCGGCACGATAAAAAAGAGAGTGAGCGAGGGGGGGAGGGGGAGGGGGAGGGGAAAGCTAGAAAAATATCGATGCGCGCGAAAGGAGGAACGATGACGGGGGAGGGAGGGGGAGCATGAGAAGCCGAAGCCAGAGACCTGTGCTGCTCCCCGTTGCAGCTTCGCCGTCGTAGCTCTTCGCCGCGTTTTTATATTTCAGCGCCGCCCTGGATTAATATAATTTATTCATATCGCTCTCTTTCGGCGCGCACGAGCGCGGATAATGTGTATATAGCTGTAGCTGCGGAGTAACGCTAGAAAAATATTTCCGGCGATAATGCCAAAGCTATGGAGATTTTTATGATCCCCGGATTCATATTTAATACACGGCGAGTTATCGCGACGAGTTATATAGCGCGGGCGAATGTAAAATTTATATTTCGGCTAATACGGTGCGCCCGCACATTTGCGAACGTGCGTTTTCAAAGTAATTAACTGGAATTTCCGAGTTGATGCGTCAGGCAGCTCGGCTGCAGCTCTCCCGAGCTAAGGTTCCGATGCGGCAAGCATAGAGTCGCCAAATTCGCTGAGCTTTGACCTTGTAAATATGGATACCGCAGTGGCGGGCGACAAAGATGCGTGTCTCGCCTTCGCTCTCTACTTTCCGTCTCTTCTCTGCCCGATTCCGTTAGCGGGCGGAACAAGCGCCCGCTTGTCCTCAGTCAGACAGCCGACAACCTTCCGCGTTCGATTCCAGGTCGAATCGCTGCTCAGACGTTGCTCTGTGAGCCCGCTAAAGTGCGACGCCCATGCATTCTCGGGTATTCACCGGCTGCCATCTATATATGCATATGCGGTAGACACAATATGCGGCGTTCGTAGGGCTCGCATGGATGCGCGCATCATGCAGCAGCAGCAGCAGCAGCAGCCGGCACGTGACCAGGTCGGAGGGGTGAGAGAGCGAGAGAGCATCGGGCGTCTCGTAGTTCGACAGCGGTGCGACCCCGAGGGGAACAACGCAGCGGGGATTCCCCCGCCACTCGTCGTGAAAACCGAAGCGGGATTCTGCGGGATGTTACGGCCTGTTTTACGATATTAAATCACGCCGCGCGGCGTGTACCCACCCTGTCCTCCCTTCCCCTTCCGGCAAACTCGTTCCGGGACGCGTCGGCTAACGCCGAGAGTAAGATATTGGCGCGGAGGAGCGGCGGGATTCGCTTCCATCCCCGCAAAGCGACCCCCTCGCCCCATGGCAAATTGATTCCATTTGCATACCGCGGGTCTATTGTGCGCACGCGCGGCCACGTGGACGCCGCGTACGCGCGTGTAATGCATAGAGAGCGAGAGCCGCTCGCCAGCACGCGTCACGGTAGCGCCTCGCGGAGCGGATGACTTCGATCCTTGACTGTCACCGTGCCGGGATAACGAGGGGCTGGGCCGGGAGGGGGTGGGATAATTTATCATCGATCTGCCATTATCTTCTCGGGAATCGCATTAGCGTGCAAGTTAAGAAGCCGGAGCTTAGCAGCGTCGCATCCGAGAGGGTTTTAAACGAGGGAAGAGACGCTTATCGTTACGCGATAGGGCAAAGCATGTATCCGAGCGCTCGTTTTCGCCTCTCTTCAATAAAATACATCGCGGCTACGCGATGTGAGGCGCGCTTTTCCGGTGCCTCTGCATTATGCAGCCCGGCGAATTATTACTTTATCGCGGCTTACGAGGGCGAGCGCTAAACGCAGCAAATGTGTCGAATTCGGCGGGGAATCATTCATGTCCCCCCCCCCGTCCGCCCCCCTCTCTCTCGGCTTTTTTTCTTCTGCACAACATCTTCCGAGAAGATTTGCCTTTATGCAAAACGGGGCGGGATTATGAGTTAACTTTTACGTCGCGTCACGTAAGTTTCGGGACGTTGCAGCGTGCAAAGTTACACGGACGGTATTGCATTTCTCGCGATATTATGCAGACTGAAATATTTTCAACAATATTGCCGGAGTAAAACGTTGCTTTAGTAAAATAGCAAACTTCGTATCCGGCCGTGCACGGGGGAATCACGTCGGGAATCAGTTTCAAAGCACCATCGAGAGTACAGCTTTCTTTTCAGAGTTATCGCGTAAATTCGTAATCCCGTTAATTCCATAAACTTCACTTGCCCCACGCATTTCCGGCCGAGGTGGGGCGTTTGCCCCTCGGCAAGAAGCGAGCGCGTGCTCCACAAAGAGGAAGGCGCAGCGCGCGACGACCTCGTGTCACCACGACACGCATCGCGAAACGAGCGTTGAAGAGAAAGAGAGAGAGACAGAGAGAGAGAGAGAGAAAAAGAGAGAACGCTGCCTCGATAACGATCGTTCTGCAGTTCCATGCGACGTAGCGAGGCATGTCGCGTTCCTATGTGTCATCAGTTGCTCGCGCGCGATATTAGCGATATGCCAGCACGCGTCTCTGTGTGACACGCGTTCTCCTGATTCGGAATTGTGAACGCGCGTCCTCCTTTCGCGAGGGCGATTCGCGTGAGGGCGCGATCACGTGCGTTCCGCGCCGAGCGTTATTACGGCCCGCGGAACGCGAGAAGTGCCCCATCGCGACTCCAGCGCCGCCCGCGAGACCGCGCTCGCGTCGCGGCGCGAGGGATGCGCTTCCCTTGATCGCGCGCGTCTTTCCTCGGGATATGGCCGCGACGCGCCCCTACGCTGCTCTCTCTCTCTCTCTCTCGCTCTCCCCCCGCGCGCGAGGATGCCGGAAATGGGAATGGAATTTCGCTCCAATTTTATGCGGCAATAACGCGCGCCCACACACCGCGACGTCCGCCAGCCAGATTTAATCTGCGCGCCGTAACAAACCCGATTGACGTGCGGCAATTTGTTCCGCGCAGGATGAGCCGCGAAATGAAATTATTAAATTCGAGATTGCCGCTCGCGAATGCTTATGCGATCGGCGAGCACCGCCGTTCGTATTACCGCGAAAACCGTCAGGCGATTATTAAATTCGGGGAAACGTACATTCGCACGACGCACGACGACGGGATTATCGCGATGGTATCTTACGCGATGGTGGTGTGTTTTAAAAGCGGTCCTCTCTCGATTCGTCCCTTGGCTGCCCTTGTGCAGGACGACAACGACCGGGCGTCGCATTTGTCTCGGAGTGCGGTAAATCGATAAAGCAAAGAAATCGTATTTACCGCGACATGCTTTGCGAAAGTCCGCGTGCCGACATTGTTGTCCGAGATACTTTCGATGTCGCGATTCTTCGGAGCATCAATATTCCGCGATTCCACCTCGTTTTAGATCCTTTCTTCTCTTCGGACTCGAATCTCTCGAGTTACGAGAATATTTCCGGCTCGACATCTCGGATACAAAATACAATCGTCGCTTTTCGTTTCGCTCGCAGAGTCGAAGCACTCGTCGGTTAAGCAGCTTTGGTGACGCAACAGCCGATACTTACACAACGTATCGGAGTAATCAGAGAAATGCTCCAAGAATGGCGTTACGGGCGACACGAGTGAGCGACGAAGCCCACTGAAACAAATTAATTCCATTTGTCTCCCGTTCTGCAGCGCTCTAACTTATTCCAATTTACGGATCGCGTCTCTCCCCCTCTTTATCCGCTCGCCTTCTTCAAACGAACGAGCGGGCCGGCAGTGTAAAAAGGCCGAAGCTATGCCGCGTGCACTCGCCGCGGGATTTTTAATTTAAAGGGGCGTAACGGGGTGCCAGAGTTAGTCGGCGCCGCAACGAGATTAGGATCGACATCGACCATCGGCGCGCCTGGCTTTGATTTTCTCGCGATCTGCTAAATTGCGAGAGGAAAAATTTGGAAAAAATCGTGTGCCGGACGCTCGCGCAATCGTCGACCGGAACGAATCCAATTCACTCCCGCTATTTCTGTTTTCCCGCGTAAACGCGGTTCGAAGCAGCGTAATGTTCTCGGGAATTAATGCGGGAGGACGATTCCGCTTCTCCGAGTTTGAAACTGATCCGGGCACGGGCACGGGACCGTCGTCAACTTCCCCGCGAATCGGAGGGAGGGGAAACCTGCCCCCTCTGCCCCGGGCGATTAAATCCGACATCCGGCATCTTCCTCCGAGCGTCTCCTCCGGGCTTCGACGCGGAGAGAAACTCGTGTCGCGATCTCCTCGGACGACTCGGTCTCGTCCAGAGAACTCCCATCTTTGGCCACATCGTTGGAAATCTCAGCCCGATCTTTCCTCTCGCATTGCCTATTCGTTCCCCTTTTTCTTTTGTCGGTCTCTCTCTCTCTCTCTCGAGCCCTGCGTCGTAGCTGCGGAGCACAGCGATCTGTGTGTGCTACGGTTTGACAGGCCAGAGACACGCACGCATTCCTTCCTCGGCGAGACTCTGCCTGTCCGCCCCCGCCCCCCTACCCCCTTTTCACCCCCTCACCGCCCTCTGGACTGGGGCGGCAGCGGCGGTGATCCTTGGCGCATCGGCGCGACCGATGAAATTCCGCGCGTTCCGAGGTTCATTTCGCGGAATATTGAATGAACTCGGCGACGGCGCAAGCACGACGCAAGCTTGTTCATGCCGCGATAATCAGGGTAGTAATAACCGCGTTGGTTATTTATATAATCATCGGAGGCTCGGATTGGGATTCCCCGGCGCGATATTGTTCAACTTTAAATCTGCAATGAATCGAGCTCTCGATTACGTTCCCTCCCAGCTCCCGATAAACATATTCGCAGACCGCGGCCGCACACAGAGAACGCGTGTAGTTGCATAACGAATGCGTTAATCGCATCAGCTCGCGCAAATCCTTTGTGTTTCCTCGTTTCGATGCGCCGAGAGGCAATCCCATCTATCGGCAGTCCCTCCTCCCTCCCTCTTGGTTCTACTGTTTGCCTGTACGCGCGCGCATCCCCCGAAGGGCGTCGGGAGACGACCCTTGGCGAAATTAAATTCTACTTTTTCACGGCTCTCCCCCGCTTCATTATTGCACCGTGCCGCACGCTCGTGCAATGAGGAAGAATGAGGAATCGTGAGCGCCGGCTGGTCTCTCCGGGAAATCTCGATCGGATGACTCGCGTTACGCGTTTATTCTTTTGTGAGATCGTCATCTCGTTAATTCCGATGCAGGTTGCAACTCGCCGCTGCAGATTGCTCGCTGTATTTTTTCGCGAGACTCGCGTCGATCCGAGCGAGTACTTGGCGGATTAGAGTACTCGCCGCTTTCATCGCGGGCCTTTGTCGCGACTTTTGAAAGCGCCGCGCACGGATTGATCATCTTCAAATTGCCGGCCCGTAAATTCCGTCGTCTCTCTCTCTCTCTCTCTCTCTCTCTCTCTCTCTCTCTCTCTCTCTCTCTCTCTCTTCCCGATAACAGGCGATATTCCAGTCGCCCTTTATTGCTGTGGAATCGACGAGTGTCGGCGAGAAGACAGCGGATGATTTTGCGAAAATGAGGATGCCTGCATCTGCGGATTCTTGAAATGCACGTTTCTCGAATATAGCATCAATCGATGGTCCCCGTCACGTATTACGAGCTACTTTCCTCCATCTAATCATCGGTCTTGTTTCTTTCCAGGTGAGTACGAGCAATGCGCCGATCGAAACGACTTACCCTGGCACGATCGGATTGGGAATAGGTCGGCTAATAAAATACGGTAAATTAAAACATACGATGGCGCACATGGGTCATTCGTTCCGCGTTTCAACGGTGAAGCGTATCTACAGCTCCCATGCTCTCATTATTAATAATTTTATCCTACTCGCAGACAGAAGTAATTAAACCCCCATTTATAACTGTTAGACAAATTTTATCAATTAATTGACTTGCTTTATTTCATCACTTGCCACTATTTATACAGATAACACGAATTTATACAGATAAACCTCTAATAACGACTAATTAAACTAGAAATTTTCTAAGCTAACGATCTTGAATAAGTAGAATGTTTTGAAAACATAAAATAAAAGTACCAATTTTCTATTAACTTGTAAAATAATTATATTACCTCGATACAGCGATATTTCGCTTTAACAGCGAAAAGAATAAACGTATACCTCAATACCAAAGACGATATAATTTTTCAACACACACACATATATATATATATATATATATATATATATCATAATTCATCATAACGTACACGAGGTACCGTATATAAATAAAAACCCCCGTATATAAATAAAAAAATAAATAAGTATATAAATTACTATAAGATTATATCAGCTCGCTGATTAGTTCTCGGGTAAACATAGCCGAGAATAAGAAGAGGCCTAGGCGACCTGTGAGCGTAAATCACTTAACGCGGCTCGCTAAAGGACTGACCCGGGGTCGTGGCACGCGGGACAATTACAAGCGCGAGCCCGCGAGGCGAAAAGCATCATTTCAGCATCGATTGCTCAGCCGGAGCAAAGGCGGTTTTATCTATCGCGACATAATCCGCGCGCGGCTAATTCTCCAAAGAATTTCCGCAGGGTCGGCGAGCGAGCGAACTCGAATCGGTTCCCCGGAAAACCTTTTCGTTCCTTTGTTACGCGAGACGATCGTTACAGCTGTTTCCGCGCGGTCGGTAGTTGAAGAGCGAACTACGTGCACGGAGCTACTTAACGCCGCTGCCTTCCGAGCGTTCGGCCTTTTATAATAACAAGCGTTCCTCTTAATAATGACCGAAACGAGAAAATTGCGCCGCCGCTGTTATCAATGAAGCTACCGTGCGCCGGGCTCTCGCGGGCGCTTTTACGCGGAAGATCATTAACGATCGGCGATGTTTTATGCAGCGCGAGCGGAGAGAGAGAGAGAGAGAGGGAGAGAGGGGGGAGGGGGAGAGAGAGAGGGAGAGAGGAAGGGAGGGAGAGAGGTGCTTAATTTTTAAGGAGAACCCCGTCATCGGGCGGAATAAGATTCCCTGCAAATTTCGTGCGCTCGTGCCCCCCCCTCTACCCCCTCCCCCCTCTCTACCGGGACTTCCCGGCGGCGCCGTGCATATTTAAATCGCGCTTCAGCCCGCCGGATATTCGATGCTTAAAGGCACGCGCAATAAAGCCTCGCCCCGTCCGTCCCGTTGCGCAACAACGCGCGCGCGTCAAGTTTCGCGCAAGCTTCTTTAGCTCCGATCCGGCGCTAAAAGCGTTAAAACAAGAAGAAGAAGAAGAAGAAGAAGAAGAAGAAGCCGGAGACAACAATGAAGCCCGCGAAGCGGTGGGAGAGGGGAGGGGGATTACTGCCAGGCATATTGGAAATGCCGCGTGAATCGAGAACACGTTTAGCCAATCGCGTCCGCGAAGATCCGCGCGCGACTGTTCTCCCGCCGATAATGCACTCGCTATTGTCGGTCTGCGCGCCGAAGAATTACGAGGGGCGGGKGGGGGRGGGRGGGGCCGGGATCTGGAGCAGCCCGGTGCACGTAACACGAGCGGGAAATTATGTACGAGCGTTTCCGGTCGCTCCGAAGGCAATTTTAACGTCCGCGTGTCGGTCGAACTTCGCCTGACTTGATCCTCTCCAAGGTGGAGAAGAGGGCTTCACGCGAGGCGTTATCCCGTAGTTATTACACCGCGTCCGATCCCGCGGTTCGAGTTCGCGGATGTAATCGCGGGAAATGGGCAATGGCGGGCGGCCTGATCTGATAATCGCGGGGCGGATTCCCCTTGTTTCCGCACGCCCGGCGGGTTTCGCGCCGTCTCTCGCGAGCGCGCGGTAATTGCCACGTGGAAGCGGCGCCTCGTTTCGGCTCGCTCCGTTACGTGTTCCGGGAGTCTTCCGCTGTTTTTCTCTCTTTTCATTCTCTCCCCCCCCCCCCCCCCCCCCCGTGTCCGCGTGGCTGTGTGTGCACATATATATATATATATATATATATATATATATGTGCGCGTGTACACGCGCACGGCTGTCCGCGCCTAGCGCGTCTCGCCTACTCCTCCCCATCCCCCCCCCCCCCCCCCCCGCCGCCGAGAGGGCGACGACGAGAAATTGCAGGACCGGAGCGCGGACGAGCGAGATGGAGGGGGTGCCATTGTGCCGATGGTTGTTTTGATCGCGCCGCCCTCCAGATTTCATTTCAGCATGATTTCATTTTCCAGCAATGAAATCGGCGTGCCGTTGCGCGCACGCGCAATTATCTCGCAACCGTCGGATTAATAAGTGACGAAGCGCGATATTTTTCTTCTCCGCTCGCTCCGTCCTCCGTCCTCGTTTCTCCGCGTGGATCGCGTTTATTTCCAAAGTTTAACCGCGCGTCCATTATGCGCCTCTGCAATCCTCCGTGAGGCACATTTCGCCACGGCACGTGAGCACGATGCGGCCAGGTATCCCGCCAGCCCCGTTATTCTTCTCGCAGCAGCAGCCGCATAATTAAACAAATAACAGCGTATTAATTCCGCAGGGTTCTCGCCGGCCGCGTCCGTGTCGACGTTTGCGTGAAAGGACGAATCTCAGTTTTTCCGCGATACCTCGCCGACCCACCGACCTCGTAAGATAAAGAGAGAGTCACAGCGAGAATTCCGCAACTGGATATTGCTCCCTCCTCTCCCCGGCAAATTCGCTCCGTGCGTTTATCCTTTTATCCTCCGCGCTCCTCCCCGCGAAACGGGGCGAACACCGATGGTCGACCAAGTGCATTACGCATCCCCTCCTTCTTCCCAGTGGGACTTGTCTGACCAGCGTATTGCGGAATTATGCGTACGCCGGGAGCAAGTGTCGACCTCTGCCCGGTCGCGTGTCATGACCCCGCAGTGGTCGCGCGCGCGCGCGCGCGCACGTGTTGCTCCGGCATTCCTGAACGCGGCGTTTCCTCTTTCGTGCCCAAGTAAAAGTGACGCGGGGGAGCGATAACGTTGGACGCGCGGGGCGTAAAAATAGGGTGCTCCGTTTGAAGGGGGTTCCAAGGCCCTGACCCGTTAAGCCAGCCAGCACGAGGTCAGCCGGGGCGTCTCAAGCGCTGTTGCGCTATTTAAGTAATCCGTGAGATAACGATCTATCTCGCCGAGCCGCTTAATGTCGGACTGAGAATAATAGCAGCGCCAACTAGCGTCCACCAATCAAAGCCGAGAGTACGATTCGCGTTAGGGAGGGGGGGGGGGGGCGGAGAGGAAAGATATCAACCAGACGGGCGTTTTGCTCTCATTCTCCGGTCCGGCGCGGACCGGCGGAGATTCGAGAATCGAGGGCTCGAATTGAAGTCGGATCGAAGTCGCCCCCGAAACGGGATCGAGATGTTTCGCGCGGTTTGAAATCATTTATAGAGCCACTTTCGCGCTCGATATGTCCGATCTCTGTCTCGTTGATCTAGAATCGTCCCTCCCGGGCAAACATATTCTATTTACATCACACAAATTAATTTACGCGTTATCCCCTCCCCCTCATCCCCGGGCGACAATAAATTTCTGATCGCGCGTGATCGCAAATGCGGAACTAAACGATATCCGCGCATGCGCGGCAGATAATCCGCCAATGTAGCTCGATGACGAGTGCGCATCGCCCTTCCGAAGGAAAGGAAAAGGAGAGTGCATATGCTAATCCGCGGCTTATTTAAGTCGCGGCGGTAAATCCGCGCAGGAGTCCACGCTGACGGTCGCGTCTACGGTAACGTTCGCGATAACGTTCGGCGGCGTATTGCGACCTAAACGTACTCGGGGGCGCTTTATTCTCAGCGAGTAACAACGGCTATTTAAGGCCGGTGCCACGTGGCATTAGCTATCGATGTAAAATGGAAATGCGATCGAACGGAGGACCGGCCCGGCCGTAATAAACGACGCCGATAAGCGACACGGTTTTCAGGCGACGCCGTGTCTTTCCGCCAGCGGGGCGTTACTTATGGCGCCGGCCGTTTTAAATTCTCGAGTCGCTAGTTATGGAGCACAGCACCGTGGATTTATGTCGGGGCTATATTTACGGGAACGGGAACGGGCGGGAGGAGGGCCCAAGTAACACCGCGACAACCGTAATTTCTTTCGGAAGGGATCGACCTCTCGTGTGACAGCGAGAGAGAGAGAGAGAGAGAGGGAGAGGGAGAGGGAGAGCCCGTTATCGGGCGTGATATTTTCGTTCGACCCTCATTTCAGCTTCGCGCGAGCTGTATTCCGGCCGCGAAGCGCGTTTCAGCGTACTCTCGCGTATTTGGCTGGTCCTCCCGGGGGAGGAGGAGGAGGAGGGGGGAGTGGTGGGGAGCGGGGCGGCATGAAATCATAAAGAGAGAGAGAATTAATTCGGCTCGGTCAAAGTACATTCGCGCTCCCTGCATTTCGCGATTCGCCGAGAGAGAGAGAGAGAGAGAGAGAGAGAGAGAGAGAGAGAGAGAGAGAGAGAGAGAGAGAGAGAGAGAGAGAGAGAGAGGGAGAGAGGGAGAGGGATGGGGGGTGAGAAAGGGAGGGAGATCGGGCGACTCTTTTTCGTTGAGCAAATTGCAGGCGCGCGAAAGTGGAGGAGGGTTTAAAGGGGAGGATACAGCGCGTCGGCTCTGACGCGCTAAAGTTGGACAGCGGCGGCGGCGTGGAGTTTAACGGGCAGAAACAGGAAAGTTCCTTTGAGAGTCATGATGAAACCCGAGCTACACGAGGCGAGCTACCCGAGCCCGCATGTATATACTCGGCCGGTCGCGCGTTATCAAGCGAGGGCTATCAAAAAGACGTGCGCGTCGTAGCGGCAGGAGCAGCGCTGGCCGCTCGCGATGTGTAACGTTTCTCGCAGCAAAAGAGCCAGCCCTCTGATGGCCGCGCGTAATCGGAAGCTTGACGAGATTACGCGCGTGTGCGCTCGCCTCCGGAGACCCTCGGTAATGCTATTTAAATACGGGACGCGAGATTATCGGAGAAACGGATGCACGCGGCGGGGGCATCTTTCGTCGGAGCGGCGAGCTTTTTCTTTCTCTCGCACCGCTTGCGGGCGGGAAGAATAATGAAATAATGTCGGTTCTCGTTTGCTCAGTTCCGACGAAAGAGAGATGGAGAAGACACCAGAGTTGCCGAAAGCGTCGTTACGCTGGAGACGAGACTCAACGCTCGGACGCAAGAGCGCGAGCTTTGAGGAACGGGTGTGTCCGTTTGATGAAAACCGACACCGAGGAAGGCGCACCGCGCCGCTCGCGTGTCGCTGACCGCACTGAATGCCTGTTACTCGTTGCGCCGTTATAAGTCAGCCCCCCCCCCYCCCMCCSCCSCMAATGTGTGCGTACGCTCGCGCACCGCTAACGAGCGTTAACGCGTGCACCGTGTCGGCCGAAGAGTAATGCCGCTTTTGCCGCTCTAGAATCTCTGACCGGCTAATATAGCGCACATCGTGCGTGCGCTCGCGCCTAACCGCGCTTGATTCGCAAAGCGCTCTCGCATCGCTTACGGATCAATTAACGCAGCTTGCCGTGAATCTCGATTGCGCATGCGAGTCCGTAACGCCGGAATAACGTCGCGAAACGCCGATGTTGCTGAAAGTTTGCCGCTCGAAGCTGCGCTCAAAGCTGATATCTCGTGCTCGGTTTGTTTCGAATGAAATTATCGAGCGAAGCGCGTATCCGGATAACTTTTAATACGGAAATCAGTTTTTGTCGAAAGCTCCTTAAAGTCAGCGTCACGAAGCGCGCGCGCGCGATGGCGTTATCGGGCGTCGCCTGTAATCCCCCTTGTTTACCCTTCTTACCCTTATCCGGTATCTACGCTCGCGTTAGAAATAATTCCGATATCTCCGCCACGATCGCTCGCAAAGTGTCCCTAGCTGTCCATCGCGCGCGAGCGCGCGCGTCCAGGAAAATCTTATCAGCCCCTCGCAATCTCTCGCGCCCCGCCGCATATCTCGTACATCCAGTTCGTGCAGTTTGTGCTTTCCCTAGGTCGGGAATACCGCACCCTCATCGGGGTGCCTGGTGCCTCGGGAAAGTACAGCGCGCCGTGGCAACGACGGCCTGTAATTATGAGCGAGGACTCGCCCGCCCCCTCCCCCTACGACTGCAGCGGCCCTATCATTCGGTCTCCTTTTGCACTTTGACTAGCAGCTTCGGCGGTACGTTCTGATTACCGTCGCGCCAACGTCGTCGCCGAGCGTTCATCGACGACCGACACGTAGCCAGCCGCCGCCTCTCTCTGCGGCTAACCCGCGGAACCACCCTTGCCCGGCGGGGGTGGGAGGAGGAGATGGGTGCCGCGGTTAGGCGAGGTCGGCAGGAGCCGGGAATGTGTTGTTCCCGGTGGCGCGCGGCTCGGCTCGGCGCGAAAGAAATCCCGCGATCATCATCACCGCGCCCATTAAACCGATCACGCTTTCGCGGCTACCCGCTTCACGCCGCCCCCGGCCGGCGGCCGCTGAAATCCCGCTCGCGCGGGATCCCCTCCCCCTTGCCCTTCCTTTTATTCGCGAATGAAATTCGTAAACGCGACGAAATGCCATTTCGTTTCTGTTCGATCAATCTGTGCCGGCTGCCGGCGTAAATAACATCACCGGCTAAACTTTTTAATCCCGACGGCAGGTGACGCAAATGGAACGTTGCTCCGAGCCAGTGGAATAATGGAAATCGATAATAATTACGATCTATTTGCAATCTCTCATTCCCCGCGGCGTGTGGAATCGCGCAAATTAGACGCCTTTTATCCCGCGCGCGCGCGCGCGCGCATGCGCAACGTCGTTGGGCGAATCGCTGATTCGCGACTCCTCCGCTGCTATCGGCGGTGCGTTCCTTCTTCGTTGTGCAGCTCGCCTTGAAAACGCCTTGCCTCCCTCCCCCGCCGTGTCTGTCCGTCCATCTCATCCGCTCTGCCTCTGCTCAGCATTCGCCGATCGTTCTCTTCTTCGATCGCCCTCGGCCGATGATCGGTCCGAGTACGAGAGCTAGCCGCGGTTCTTCCGCATCGCATTGCGAACCTTGCATCTTTCGTCTCCATTTTGGAACGAGCTTGCATTTTTCGAGAGCTTGCGAGCTCTCTCTCTCTCTCTCGCCCGCGTTACTTTTAATTTTAATTTTACGGGGATAAAATTTCGGTAATAGATCAGGAACGCGACGTGGGCGCTATCGAGGATTATATCAGTGATAATCCGATCATCCTTAATGGGATGAGCATTCGATAACGCCGGTCGCCAATAAATTTCTGATCACTCACTCGATAATCCCTCCCGGAGCTTTCATTATTTTATTCGCGGGCATGTAAATAACCTCGTTAGCCGAATACGAACGTAACGGCAACAAATAACGCCAGTCCGTGAAATATCGATGAAAATACTACATTTAATATGGCCGATCTGATCCGCCGCAGCGCGCCCGCGTACTTTTATCCGGGCAACTTTGTTAGCCGTTTGAATCGCGCTCCCTCTTTCATTTTTTTATCGCAACTGGCGGTATTACGTCTTACGCTTGTCCCGGAAAAATCCCTCCGTTTCTGTTACAATTCCAACCGCAACTTTGTTATAAAAGCGATTGCTGTTTGCGCGATGAGCGCGCGCGCCCTCGGTCGCGCGTCCCCCGAGGCGCTATTTATCGAACTTTTGCATTAATTCGCTCTCGTGATCACATTGCTGGTCGCTAGTCGCGACGCGAGCCTTTATGCCCGCGATAATAACCGGCCGAACCGACAACTATCGATGAGAATACTAATGAATTCGATCAAACAAACCAAACTCGAGTGGAATGCCAGAGTTCAGCGATCTCGCCTCCCGAGAAACGATCGCGCGTATGCCGCGGTATTATAAATAATCATGACGACGCGAGTTGTCTTTAATTAGAGCAACGCAGCGGCGTCGAGCGATATGAGCTGACGCCGGCAGATGCGAGCCGCGGCAATCCCGAAACTAGAGATCAGACTCGATCCTCGACGCTGCGAAGTAACGCGACGCGACGAGCAAGAGACTCGCGCGCCTGTTTTCTCACTTTCTCTCGATTCCTCCTCGCTCGTTTCCTCGACGAGCTGACACTCTCAATTAACCGCAATTCCGCGCGGGATTCGCGCTTAAACGAGTCGAGCGGTCGCCAAGTAACGCGACAGCCGGCACTTGCGGCCGAATCTGATCGAGCGAATTAAAGACGAGAGAGAAACGCGGCCGCGCGTTTAGCACGCGTCCGCGCTTTTCCCCCGCTTCTTGCTTCGTTCGTCGACGTCGAATCGTCGGCTCGAGATGCGTCGCGGGGATCGAGCAACGCAAAACCGGCGGCGCGGGGGGAGGAAACGACGACACAACGAGGCGCGACGCGTACTTCTCCCCGCTTATCCGCCGCCCCGCTGTCGATCGGGTATCGCGTCTCACGAGCCGCTATTTGCCGCTTACGAAACGTAAATAACGGTATTTATCGTCTGCACTTACTGCGCAGATGTAATAACCCGCCGCGCCGCTCGCCGGGGCGATGTGTAACAATTTTCCACGCGACAGCTCGACGAGCCATTAATTATTCCGCGCGGCTATCCTCCACGCGAGATAGCCGGAATACAGTCCGCCCCTGCTTGAGAATTTCAATTACTCTAGCCGCGGAACTTACAATTAGCCCCGTGACTAGACGAGCGCGCGGTCGATTCGTCGTAAGTAGGATGCGCTGCGACCACCGCGAGGGCGCCTACATATGTATCCGTCGCGATTATGCGGCATTATTCCTGAAACGAAGCCGTAGCTCGAAGCACGTCGCGTCGCAGCGCGCGGGGTTTCCCCTGATAATTCCTGACGCGCGAGCGGGGCTCGCGGTCACGTGTTACTTATCCCCTCCACCGCGCGCGCGTCCGCCAGAAGAAACCCGCTGGATTACGGGGCGCCGATCTGCGCGTGCGTGCACGAATCATGGCGTTTCGCAATTTGGCCGGGCGAGATTCCGCGCGGACGGAGAGAACGACCGACGGTTTACGATTCGTCCTCCGGTGCTCGCGTAGGCGAGCAACGGTGCGAGTGGCATCGCTCGCTGCGAAACGGAACGAGCGAGCCTATAGACGCGACCGTGCATCATCGTTGCTGCAGAAGCTTCCGGCAGCTGCCGGCCGAGCTCCTGCCGGCCGCACGATTTCAGAACGGCTCCGCCGTTTCGATGCGCTCCTGATCTTCGTCGGACGTCAACTGCCGCGGCATTCAAATGCGCCTTTACGACTACTCCCCCCTCCCTCTCGCGACGTTATCGCGCGCACGCAACGGCGTCTCTTCGACGCTTTTCCGCCGCCACGAATAATCCCGACCAATACTCGCTCGTTACCGCGGACGGTGCAGCTAGTAATCTCCTTTCGTTATGCTTGCCGATAGATCGTTAGGTTAGATCTACACAGCGAGGCGAGGCTTGAACCCGAGTGCAAAAGGAAGGTCAGCTGCCGGTGACAATTAAAAGGCTCCTTTTGCGGGGTTGTTCGCAACGCGACGCGGCGCGCGTTTTCAACGTTTTCGTTTGTCTCGACGCGAAACGACGCGAAAAAGTAGCTCGCTGTGTAATTATCGAGACATCGCGGACCCCGCATAAAAAGATAGCCAGTCCCGATTACTACTCGCCAACTGGAAACCCGCTTTGACCGTTGCGCGACGCAGTAACTCGGAGAGTCACAATCGCGAGTCGCGAATATTACGTCGCGGGCATTTCGATCGGCGGTACAGGGGAGGGGGAGGCGGCGGAACGAGCGACAAAGTCCTAAGCTTCTCGACCCAAACTTAATTCGGTTCGCGAATCCCGACGTAAAGTCCGTCACCGGCTCCGCTGAGCCGAGCGAGACGGCCAAGTTTGTCGGTTCGTAAGATTCGCCGAATGTAATTCGCGCGCGAGTAATAGCTACGTGGTCAGGATAATACGACTTTGCGTCTTCGTTGATGGTACCGCTCCCTCGTCGCGTGTCCGCCGAGTTCAATTTTTCCCCCTCCCTTTTTTTTAATTAAACTCGGGAATGTAACCTCTCCCTCGCTCTCACGTTAGGAACAGAATTCGCCGCGAGTCCCGCGTACGTCGCTTGGTTCGATTAAGAGCGGCTCTTTGATGCGGCCGCCGGTATCGATCGGATTCTGCGAGAGCATCGTGGCGCGATGAAATCACGGATTGCATAACGCAACGGCCGCGAACGAGACGAGAAACCGCAAAACGAGGAGTCTACTCTTTTCCCCTCCCCCCTCCCCCCTCTCTCTCTTTTCTTTTTGCCCCCGATATCGATCGGGCTCCGTATTTCGACGATGGCGCGGCGTGAATTCCCGCTGTGTCGCCGCGTATCCGGATATAATACGCAGCCGTCGATGCACCGCTATCGGTCGTCGCCTGCGAGAAAGCGACCGCGATTTCGTCCCGCTCTCCTCCGACATTCAGCCGTTGAAATTATTCGAGCCGAACGAATCGACGCGCTCGGGAAAACTCGCTCGCCGCGGAGGCAAACCGCCTTTATCCCGCGGCCTGCGTGTAAAGTTGGAGGAAATGCCGCGGGCTCGTATCTCTCGCGCTTTCGGTGTTAAAAAGCCCGTGGCAGATAATCTTTACGACATGGCTCTCGGTGCGCGAGCATTGGAGAAGCGTTTGAGCGTCCCTCGACGCGGAGAGCATGCGGCTTGATACGAGCGATCGGGCATCGCGCACAATGCGATGCAACGAACAGCGCTGGGAGAATATCGGTGAAACGAGCGTTTTCGTTCGCGCTCGTCGTCATAGACAATGCAGACGAGAGAGAGAGAGAGAGAGAGAGAGAGAGAGAGAGAGAGAGAGAGAGAGAGAGAGAGAGAGAGAGAGAGAGAGCGGGGAGGGGGGGAGAAAGCGTACGAGCGCGCCGGGCTGCTCCTCCCTGCGGGGGAAAGTCGGGATAAATCGCCTTTTCGCTATGCGCGATGCGCGACGACGAGGCTGAGAGTGTGGTCCGAATGTGGAGATCCCCGCGATTTAATTACGCTCGACGAGCGCGCGCTACGTTAAACGAGACACGCGAATGCGCGAATCGCCATTATGAATCGCAATTATTTACAAGAGGAGGGGGGGGGGAGGGGAGAGGGATTCACGTCGCGCGGCGAATTTGTTAATGTATTCCCGCGGATGGTGTCCTCCACGTATGCTCTACGAGGATTGATTTGGGCCTCGGATCTGGACGGATGAAACGACGGACGGGAAAATGAACCCGTGTTCCCGTATTGATGGAAATAACAAGGCGCGATTTCAGACGAGGAGGAGACCTCCTGCCAGAGAGTGCAGGTGATTGAAAAATCCCGCGCGCGTATTCGCGCGAGTCGTATCGAGCGGGAACGGAATATCGAATGATCCATCGGATTCATTACGGCTCCGGATAGTTATATCCCCCCTCCCCCCCGCCCACTCCGCTCCATCCCTTGTTTGTCCGGGGGGTGGCGGAGCTAGTGTTGTTGTTGATAGCGGCTGCCGGCGCTATCGTCGCTCGCCCTTTATTATACGCATTTACAAAGGGAGGGAATTTTATCTACGGCTTACCGATGATACCAGCGCAACAACAAATCGAGAAGCTTCCCCGGGGTGCATTACGAATGAATTTATGTGCTCTCGTTGCCGCATAACCGGCCGCCGCTTCGTTACGAAGCTGGTATTTCTCTCTCTCTCTCTCTCTCTCTCGCGCGCGCGTGCATTCATTGCTGAATAAATATTGAACGCGGGGGTAAAGTAAAGGAAGAAAGAACGGCACGCGGCGCGTTACGTCGTTAAGAAATGAAATTCGTTCTGTCGCGTAAGTGACGTGCAAGTTTTAGCGAGTGTGCGGGGAACGTTGCTTTGAAGCTCGCATCCGCGAGCATCAAAAATACTCGATCCGCGCTCGAGAGAGGGGGGGGGGGGAGGATCTTGCATTCGAGAATTCTTGAATTCCATTTCCAGTCTCGCGCGATGCGAGCTTCGTTCAGGAATTGCGATTCTGATTTTTTCCTTTTTCTCAGACGCCCGATCAATCAGCAGTCGGGGACTTCCGGGCGTAAGCTCCGCGAGCTCAATTAACCTTTGCCGTTTTGCGGAAATAAACAGCGAGTTCTTCCCTGTCGCTTCCTCGCTTCCTTTATGAAAACTTATAACTCGGTAAATCTACTTTGGGACTCGCGCAGTAACGACTGAATAACAAGGAGTCCGCGCACTCGCGGACTCAACTCGAGCAGATTTGTTCGTACCTTTTTACAAAGTTAAGCAATTATTTTCACGAGGCTTAAAGAAAGAATTCGACCGTGCATCTCCGACTGTGCGTCAGTCGAACGACGTGCGTTTCCGCGAAAGAGCTCGCTTTTACGGATCAATTCCGCGCCCCCGGAGCGCGGCGAGTTTCCCTATTTTTTCGGGGAAAGAATGTCTCGCCGTTTGACGCAGAAATAACATCCCTGCGATCTCTCCCTCTCCCCCCCCCCTCCCCACCAGCTAACCGCTCACCCTCGCCGAGCTTTCCGCTTATTAAACCAACCACCGGTGACGTAACCGGCGGCGCAACCACGCTGGATAATTCACGAGCGCGCGAAACGCGAAACGCGAAACGCGAAACGCGAAACGCATCCGAGAGGAGGGAGGAGGAGGTTGCACATGGAGATCCGTTGACTCGCCGGCATCGTAATCTGGCGTCGTAAATTCCCGGCTCCCGACGAGACTTTTAGCACAAACGGCGCACCGTCGCGAATCCTCCCCCGCATCCTCTTTCGAATCCTTGTCCTCCTCTCGCGTGACTTTGGGAAAATGAAGGGGTGATTTCGGTTGCCCAAGGGACCGGAGGGAACGAGGGGAACGATCTCGTTGCTCTCGAGACGATCGTTTGGCTGAATAAATGATCGCGACCGGAGGTCGTTCCGTTACGACGTTTCCGACCGGGGAGGCTCTACCCCCGTGAACTCGCTCGCGCCCCTTCGCGCTCTTAATTCCGCCGATTCGTGTTCGAGCTTACGCCTCGGATCGATCCGAGCTATTGTCCACCGCGTCGGCCCCGCGTCCCCCCCGTTCGATAAATTACATTCCGCGGACTGCGGACGGCGATAAATAATCGCGCGCGCGTTGCGGTAAGGAGGTTCGCGGGAGCGGGACGCGGAGCGAGACGGGTCCCCGCGACTGTCACAAACATGTGTACGGATTATCAGCGGCCAAAGTTCCACGGTACGTTACGATACGAGCTTGCGCCCGAAAGCCAATCGCGTCGGCATTCGTCGCGCTGCCGCCGACGGAGGGAGGGAGGGAGGGTGGGTGTTCGGTCACCCCTTCATTTCCTTCCACGCTCGATCCTGCGATTTCTAATCCTCCTCCGCCGCGCATCGCCGCTCGAGCACGTACGCACGCACGCTTTTGTGCGTCCGTTCGTTCGGAGAATGAAACCAATTTCCCGTTTCGCGTCGGTCATTTCGTAAGGGCGTCGTTGTACGATAACGAGCTGCGAAGGGTAGGCGGGGCGGGCTTGGGGGAGAGCACGTGCGCGAAGATTGAAAAAATTACTCGAGCGCTTTTCTTTCGTTCGGCGCGAGGTAGGAAGAAGGGGGAGAAGAGCAAGCCCGAGTGGGATCCAAACCGACGCTTAATCCACGGCGAGAGTTCTTTTGTGGGACGACTACTTCCGCCGGATGAGAGACGTTACTCGAGAGTAATCCGAGAAACGCAGCTGTGTGAGTGGGAGCGCCGGAAGGGCCTGAAATACAGCTGCAGCCGCGTAATTGACGGATTAAAACGCTATCGCGACCTGCCGCGACCTTTTGCGCGAGTCGATGCGCCGCGCGCATCGAATTAGCGGCTGCTCGCCGAGAGCCGAGCACTTTATAGTGAATTCCGGGATCGCGCGCATGCGCGTTAAGCGTTAACGTCGCGATTGCGATCGAATTAAGAATAATCCGAGCGGCTTCCTTCCCGTGGCTCGTGAAATCGGTACGCGTGGAAATCCGACGAAAATTGCCTATTGCTTGAACATTTCCCCGTTCAATCGCGTTCCAATCGCGACTAATCCGCAGTGACGTGGACGAATTAGCAATTTCATCCCAACAGCGTTCGACCGGCCGACCGAAAGGTTTGCTCCCGCCATTTTCTCGTGATCCTGGAATTTTCGACGTCATTCGAGATTCCTCGAGGCCTAACAGGATGCTGCGGAATCCTTTCGCATCCTTTCTTGGAGAGGCTCTCTCAATTTTTAATTCTCTGGCGGGAGGATATATCCGTACCGATGAATGTTACGACTCGATTACTATCGACTCCTTCCTCGAGTCTCTCCTCTTTAAGCGCGTCTTCCGCCTGCCGCGTCCAAGTTACCTTTAGATACGGGTCAGACCAGGTCAAGCGGAGAGATTCGCGAGTGTCGATATAATTTGGCAAGGTCGGGAAGGCTAGCTTCCCGCGGGTTCGTGATGCGGTTTCGCGTCAACGATCAACCGCGCGTCTCTTCGGCCTCGTAAATATCCTTGGATGCAGGATCGAGATATCACGATGCCGAACATGAATGACGCGCGGTCCATGTTATAAAAGTGCAGCCTTGGCTGGCAAAGCCACGTTTATCACGGTTTTCATGATTTTTATATCCACAAAGTCCCGAGGCAGCCGATCGGTTTGATGGCAAAATCGAGGGAACCAGCCTTACAAGGCTGGTTTGTGACGCAATCTATCTACGGGTCGCAGTGATAGCTCTCGCCATCGATTCTCCGCGTTCTCGATTTTATTTCCTCCCCGTCGTTGGTGTCTCGTTGCATTCTCCATTTTTACGCGTCTCTGCGAGTTTCGTTGATACACGACGCGCGCGCGCGCGAGGACCTCGCGGAATCAAAAGTTTCATTGATACTTTCATGGATAGAGTCATGCTCGATATCTCGACAGCGAATCCGTCGGCCGACTTTCCACAGTTGAGTTTAATTTATGCTTTTTTTTTTTCCCCTCTACCTTCCCTACCTTTTACGCGTCCATTCGTTTTTAAAATGTTGCGCGTTTCGGGAATTATTTATAAATCCATTCGCATATGATTATTTTGAAATGCGCCTGTTAACGTTGCGCGATGTATTAAAAGCGTTTTCAGATAGCAAGGTAATTAAAACGTAATTAACGGGCTTTTGCCCGTTCTGCCGTGATGCAAAAAAAAAGCGAGGGGGAGGGGCGGGGGGGGGGGGGGAAAAAAAAAAGGGGGGGGGGGGGGGGGGGGGGGGGGGGAGAAAAAAAGACGACGAGGAAAAAAGGAATGCGTTACCGAAAGCGCATGCGCGCGCGCGCGTACATTTACAGCGATGTTCTGCCCAAAGTGTTAGGGTCATTGTTAATTATCGTACGGCACGCGGCGGATTACGCAATTATCTCGTAATATGAAGAGAATTGTTGGCGATGAGGTCGCATAAAGCTGTAATACTCTGCGCGGAAGCGTGGGCTAAAATTAAAAGATATACGCCACAACAGGAGGACGTTCACATATGGGCGCAGCTCCTCTAATTCTTTTGCTCTTCCCTTTGGTTTGTTTTTCATTTTATCCTCCGTCCCCGGCCCTTTTTTTCTTCCCTCCCTTGCCTCTGTCTTCCTCTCTTTTTTCTCCGTCCCGGTGAAGCCGGGCGTAATGGTGGAAATTATTTCCCGACAAATCTCCCGCACCCGCTGTCACAGTTCATTACGTCCCGCGCACCACGAGACAGCAGTCCCCGTCTTTTTTCCCCTAGCTTTGGGGGGGAAAAAAAAAGACGCGATCCTGCTCGAGCGACGCGATTTTTTCGCTCTCGCTCTCGATCATCGAAATTTAGAAACGCGTCTCTCCGTCTCTAGACGACGATCGCGCATTACGCTGTCGGTCGGATCGACACGGGATATTCCTAACTAGCTCGGAATCCGCTGGAAAAAGTTTAGCCCAGTTGCGGCGATGGCCATTTTGGCTCCGTGACAACGTCCCTCCCCCGTCCTTCCCCCGTAGTTTCTACTTCTGTAACTGGGACTATCGACGCGGAATAACTTTCGTTGTTGCGGAGCTAGCTAGCGAACTTGGCGATCAACGATTTCGCGGATCAAGCGGAGGGGAGGGAGACGGGGCGCCGCATCGATCGAGAATGAGCGGAACTCGATCGGCAGAAAAAAATAATATTCTTTACCCGCTTTACTTGGCTACTCGCTTTTTGTCGCGCTTCATCGAGACCGCCGCGATATGTGGCGGGGKAAAACGCCCCGCTTCCGCGGGATCGCTGCGGGATTAATAATGCCCGGCTGGTTCCTTTATTTTTCGCTTAGCTTTTCACCGAGCGCCGAGCGTATTTTAACGTCAACAACGTATCCAGTACACAAAACGTACGCATATTAATTTACACGGCGCGCGTATTTATCCGCGATACTTTCATTTTATCTACCTCGTTAGACGCGGATACGTATTTTCCCTGTCGCTAATGTTATCGGTACCGTTTTGTTATGATTTTCGTTATTTACGCCAACTATCGCGAAACATGCCCGCATGTGCATTCATAATAATATAAGATGCCCCGATGCTTTTTTTAAATTACGTGCACCCTTTTGCACCCTCGTGACTGTAAGTTCTCCCCGTATTTTCTCTCGTATCTCTTGTATTTTCGCGAAATCTATTTATTCTAACCCTCTTCAGTGTAACGGAGTCTCTCTTTGAGAGGGATCTTCGATCCACGTGCTCTTACATTCGCCGACACGGCGTTATTTGAGAAAATTATCTAGAGAGAGAGAGAGAGAGAGAGAGAGGCGCAGAGCGCTAATCGCAACTGGCCGTTTGCGCGCCTCGATTTCTCAAGGCCAGCTTATGCACGATGTCAGCCACTGCTGAGGTCTGCTTTTGACCAACCCCCGGTTGCTTCACGAATTCGCCCATAAATCCGGAGAAGAAGAGCCGCGGCACGCGAACCAGCCCCATCGATCTCTCAGAGTTTACGCTTCTACTTTTGTGCCGCTAACGTTCCGATGAAATTTCCACAGTTTCCTTAAAAGATATTGATGCCACTCGCTCAATCGCGCTGCGCTACTTTCCCGCATCGTTCCCGCATTATGATGCCCGCGAATCGATCTCTCTTTTGAAATAGCGTAAAACGAATTTCGCACGGTTCAATCTAGTTTCCGTTTGCAACGCGTTGAACTCGCGTAGAAACTCGGCGAAATTTTAATACGAACAATGCGAACGTAATTACGCATTTGCGGATATTATCGTATCCCCGAAATGATGTGTTCAATGTTGCGCGTTCAGGTATTCCCCGTTACGCTATCTTAGTTGGTTGATGCTTGATAAAACCGCCCGGAAAGTGGCGATATAATCGAAATTTAATGGCCCGTGAAATGAAATAGATCGCGGCAACTGCTAACGACGCGCGTCGGATTTATCGAAAAATGGAAACGTTGCGGACAGGAGAGAAGGTCGATTTCGCGAATGTCTTCGCGCTTCCTCGCCTCAGCGAGGTCGAGGAAAGCGTCCTGGAGCGTCCTCGCGTCTTTGATTGACGGATCGAGTGGATATAAATGACGGAGGTGAATTGCGCCCGACCGGGTTGGTCGGTCAGTTGGCTCGGGAAGACTGAGCGGACAGTGGAGTATAATGGCGGGGCTAACGAATGGTCGCGAACGACCGCAATCGAGTTCTAAATTTAACTTGGCGCCGGAGGTGGATTCGCCGTTTCTGCGATTTCGCGGGAGCGCCCGATCCGATTGAATCCGAACTCGCTCCGCTTCTCAGAAATCTCCTGGACCATCGACCACTCGTGCCACCGACTCTCGCCGCTCGCACCCTCGCACCCTCCACGACGAATAGTCCGATCGATGTTCTTATCTCGATTCGAGTATCGAGCGGGGCGTCCCGTGCACGTCCGCGGCTCGTTTCCGCGAGCGTACGCGTCGGATCCCTTTGTCGGCGAATTATTTGTTGGAAAGTTCTGGCGTGGAGCCCTTCAAACCTAGACCGCGAAGCAAACAATGTTTAAAGGATCGCTGCAAGTTCCGAAGAGTCTGAAGCCGCGTTCTCGTTGAACTTGAGGGAGAGCTCGTGATATCCGAGCGAGCAAGTTTATGCGGTTTATGTAGCCAAATGAAAATTCAACGAGAACTTTCTGCTTGTTCGCTCGGGAGTGCTCGATCGTGCGCCGGCGGATGATGGGGAATTTGGAGATTTCAACGAAAGCGAAAGACGAATTTTCGCCAAAGTCCCAGGGATCTTGACTCTCTCCCGGATCGATCCCACGCACACGGACGCAAGTGGAACACGCAGGGATTTTCCGTTCGCGAGCCGCCGACGCGACGAATTACCGCGAATCTCTCGATTGCCAAGATCTCTGCCGCTCACACGCTCCTCGGCTCCTCGAGGATGATGAACCGGCACGCGTACATCGCGCGGATTCGCCCGCGCGCGGCTAGATAACAGGAGCCAGCCGCATAGAAGCGGTGCGAAAGTCACGTATCTCTTTTCGCTCACCTTGTAATGGGAATTGCATTCGCGTTACGCGGGCACGAAGAAGAGTGCGGAAGGGGAAAGGGTGGGAAAGTGTCATTTAAACATTAAGCTACGCTTGATTCACGCGAGCGAGTAGAATTCTGCCGAGCGACGACGTTATTATTTTTGCGAGAGAAACGGCGCATGCGATGCCCGGCGACATCGCAAATTGGATCCGATGAGGACATGGAACGGCCAAGTTCCTCGTCTTCCTCGTCGTTTTAATTTTGTAGGAACGCGCTCCCGTTCGAGAGCATTTCTTTCATCGACCGGATATGATTCTGTCGGCGCGCGCGCGCGCGCGCTCGCTCGCTCGCTTCCGATGTTCGCGGATCAGAGATGGAAGACCGCGAAGGAAACGTTGCACTTATTTCTGATGAGTCGCAGAAGGGCGCAATAAAACGCGATATTAACGCCGCGAGGCTGATCGAGCCGCCGCTTGGACGCAATCGATTTTCCCCTCTATCGATTAGCCCCTCTACCCCGATCTGGTCATCGCGTTGTTTCCGCTTTTCCGCCGTCGTGTCGTAGCTTTATTGCGAGCGCGAAGGTCCCTGTCGCTGATTTTTCGTTCATCCGCAACTGAATGCAACGGGGTTACATCTTATCCAGCCAAATTGGCCGGATATGTCAGGAATGCCGAAAGAATCGGCATTAAATATTCGCTCGGTAAAAGACCGATGCTTCGCGGCGAAACTCATGACATTCTCGTGTTTAATGCAAATATCGCCAATGAAATTCCAGCTCTCGATTCCGATTCATGCGAATTGGTCCTCGCCGACTATCCGGGAGAACCCTTATTTCGGTTGTCCGCTTCGCTCCAGCTCGCACATATTATTCAGCCGTTTCCAAGCGTAGCGAGCGCACGTATCGATCATCCCCTCTCACGTGACCGCGAAGCCAGGCGAGATGCACTTTCATGAACGCTCCGATATCTTGGCACGCGCGCGCTGTGGCAGATCCGTTACAATCCCACTCTATTTCCCCGTCCTCTTCCCCCCGTCCCTTCTATTTGCGCGCGCTTTTCCCTTATTCGCGCCCGCGCGTGCATCGCCTTGCGCCCTTTCATAAATTAACCCCCGGGTCGAGATCGGGTCGATTTTTCTCCGCTTCCCTCGCTCGACGCAGCGTTAATCGCTGCTGCTCTCACAGCTGCCCTTGCTTTACTCACCCCCTGGTTCGCGGGGGAGGGGGTACCTCGAAGCGCGTTCGAAAGGGGGGATAAATCCGCGATCCCGCGGATCGCTCGAGCGTCCATCTCTCGGGAACGATCGGGCCCTTGGCCCTCGCGCCAAGGGTCAGAGGTCTGCGAGGAACGATCGCGAAACCCCGGCCGAGTAAACACAGCTGCGCGAAAGTTGGCGCGCCGAGTGCGATGTGGGCTTTTATTCCAAAGTGCTCCGTAAAGAGCGGAGCAGCATGCAGAGAACCGCGTCTCTGCATCGCGAGTGCGATTCGTAATTCGTATTCGTAAGCGAGTCGCTGCACGTGCATCGCGCGGCCTCGATACATGCGATACATCGACGCGGAGTGAAACTTCTCTCGCGATTACTTCCTCGCCGTTTTTCCCCGCATCGGGATTAGCCACGATCCCTCCCCTCCCTGCCTCCCCGTCCCGTATATCTGTCCCGCGTACGCGCGCGCACGGCCGCGAGGGCTCGCGCGGGATATTAATTTCGATATCGAAATCAGATAGCGCAGCCGCGAAGTGCCGCGAGTTCGGACCAAGTTCGATTTGCCGCGATCCATGGAAATGAGGTTCGCGCGGTAATATCGATATCGTAATACCGTCGCGTCCCCTTCTCTCTGTCTCGCTCTGCGGCATGATCACGCAATCGCGCCCCGAGTTATTTCCCCGGGATTGTAAGCCGGCGACAAACTCGATATCAGTTTTTCGTTATAACTCGAGGCGGCTTCCATATTMCCGCGACAAAGAGAGAGAGAGAGAGAGAGAGAGAGAGAGAGAGAGAGAGAGAGAGAGAGAGAGAGAGAGAGAGAGAGTGAGTGAGCGATCGTCTTCATCCCCTGCGGAATTTAAATTCGAAACTTTTGACTGAAGATCCGTTCGGATCGCAGTTGCATTGTCCGAAAAATCGTCACTGTCGGGAGCCCGCGGGCGAGGAATTACGAATAACTGACGTCGCGGAGAGACAGTACGAAATTGGCCCTAGGTTAAACTCGGCCCTACGTAAATCGGATGCGTCAAGCGGGATGACTCATTCGGAATCTTGGTTGCGTTGCCGTAATGAGAGCGTCATCGATATCCGATCGCCGATATAACGTTCCTATCCTAGTCGCGCCTTCGCGTTGTCCCCCGTCCAATTAGCCGTGCGTTATTAATGTTGTCAAAATTGTCGATCGTGGCAATAACGGGACGCGCGCACTGGTCCCGTTTGCTTTTGTGGCGCGAGTGATTAGCGATTAGCGTGGGAATTTCAGCGCTCCGCGGCCGATCGCGCGACCTCAGCCGCGAATACAATCGCGCTCGCGATGATTATCAGCCTGCTTCCAAACCGTCATCGGAGCAACTGCTCTCGAGTAGCGAGGGCATGAGGACTCGTTCGCGGGGTCGGGGGATACGCGAGCGATTTTGTCATTTTCAATCTTCGTCGAGACGGAGATGGAGAGCGGCAAGATCGATCTGCGATGACTCACGCGAGTTCGGACTTGGCGAGAAGCGTGAGCGATCGCCGACTTTCGCCAACAGATCAGCTGCTTCAGCAACAAGCGGCTTCTTTCTCCCCCGTTGTGGGGAAAAATCTCGAATACCTCTTCCGTTCGCGAGACCGGTCACCCAGCAGTGACATTGGCCTTGTCGAGTGACACCGAGTCTTTGCTCATACCGTAGGATTTATTAATTCGATCAATTTTAATTCGACGCGACCTTTATCGGATTTCGATATTCTGCGACGCCGGAATGTGAGAAAGTACACGAGCTGTCGCTGTAGCGGATACTCTGATTACACTCGCTCAGTTTACTCGCTCGCCGAGGTAAAACTCGGTCTGTCGACGTTAGAAAGGAGAGCGAGTCCCGGTAGGTGCAGAACGACTTTCGAAGTCGCGTCGGCCGGAAATCCGTGCGGCTTGACTCCACTTGACGACCGTGTCGCGTTTTGCTCCTGTCATTATAACGAGCGCTGCTGCCGCATGCCAGATGTGTCGAGTATGCATTACATGTCTCGTGCCGCACTTTATTTCTTCGTGTCCGTCATTTGCAAACGGAAGGGACGGTCCCGGCATTTCCTTCTTTCTCTCTCTTTCTTGCCTACTTTTTCTTCCAACGCGAGTTCGTAAATTTGTAAATCTATCCGAGGGATCATCTCCGACAAATCTCCGCATGCTCGTTGAAAGAGGAGACTCTCTGTCGAATCTCCGATCAACCGATCGGAGTCTCGGGGCGAAATCTTTTGCGTTACACGCCGTTGCTACATCGTGATCGTTTATTAAACAACGTCGATACGATGACGTCGATCGACGAATGGCGGTAAACTAATAACGCTGCCTCGGCGCAGATCTTTTGCTTCCAGGTTTTTGCCCGGGGCATATTATCGCGGCGGAAGGCAAACTATCGATAGCTTACTGAAAGTGACAATCGAGTTTGTTTCTCGAGGCCGAGTTTGCGAAGCCGCACGACGATGGAGGCTTCTGCTTATCGTCGTTAATGACGTATCACGCTGTAACGAGTCTTGCGTTCAAAAGTCGTTCAAAAGTCAATCGAAGACTTGCTCGATCCAGGGCGCGATGTTCAAACGTTGAATTTTTCCTCGGCTCGCTTCGTTCGCCGATTATTTCCAATTAACATGATACGTCATTTGTTTGTACGTATCCAGCCAAAACGAATGAATATCCTCGTGCGGCTCATTGCGGCGCGCAATCGATGCGGATCGATTATGAAAAATCGATCGACGCGTAGCAGGAGTATTCTCGGCTCTGTCCGACGATCGATATCGGATCAATTAACATCCAACTTCCCCCYCCCCCCCCCTCTCTCTCTCTCGCGCGCGCGCGCGCAATTGTCTAATTGTAATCGACCAGGCCAAGCGACGTACTTAGCAATTAACGATATTTATGATAAACGAGAGGAGATGTACAATGGTGGGGCGATGAATCGAAGATTCATGAGATGAGAACGAAAGCTCGCGGCTTATTCGCCGTATCAGTTTCAGCTCGATATCGAGCCGGCGGGGAGGGGGAGGAGGGGAGATACTTTGGGATCCTCGAGATCGAGTTGCTCCGCTGGCGCTTTCTTTCCCCCGTTGATCTCCCGGGCCATCGAGAATCGCTGCGTCGTGCGTTATTAATCGCCTTAAAGTCCATTAACCGCCAGGAACCCGGGGCGGGGCGGGGGCGGAAAAGAGCGTGCCGAGGAGCCTCCATGCGCCAGGCTGTGCTGTCATTGCGGGTAATGGGAAGCAGGCATTGTCGGGATACGAGGGATGCATAATGCATATTTAAATGTGAAACGGAGATGCGCGACGACGCGGACACGGCGGTGGTCTTGCTCGACATGCCGTCCGCAAAATCATTTTGGGCCAACTACCTTCCCCATTAAGTACGTGCCTGAATCGAGCACGGACTTGACCCGGTCCCGCATTCCTCAACTCGTCGCTGATGGACGTTGCTCGGATCTCTACTGGGATTGATATCATCGAGTCCATACGATCGCGTTTCACGCGATAACGATAACGATCATTTGAACGGTGTGTGACGGTATCGCGATGGTAGCGCATGACCTTTCCCACGTTTTGCCATTCGATTTCACATATTACGACTCAATCGAGAGGCCTGCTGCACGATGATTATGACGTACAGCGATATAAGCGCTGAATTAACCGGCGTTAATAGCTTTCCAACGCCGGCGCGTCGAAATGTTATCGAACGGTAGAAACATGATTGATAGAAGAATCCATGTGCCGTCATCCGAGGAAATTTGGCCATTTCCGTGGCAGCGTTTTACGCGGTGGCGAATGAATCCGCTGCTGTTCGCCTTCGAGCTCAAGGTCCCTAGAGAAAGACGAGAGCGAGGAAGGGAAAGAGAGGAGGGGGGGGGGGAGGAAGAAAGTGATAGCGAGTATCGAGTCGTAGCGGGTGGCTGCAGAAATCGATATGACGTTTCGGATATTTGTTGCGCGAAACTGTTTGTCCGAGTTGCGTCGAGGCTCAACTTTAAATGAAATCAACGAGCATTTAATCGAGACGCGTAATCATCGGCATTGTTAATGCCACAAATGAAATCGCTCCCGTGGACGCGAGTCGTCGGTAATTATCGTAATTAAAATCATACGTGCGAAATGATACGGATCCGATATGATTAGTTTGCCGATGTAATCGCGTTGAATTTTTATTTATTCAGTACCGTCCTGCATGCGCGGGAGCGAAACTGCTTCCCAGTTTTGAATCCCCAGCGCGACTTTAACGCGCGGTGTCACCACCCCCCCCCGCCCCCTCCCCTTGAATGAACATTGATATCCTCGCATTTATGAAACGCGGCCTACTTGATAGCTTTTTATTTATCGGTGCGTCGTCGTGATCGAATTAACAATCCAGCGATTTCATTTCGCTGGATAAATTAAGTGATAACATTTCGAGAGCAGTCGACTATTGGATATATCATCGCGGATCATCGCGGATTCAATGGCGCTTCCGCTTATTTATGGCCATTATCGACATTATGCGTTATCGCCCTACCGTGAACACGTGACATCGTCACGTCACGTGGTCCGGGAATTCTTCAGCAGGGAATTTCGCACCGCGGCGTCCAGATATACGTGTCGATCCTGAGCACGCACTTTCGTCACGGAAAAGATCGTTCGATGTTTGTCCCACCGCATCGGATCCCACTGTCGTACAGTAAACAATAGATCTCGGTGGCAGGATAACTGAATGTGTGATGAGGCGCGTGTGATGAGCACAGCGACCGATCGAGCGTGTTCCCGTGTTCGAGATTCGGGAATGCTTCGCCAAACAAGTAGACTTCAGGAATCGTGCTTCGTGCAAAGCCGAGGAGAACGAGGGAGATATTCGCGACTTAATTGTCCCGTGGACGCGTGGCAGGTGACAAAGAGGCCCGACCGATAATAGATCCGCCGAAGAAAACAATGCCGGAAGAGGAAGGAGATGGGATATATCGAGGCACGTCTCTTTCTGCGGACGATCGTTCGACGTACAATGCTCCCTTAATACGTTTCAAATAGAGTCGACGGGGTCTTTGCACCCGCGTGATAGCATGCGCGTCGCGTCGCCTCTCTTCCCCCCCCCTCTCTCTCTCTGTCCGTTCGGATACGTTTAATTAATCGGCGGCTATCGTGGAAGTCGCGCGGCTCCTCCGCTCGGCTCGGGATCCGCTTAGCTCCATCATGAACGAGAAGCTTTGTTCCTCGCGCGCACGTGACCGCGTGCCCCGTATTTCCGCGAGGTCGTGCCCCGTATGACGCGGTCGACACGCGCCGCGAATCGGAGCGCCGTAGATCGAAACATCGGAGAGATCCGTCTTGCGATCGAGATTCAAAGGGAGCACTGTGCGCGGGAATCTGATGTTGCCTCTGTACTGCCATGGCAGAATTCTTCAAATGACCCATTCCCCAGCACTGGGGAAATGGGAAACTTTCAGCCCCCCCCCCCCCCCCCCCCCCCCGATTTCGTTAGCCCGACGAGGTATCCTCCGATCCCTGTTGTGCGTTGTCTCGTTTCGCGCAACCCTCGACAAAGTGGAGACACCTGGAAAATTAGCTCGGAGCGTTATCGAGCTAGCAAGAGCTTCGCCCTGATTGGCGCCGCGAGTAGCGCGCTTGCGCGCTGAGAAAGTCCGAAAAATATGAGAAAGGTATGAGGTACTAGAACCGGGACGACGATCCCCGGCAAGTTCCACCTGACTGATCTTCTCTAGGTCGGTCATAGCTAGCCGGAAGTTCTCGCTTTCGCTATTTCCCACGTATCCCCCTAGTTTGAAATATTTATTGCCATCTCCGGCGGAGATCGAGGCTTCTTCGCCTCAGCGCTGTTCGCCTCACCTCGACTAGTTCGGCCTGTCGGCGTGATTATGGCCGGACTCGGGGAAATATATAGGCGTGAGCATGTGCACGTGCCTATCGTGTGCACGGGTCGCTGATTATTCTGTACCTAGCTGTCCTGCTCATCCGTGGGATGCGCAGCGCGACCGTTGATAACGATAAGCTCACACGCGATGTCCACGACGACGACGACGACGACGATGGCGGTGGTAGAGGTCTACTATTTTTTACGACACGCGAGAACGCCAGATGGAGAGAACGACGTGGAAAAAGAAGAGCAGGTGAGAGAGGGCGTCGAGAGGTGGTCGTGACCCCCCCCCACGCGACGGGTCACGCGAAGCTAAAATTTCATCCGACGACACAAAAGCGTTCCAGAGCCGTGATCTCTCTCCTTCGTCGCTTTGTGTCCGCGTTGAAGCGACGTTTTCGGGAATGCGGCATTCCCCCGCAGGACGTTATTATGGAGCCGTTTCCTCAACGCGTCCTTTTTATGGCGAAACTATCGCGAGGATCGTGCGCTTTCAGGTTAAAACGATCTCCTCAAGTTAAATATCAAATTCTTTCGCGATGTCGTCATCTCGCCATTTCGCGATCGCCCATGATCAACGGCATCTTTCGATTCCTGCCAGGCCGAATGAATATTTCAGGAGCCACGAAGCTCGACGAAGACAATCATCGTTACTTAATCGCATCCTCGTTGGCTACCTTCTGCGATCTGCCATCTCTGATACCCGTTTGGCGAGGTGATGCGTGCACGAGTCTGTGGAAAATATTTGCGGCATACATATGTTTCGTGGCTGAAACAAACATCAATGATGACTTGTTGTATGCCGTGATCAGTTTGGGCTGAGTCGAATCATTATTCGATCCATTTTGAGAAACGCTCGTTCGCGAATGCTTTTTCCCCGAGAGTTAACTAACTCGCGAGATACCATTACTTCTTCTTCTTCTTCTTCTTCTTTTTATGCATTTCATCCAAAGTGCCTGTTCCTCTATGACGCTGATGTGCAACTTTTGCAGCAACGTTTTGGAGACCTTTCGGATGGCCTGGGGCTGTTTTGTTCTCCATTTCTTGTTCTTTATGCCCTTCTGCTGATTCCGGCCGTCTTCCGTAACGTCTTGAATCTGCTTCTGCAGATGTGCTCGCACATCTCTTTGTTGTCGATTCTATTCCGCACTGATGCATCTTGAGGTCCTCATTTCCGTTCTTCCTAGTAGGCGTTTGCTGATGGTTGTTTCCGCTCTTGGCTCATTAGCATATGAGTCATTAGTCAGAGCATTAGTCAGGTCTCACACAGGTTTTACATATCCCTATCTTGCTCATCTTGAGCTCATGTGCTCGTTCCTCTGGATCATATCGCGTATAGGTAGCCAGACACTTGCTCCGGTCGTTTGTGCTTGCGCTTCTTCTTTCAGGACTAACTTTCAGGGATAATTACGCGGGGATTATAATCGATAGGGGATCGACGTACGTTGTTGTGCGTTGTCGATCAACTTTTTCAGTCGTCAGGGTCTTCCGGTGTCAATTAGCGGCCGTGTCAGTCAGCGGCGCGCGATGTTACGCGCTCGCGAGTTTTATTGGCTCTAAAAGCGACGACTTGCCACGTTTTACGAACGGGTAACGCACACGTGTCCACATCGGTAGCACATCTTCAGCTCGTAAATGACCTGGAGTCGACCGCGCACGTGGTTTGTAATAAATTACGAAGCCTGGCAGTAATGTGCCGGTGTTGCGGCCGTTACGAGCGCGCTTCATGATTTCGACGTTTGTCCCGCGAATTGCCGAGCCGTGTTCCAAATAACACGGCTTCATTCCGCGTGTATTCCGCGCGCCGTGACGAAATCGAGCGCGTCACAGGAGAAGAGGCCAGAGCGAGGTGTGTTGCGTGTCTGACTCGCGGATAATTAGTACCTTCTGGGGAAATTGGGGCGCCCACTAGCGCGCTTTGCTAAGGGCGAACGAATCAGCAAAGAATAGAGAGGGAAGGAAGAACCGGAATACTTCTTGAAAGGATGACGGAGCGCGTGGATTGATCAAGCGGCTGGAGATTGGCCTCGATGTGCCGCGCGAGGAATATCAAGACCGCAATATACCTGATGGCGCGCGCGCGAGAGAGAGAGAGAGAGAGAGAGTGTCGGGCCTTGCGAGGCGGCGATGCAAAGTAGTCGACAAGTTGGTTTAATTGAGTTAGGCGCGGCGACAGTAATCCATAACGCGCGCACACAGGGGAGCCGAGCGAGCGAGCGAGCGTGGGCGGAGAAGGTTGAGAGGCGGCGGTCACTGGCGCCCGGCCGGAAGGCTGGAAAAGCAAAGAGAAATGCCGCCGCGCGCGCGCGCGTGTGCGCGCACGAGGCCTGGTTTAGCTTCGATTATCGATACGGAATGCACTTACGGTGCATAATGCAGCCGCGAGGCGGCACGTAGTCAGCCGTATCCAGCTATCGGGGAGGGGGAGCCGGCGTCGTCTCTTCCCCCTCCCTTGCGCCGCTTCGCGCTCGTTCGTCGTCCCCTATTTTCGCGGTGTCTCGACGCCTGATCATTCGCGCCGCGAGCGCCGCCGCGCGCTAACGGAATTGACAATTGAAAGGGAAGCACGCGCGGGGATGGCACAGACACGGTCGTTCCGCTCCGCTCGTGTCCATTATTCGCGAGACAAATTGCATCGGCGCACCGTCGGAATTACCGTATCGATGCTACTCTTTGTGCTATCGCAACTTCCATAACGCAGCCGTGCGGAGACGGCGACGCGCTCTCGGGATGAATATTGATGCCACCCGCTTCGCGTCGGCAATCTTGTGGATGCGGCTGATAAGCCGCATTCTGATCGTCGGAATGACAGGGCGGCCGCTAGGCGGCGGGGCAGGGGGGAGGACTCGGGCACCGTCGCGCAGGCGATCGCGCGTTCATAAACCGAGAGCAACGCGCGTCGGCGCTGCTTATCGCTGGTCGCGCGTTAGCGGCGCGCGGTGACCCGGTTATCGGTAATCCTCCCGCTGGATAAATCCCGTGGGCTGGTCTAGACACGTGCCGCGCCCATCCGCGATGATCTTTCAGCGAATTAAACTCGGCCGGTCTGCTCGTCGCGGAAGTCTCTTTCCCTGGGCCGCGGCGTGCGCGTTCGCGGAGAAACGCGCGGATTCAGGCAGCTATGAGTTACCCCGAGAGAGAGAGAGAGAGAGAGAGAGAGAGAGAGAGAGAGAGAGAGAGAGAGAGAGAGAGAGAGAGAGAGAATTCGCGAACTGGGTCGCGCTCGCATGGAGCACGAGGCGATACGTCAAACGTCGTATTCGCGGCGACGTGTGGCTCCTTGAGATGCACGCGAGATGCGTAAACGCCGGCATAACCCGAATTTGCATGAAGCGCCAGGGCAAAGGAAACGCCGCGAGAGCGCGACGTGTAAACACACCCTTCCGGCTTACCGTGCCCGTCTCGCGGGATCGCGGCAACTCTCCATCTTTCGTTCGAGAGCTGTGACGAGTTTGATCCTTTTCAAGGATCCTTTTAATTAAAACGACGCCTCCCCGCGCTTCGGCAGTAGCTCAACGCGCGGGAGCGAGCAGACCCCCGAACCCCGCAAACCTGCTCGCGGCTCGCCGTTTCCGCCCGTCGTTATCGGTGCGCGCGTCCAACTTTGATAATAATCCGGCGCGCGTAATAGTCTGGAGAAATCAGAAACTGCGACGTGTTTCCCGATATATCTCTCCTTGGATCTAGCCGCTTTCAGCCCGCCATTGTGATACTCGCCGCGCGTAATTAATCCGATAATTACTTGGCCATGCACGGCATACGATTACGCGATAGCAGCGATTACGCTCCGATCGCGCACGAATTCCAGATTTTCCGGATCGCCTAGCGGGCTCCCCCCTCCCTCCACCATCCCTCCCTCTCTCGCGAGCGCGCGCGCGTCGCGAATGCGCGACGATTTTTAATTTTCCTTTAATTTTCGCAGCTGCGGATCGCGCCGGGGAGAGCGGCGCTGCAATCGCCTTCGTTCGCGGTAATGAGCGCTCGATACCATCGCGATGAAGCCTCGCTCTTCGGGTTCTCGAAGAGCGGATGCGTTACTCGGTTACTCCAAGAAATATCGCCGCGCGACGCCGGCTGCGATATGAAAAATGTGAAACGACTCCCGGCGCGGGGAGCGGGGGGGGGGGGTTCCCTTTACGTCGATGCCTTTCCGATCCACGTAGCTGATAACGCTATGCCGATATGATAACGCTGGAAATGCTGTCGCGATCGGTCGATCCCAATGCGCCCAATCTCGGGGCGCTCGCGAGAGAACTCGCGCCTCTGTACATACCCCCCTCTGCCCCCCCCCCCCTGCCCAAAGCATCGCGACGGCGCGCGAAATCGACGGAATCGCGAGACGCGATCCGCGATCCGCGATCCGCGCCGCAAGGGGAGCGGAGAGGGTGGGGAGAGAAAGTCGACGATAAATTTCGCGAGAACGCTTCAACCCAATTAGATAAGTTAACGGCGCGTTTTATCGCCATCGGGGCTGCTCCCCGCGGGAGATGAACACGGATGCGGCGAGTTGTAAAGATTAAAGCAGCTAGCCGTACCTGGGCGAGACGCGATTTGTGTCTTAGCCGATCTGGCGGGGCGCGGAAGGGAGCGTGAAGGGGGGGGGGAGCTTCCAACGTGCGTTCGGAGAAACGAGGGTCAATCGTTTCCGCGGTCCGCGTGTAATCCGCGTCAGCGCGACGAAAGGAGATCGGAGGCTGCGGGCGATGAGCGCCGTGATTCTGGACCGACCGCGGCTTTACCGGTTCCTAATTTAAGGAAGCGAATCCGCTACTCGACGACGTTGCTCGCGGAGTAAGACGCGATGAATCGACTTGGTACCGCGAAGATCATTTCGATCTTCGACAACGGCAATATTTGTTAGCGCCATCGTAAACAAAGTAATTATGTCGAGCGGGTTATCGCCGCGAAATTTTGCAATGCGCGCATAAAATAAATTAGCGCGATTATTTCCGCGCTACCTGCAGCTGGCGATCAACTTCTCCTTTACTCGGCCTCGGCCTGGGGAGGGAGAGGGAAGAGAGAAAAGAAAAGAGAAGGGGAAAGGCGCGTGACGTCGATTGGCGACGAGCACGTTGTACGCGTGTTTCCCTCGCAATTGCGGATTAGAGGGAGCGTTGGGCGCGTCGCCACCTCTCTCCGGGGAAAAAAGGTTCTCGACCGGGGCGAGAAACGATGCGGTCGAATTCGATAAATCTCGCTCGCTGATAGTCTCGATAAATGGTTTTGATACGAACACGGCGGACTCTATCCGTAATCCGCTATAGCATAGCTGGTTTTCGGCTTGTGATACGAATGTCGTTGAGCCTCCCCACGGACGCGAGGCGGAATATAGGACGACGCGACTGACACGAATCCCTTCTAACGATCTGACTACGCCAAGTTTATCTGGCGAGAGTAATTTCCTCACGCGGATCTCGCTTCTTCCCTCGTCTCGTTTTTTCCCGCGAGTTACTCTGGACGATTTTCGCGTTACTCGTGCTTCTCCTCGACTCAGATCTCCGAGATCTCTTTTGAGTAATCTCCGAGTGTCCTGTTCCTTGAGTCTCGCGATGCGTTCGATCACGCGATGCTGAGCGGGACATGGCTGGAATCTCTTCCAGCGACCGGACGGCGAGCCAATATCCACGGCTGCATCGTTCGCGATAAATTTAATGAAAACTGGCAATCTTTGTTGAGCAGTTGGATGTAATTTCTCTGTGGTATTCGAATGCAACGTTGGGGAGAGTGGATCGCTTTATAAAAACGCGGGCATGCTGGTGTTTCATTTTTTAACGCATATCGTTCCACTCATTCGCGTATTTCCCCATCCGATGTTGTTCCGCCGCGGGTGGTCGATAGATCAATCTTCCCGATGAAGCGTTAATTGGTGTACCTGTAATTGCGCGCTCATATAATTTTTTTCGACCCGCAAGGTCGTCCTCAAGCCGTTGAGAATCGCAGCCGAGTGCGCGCGCGAACGGCGACGAGCCTGTTGAAAATTTCCCGCTAATTCGCGGAACTTCCGGAGCAAATATCCAACTGGGGTGCTTAATGGACTTTTGACGCGAAAGAATTGACCTAAGAGAGAGAGAGAGAGAGAGAGAGAGAGAGAGAGAGAGAGAGAGAGAGAGAGAGAGAGATGCTTCTCGCGGATATTTAAGAAGACAACTTCGTTGCGCACTTCCGAAGCGATGCTCGGCTAATGCCGAAACACAAATATCCCGCGTACGCGGATGTTCCGCTCCGATTGGAGCGGAACAAGATAATGGACGAGGTGTTAATTTGAACAGCATTTGACAGGATGGATCGGTTCGTGGCGCACGATCAAGCACAGCGGTGTGCTCGATCAAGTCTGAACGATGATAAATAAATGCACCAGTGATACGAGCGACGTTTCCGATTGTTTCAAGTAATTCCGAACTCGATCATCGCGAAAATTCTCCAGACTTTCTCATCGAAGAGTTACGCGAAGATTGTATATTATATTAGCGATGATCGTTTGTATCGGATCTTGTGGAGTAACGTAATCAATTACGAGTTCCCATGAATAGTGATCGACGTGAAAGCGGATTGCTCGCGGCGCTATATACTGCCAAGCAAGAACAGCAAAAACAACCGAATGCATTTGGATGCACTGTCGGGAAGAGTCGGGAACAGGCGATTTATGGTCCAAGATACTCGCTGGCTTCCTCTCATTGTGTTGCACGTTTATTTATTTTGTCATTTTACCATATTTTTCCTAGCGAGCCACTCGCGGGCCACTCGCGAGCTCGGCAGGATTTTATGCTATTTTGTTGGATGTTCCTTTTACGGCGGTAGAAATTTGCTTAAAATTTGGGAGCCGGCATTAAGCGCTGGCAAACGGCCAGCGTGAACAGCTGGAATAAGCTGTAAGAATGACGATAAAAGAACAATCGTTTCCGCTATTGCTGGAAATCATCAACGGGAAGGAAGCTCCCGGTAAAACGAACAAAGTTTCAAGCTGCTGCTTTGCCCTGGCGCACGTTTGTTCCTTGTCGGGCTTGTCGCGAGAGCTCTCATCAAAGGAGCAAAGTATCATATCAATTATTAAGAAATATTGAGCATCGCAAAGACGATGCTTCTTTCGATTAGCCAGAGTAATCTGCCTAGCAGACATCTCCGCGTGAACACTCGGAATATTTTCTTCCATCGACATCTCCGCTCCGTCTTCGCGTGCTAACTTAAAGAGACTCTAACTGCCACATTAGCAACGTCTATTTTACATAACTCGTGAATAGTTTTGAGATAGCGTGAGCAGTTAGTTCCAACTTGTACTCTTCGCTGTTCGATGCTGGCGGAATATACGTAGCTGTGAGCGATGCATCTTCCCAACGGAGTTGCGCCTCGAGATATATAATTTCTAATTCACTTAGTATTTGGCAATTGCAAATTTACTTACGGCTCTTCCGTTGCGAGCTATAAATTTTTCCACGGGAATATATCTCGCTTCGCGTCTCGTCGTTTTACGTTGTTTCACGTACGAACGACTATCGTGAAAGTCGTGTCGATCATAAATACATAAAAGGAACATATATGCGAGAAATTAATAAATGAGAATGCTGAAATTGATTACCAATCGCAATACTCGATGTTTATCTTACATTGTATCGAACATTTTGCAATCGGTATTTCATCGATAGTACGTTTTTCCAATTACATTTCCGTTCATCGAGCGCAATCATATACTCTTGCTGCGTCATGTTCGTTATAATCGTTCGAGAAAGAGACGTAAATTCAGATCTGTTGCTGGACCGGAATCGATGTCTTTAGGTACAAAGAATATGGACAGAAAGTCAGAAACTGCAGGATATTTACATTTCTCTCTTTACCCCTCATGTATTAAGTTAATCTACATATATCTTGAAAAATTATTACACACCGATGTAATCGCCAATATTGATTAAGCGAGGCGTCTGATGAACGTGTTTTGCACAAAGCGAAATCTTGCATCACAGCGTGTGATCTCGTTACGCGTTGACGGATCCAATGCGAATAAGAGGAGAGTTTACGCCGATTCGTCGTCAAATTCCTGACGGATGGGTCGCAAGTAATGTCATTCCTCGATACGAACGAGATCTCGGATACGATCCGGCGCCTATCGGGCGCAATATCCTAAATGGCGATACCATCATTTCCCGTTTCTTCTTTATGTTACAGCGACTGCAATGAGATTGAGGCACTCGAGACACCTGGACGCGAGATCGCAGTTCCTGGGCGAGGAGGAATTACCGGTAAGTGCTTCTCTATTCGATCTTGATTCGATTTCTTATCCCCATGCCTGCCAGGCCACTTACGCTCATGTCGAGCATCAAGCTTGCTCCTTTTATCACCTCGACACTCGGGGTGATCCACCCTGAGGTATATTTTTATATAAACCATCTTTCCAACATATGGATAGTGGATTTCTCTCTTGCTCTGTTGGTACGTGCGGGGGTAGTTAAATATTTGTCCGCGCGTTTTCAACCCTCGTACCGACGTGAACGAGCCCGAATTTCAACATCCCATAGAGGAGTCACAACACCAAAGTGACGAAGATTTAGACCAATCATCGTTGGTTTGCTTGAAAACATTTTTATGTCATGACACGAGTTAATCTTGGATCGATTCTCCGTCATGTTCGTTTTTGTAAGAGGAAACACCAGTAAAAATCTAAACTCTCCTTCCAGCTTTCGGTCTTCTTTGGCTGATTCCGAAAGAATCAGGTAACGAAACGTTGGACTAAACCGATAATGAATAGAACGAACGTTTCGTTTCGAATGTGCTTTTGTCCCCGCCGTGAATAAATGAACTTTGCGGAACGTGTTAACTCATCGGCGTTAAAATATGAATCTTCAACGTCTGATTGTTTGCCAGTTTCGGACACGTGGAGGCGATGACGTGTTCGGGAAGACGCGACTGACCGTACCGACGATCATGCATAAATGATTTGCTGCAGGCGAAATCATTCTCCTGATTGGATTGATTTACGTTCAGAGACGGGAAGTTTCATTGGTCGCCTCTGAGTAGGTCGCTCTTTTACGAATCGCTAAATCGCTTGATGTTATGCTCAAGTTTGCTCGACAGGACGTGGGATATCGTGGAGGAGCGTATAGGCGTCGATTTCATGCGAGAATGAGGATTCGTTGAAGAGGACAATGAATGTAATGAATAAATTGATGCGGAGAACGCGCGAAGGAAGTCGTTCGGGTCAGTCTCAAGAATTCTACGAGATGTTAGATTTTCTCATTCGCAACGTAGCACCACTGAATTTTCAGTCGATAATTACGCTTCCGTTATTTAGTAATTAAATCAAACAACGGTTTCTAACCGTTGTTATTAGTCGCGATGAATCTAATGCAGCTGATATGCAGTTGCAATAAAGTTAAATTATTTTCGTAATATTGAAGAAAACGTCAACGCGAATAACGGCGAAGAGGAGAAAAGGAGAAAGGAAAGAAAGAGAAGAAAAAGAAAAGAAACTACTGGATGTTTTGTGTTTCGTGCTAAAGCTGTTTTGACGGCTCGATTCATTTGTTTGCATCAAAAATTCATTTTGCTCCGAAAATTCATTCGCTGTAAAACAACAGGCTGTATTTATTTGTACTAAACATCGCCCACGTATTAAATATTACGGGAGCTCAATTGGTGTGATCGCGATCTTCAGTTTTTGAAAAATATTTATATCAATTTAAAAAACGCAAAAGCTCGAAGAATGATACTCCGTCTTTGTTCGCTAATGCTGCATTTTTCTCGCGTTCGAGCGAGAATCCTCTCACAGATATCGCATTAATAGAGCAATAGAGCAATTAATAGTTTTAATACTCCCGTTATAAATTTCCCCAGCTTGGCCCCTTAGCCCATGCTGAATAGCGAATGATAGTCGCGATGAGGATCGTTAATCCTTCGTACATCGCTGTTGCGCAAAGACATCGCGAGCGATTCGCAAGTTGCGAAAGCTCGTTCGCTTTTAATATTAATTAACAGACCCGACCACTGATGTTTATCGCTGCCCTCAAATTCGGTGGCGAGTTTCACGTGAGAGGTCGAGCCATTTGTCCGGATACCACGCGTTTGGACGCCAGTTCTCTGGCCGGTTTTACGACACCATCGCGGATTCACCTTGGTATATGCAGCTGCATCCTCGTTGGAACTCTGCTAATTAACACGATCGCGCAATCGCCTCGCACTGTTTCTCTCCCGGCGATTTGACGCAATACGATCATTCGTCGTTCCTGAGCCCTCCTCGTTTCAGGGCCTTTTCCTTCCTGAGAGTCTCGCGATAGAGAGACGATCGAGGCACTCGCGAATCGCGAGCAGAGCAAGTACGCGCGTATCAGCCGTGAATTGGCATAGCGGAGTTAACACTCGGGGCTATCTTGTTTCATCATCGATGAGAATCACTAGTCCGCAAAAGGCAGAAGAAGCGAGGCGTGCGCTAGCGAACACGCAACGAGCGGATTATGCTTCTTGCCGAATGTTGTCTATGCTATCCCGTAGAAAATAGCAATTAACACCGTGAGTATTTAATCATATCGGAGATATGATAATAATCCAAGCATGAATACGCCTAGGTAGAGCAGAGTAAGATCCTGACGAGGCGATTACGTGCCTGCATAACTATTGCTGCGAGTCAGCTCTTGACGAACTTGTCCAAGTTCGCGCACGGGACGACGCGAGAACCTTCGGAGGTCCTTTTGGGGACGGTTCCAAGATGTTGGATCATCGAGACGGAGTCCCGCGCCGCGATCATAAATTTCACGCAATGACAATCATTATTGTCCGATGTACATCTTGCCGTAGAAGTTAAACGCTGATCGATCGTGCGTTATATACGCCAAACGTCACGGATCGATCGTAATCGCGATGAAATGGTAACGCGGGGACGGTTGCCGCAATAATTTATGAGTATATACATATATATATATATATATCTCATACATATATGTGTATATATATATATATATATATATATATATATATCACACATATATGTATGGCTCTTGCCGAGGAACGCAACGGACCGCGTAATGGTCCGTGGAACTTTGCCGACCTTGCCACATGTTCCAGATTGCCAACGTGCATGATTACTAGAGAGCGGTTATAAAACGGCGCCCTGTTTCTTTTCCACGTTTCCTCTCTTTCATTCAGTATTTCGAGCTCGAGTCGTTGGATCTTTTATGAGGAGACGCGACATAATACACCGCTAGAGTCCGAGCGCGGTGATTAATGGCGCCCGGTTTATGAGAAGCGCTTTGATTTATCGAGCGCCTTGTTCCGGTGGAGTCTTCCTTTCCGCGCGGCGCCAAGTTTACCGATTAATCCCGCGGACATCTCCTTCGGTCCGCGCCAACTAACGCCCGCCAACTAATAGCCGTCCGTTTCTCTTGTGCTTTCAGCTCGATGAAAATCATAACCACAAGCCGATGTTCTCCAATTGCTCGAATTACGCGCCGGTAGTGAAGGAGGAGGAACCTCCCGGCACGGTGGTGATTCAGGTGCACGCCGAAGACAGAGATCCACCCGAGGAAGGAGGTACTGTATCGCAGCCGCGGGAGACATATCTCGATACGCGACCTATGTAATACGTCACGCGTAAAATACGTCGCGTTTAATTGCGCACGCGACGTAACCGTCGTCATAATCCCTCGAGGTTTTCACCGCATGTTCTTCCTTTCCTTTTCTCTCTCTCTGTTTTTTTCTTTTTCTTTTTTATTCTATCTGGGTGAACGGATAAAGACCAACGGATGCGCATTCCGCGAGAACAATTTCACTAATTTTTTATTTAAATTTCATCTCAATTTAATTAACTATAATTAACTCCGGTTTAATTAAATCGCGGGGCTGTAACGGGAAGAACGAAAACCGCACGTGAGCGAACACGTTTCAGGCAAACCTGAGGGGAGGGGGGGAGGAGGAGGAGGGGAGATACTTTGTTACCGTTATCAATTGATGGAACGCAGTGCGATTCTTCAAGCAGCTCTCCTTGCCCGCCCTTGGGGACAAGATGAGGAGCGGAGATCATCGCTGATGTGAATTCTGAATTTTCAGGTACCATCACGTATAGTTTCGTGACTGCGCCCGATGAGAAGCTGAAATTCGAGATCGATAATAAGACGGGCCTCATCAGGACGACGCAGATGCTCGACAGGGATGAGCCCGCCAGGGAGAAAGAAACTTATCTCACAGTCTTGGCAACTGACAATGGCAAACCGCAGTTGGACGATGCGTGTACGTTTAAGGTCATCATCGAAGATGTCAATGACAATGCGCCCGTCTTTGACAAAGTGGTGAGTCCCGCGCGATCGACGAGTTCGTTGACTCATAAGCGGGTCGATGAATCGATTGATCCTTTGCGATTCGCTTATCTACGAAAGCATCCCGGTGCATGTGGTATACGCGTCTGAATTATGCATACGCGCGCGGCAATTACGTGAGCGTAATAACCGTGGCCGGTTTATAGCAGAAAAAGTTATATCAAACTCCGACAGATCGGCACGATTCCCTTTCATTGCCACGTAATGAGGAATTTATGATGATTGATCGATGCTTTTCAATATCGCGATATTTAATTGACTATTTGATTAACCCCGACCGAGACATTTACATGATACGAGACTATCGGTACAGATAACTTCGAGAGAGGAAGAGATAGATTGAAATGTGCAATTCGTGTACACGCTACATCACGCGTAAGAAAACTTTAACGCGATGATCCCTATCTGCGAATGCACGGATACACCTGAAAATGAACGTCCACGGTTGCATTATCGGGAAGGCTGGATATATACTCAGTCAGTTTAATCCCGTTTCCGCGCATAATCCTCCTGCATAATCGATTTTATAAATGTATCGGTGACAGTTCAGAAATTATATCGTGCTCCTCGCATATTTCTATCACGAACTCCCCTCCCCTCGTGGACTAACATGTCGTCATCGTCACTAACAACTTCTGCTTGAATTTTTTGTTTCATTCCAATCCCAGGTCTTCCGTGGATACGTGTGGAAGGTTGGTCTTGAATTTGCGATGTGAATGTTACGTCGTTCTGTTTGCGATTTGCATCTTTCATAAAGCAGATCGTTACGTAATTTTTATGCACCGAGATTGTTTTTATGTTCGACGGAAAATGCTTTTGCATTTCACTAACAAACAAAGTGAACGAAACGTTTTGTTGTGCATCGTGTGCACGGAGGGCAGAAACTTTTTGTTGATCAATGATAACTCTAACGATCGTGACAAGTTCTCCATCTCTTTCCCGTGTTCGGGAAGAAAATTATTCTGTATGACGCATGCGAATGCTCTAGATATGATGTAATGCACCGATGAGCATGGTGTATACGAAAATTGCATGGAATGCAACACGCATTTTGGCGATCATGCGTGCTGCACATCATGAGGTGATGATTCCCTGCTTAATGTATCTCGGTTTGTTACGCAGGCATACACGGAATCCGTACCGCAAGATTTACCAGTTGGTCGTGAAGTGATGAGGGTTTCCGCCACCGATATCGACGATGGTAACAATTCCGTCGTACGATATAGCCTGTCGCCTAAAAAGTTCGATGATGTTATGTACTTTCGAATCGACCGTGAGAGTGGTATCATATTTCTCAGCAAAGTTATAGACGTAAGTAGAAGAGATATTAAAACGAGAGATATTAAAAAAGTAGTGCTGTCCTGCTTTATAATGGTCTCCCGATGCAAAGCTCATAACACTTTCTCAGCGGCTCGAATAGGCAATTTTCTTTTTACATGTAAATTTTCAATTTACATTTACAATTTTCTTTTGCACATTGTTGGAATTGTTATCGTTATGCATTGATAAATTCGTGATAAAATCTGCGCTTCGTTTAAAATGATAAAATAATAGGATTGAATTGTAGTAGATTTAATGTAGCTTTTTGTTATGTTTATCGTAAATGATCTTTCGAACGAGCAAATCGCGCGCGGGCTTCTCTCATATTTGTTTCATGAATTGATATAAATCTCCTATATTATCGATCTGTCATCGATCTGCGTAGCGCAATCCGGATTATAAATTCAGCATGACTGCCACTGCCGAGGATCTTGGCAAAAATCCAAAGTCCAATGTCATTGATCTTGATATACGAGTTGTGGAATCGCATAAGAAGGCACCTGCTTTTCTACCGAGACCAGCGGAGCCAATTAAACTTAAGGAGAATTTTAACGATTTTGACGCCAGTGTTGTCCGTTTAAAAGCAGTTTCCAATATTGATAACTCCAATAATTCGGACAATTCGTACTTGCTCTTCGAGCTCGTCACCGGCAGAACGGAACAGACCAACAAACGAGATACCTTCAGGTAAGCGCGAATATTAGCGATTATTACGCTTCTTCACTTCACGTGACAAGAACTGAATGAGATATCGAGCGTATGCGATATGCGACTCTCGATTACATTTCACTGAATCATTTTATTTTCACGCTCGTTTAGATTAGAATCCAATAAGGATGTAGCAGATATCAAGCTCTCTCAACCTCTTAATTACGAAAGTAACACGCAATATTCGTTAATAGTACGAGTACAAAATAAGTATCAATTAGCCGCCGAAACGGTGGTCGATATTGAGGTTCTCGACGTGAACGATAACATTCCAGTCTTCCGTGATATCAAGAAAGGGAGCGTGTTAGAAAACGAACCCCGAGGAGTTCCTGTGATGCAAGTACGAGCTATCGATGCCGATGGAACTTCCGCTAACAATCAGGTATCGTAAAATTTAATTTATGTAAATATATTCTCTTCCGGACTATTTTGTACTTTCATTACATCTTCATCGATTTGTGATAATATTTATTTGTTAATTAGGTGAGTTACGAGTTGGACAATTTCAAGGATCTCTTCGCCATTGACCCCCAAACTGGCAATATCACGACGTTAGTGACATTCGACAGAGAGGTCGAAGATACGTACAATGTCAAAGTAATAGCAATGGACAATTCACCGAGTGCTTTGTTCAAAACGGGCGAGCACAATAAGGGGCAACAGGTGTTTCGAATAGAGATCGCCGACAAGAACGACAATCCGCCTCGCTTCACTCGAAAAGTGTACACCCATAATTCGATTTATGAAAACGCGAACATTAACGCGCCCGTGACCGAAGTTAAGGCCGTCGATTCCGATACAGCGAGTCCTGTCACGTATAGCATCATATCGGGAAATACCGATAACAGTTTCTACATCGAAGGCACAACGGGAAAGATTCGCGTGAACAAGCCGCTCGACTACGAAAAGATTACCAAATATAATTTGACAGTAAGAGCTTTCGATGGTGTATTTAATGACACTGCGCAAGTAGAGATTTTTATCGAAAACGTCAACGATAACCCGCCAGTCTTCGAAGACTTTAATAAAAATCCTACAATAGAGGAAGAAAAATTAGTGGACGGTAAGATAACGCGATGGTCTTTCCTTAAAAATTAAAAAAAAAAAAAAAAAAAAGAAAAAAAAAACAGATATCATAAATATTGATATTGTCATAATAAGTTTATGACTACTTACAATTGTTTTATAATTATCTTATAATTGTTAGGCTGTATCACCACTGTGGTGGCTTACGATCCGGATATCGAAGACAGAAATGCCGATCAGCATATCGCCTACTTAATTCTCAAAGAAGATCAGCAACCTTTGATAGGAATCGATAAATCTGGCTGTATGAGATTGAAGAAGCCATTGGATCGCGATCCACCAAATGGTTATTCAATGTGGACTGTAAGTTCATGAAAGTATTTATCAATATTATCAATACTATAATCAACGATATATCAATTTCTCATTGTCATATCTTTTTATTGCTCTATCCAGGTCATAGTGATGGCAAGAGACGAGGATGGTTCGTCCATGGCTCTGCAGAAGTTGGTGATGGTCAATATCACTCTTATAGATATAAACGACAACGCACCCTTCCTCGATATGCCATATCCCGTCATCTGGGGCGAAAATAAACCGTATGGCAAGATAGTCGAGCTGAAAGCACGAGATTATGATTCTGATGACAACGGCCCGCCATTCGAGTTCCGGATTGACGATAGCGCGGACGATGAGATCAGATCCAAGTTCGAGATTCGGGAAAGCAATTTATATGCGCGAGTAGTATTTGATCGCGAAGAGCGAAAGAGCTACGACATACCGATTGCGATCACGGATAGCGGTGTGCCACCTATGACAGGCACTTCGACGCTCACTGTGATTATAGGCGATGAAAACGATAATCCCATGCAGGAAGGTTCGAGTTCTATATTCGTTTACAATTACAAAGGGGAAGCCCCTGACACAGAAATTGGACGCGTTTACGTTCATGATCCGGATGATTGGGATTTACCGGATAAATCATTCGATTGGGCTTCTTCACACGATGGATTTCATTTGAATAAAAGCACCGGCATGATCACCTTGCTGTCAGGCACATCGAACGATACTTTCGTGTTGAAATTCGTTGTTACTGAGAAAGGGCATTATATTAAACCGCATCGAGTGCATGCATATGTGAACGTCACTGTTAAAGAACTTCCGGAGGAAGCTGTGGACAAGTCCGGTTCTATACGATTCTATGGAATGACGGCAGAGCAGTTTGTAAAACCGGACGAATCCGGTGTCAGCAAGAAGGAGATATTTCAAGAGAAATTGGCATCCATGTTGAATACGTCCATCGAAAACGTTGACGTATTTACGGTATTGCATTCACCTCATTATAATAATAAAAGTTTACTAGACGTTCGTTTTTCGGCGCATGGCAGTCCCTATTACGCTCCGGAAATGCTAAACACGATTGTAGCGCAACATTCCAAAGAGATCGAACGGGAGATGGGAGCAGACATTTTATTAGTGAATATCGACGAATGCTTGTTCGAGCAAATTCATTGCAACAGTTCGTGTCGTAGTTTCCTCAATGTCAGCACTGTGCCGTACAGTGTGTATACGAATACCAGCTCGTTCGTTGGTGTTAGAGCAGTTGTGGATCCGCAATGCACTTGTCATGTAGCAGAACCAATCACTACCTGCTTGAACGGTGGTACTCCTTTAGCACAACGATGCGAATGTCCACCTGGTTTAGAAGGTCCGAGGTGTGAACTATTGAGTATCGGCTTCCATGGAGACGGATGGGCTGTCATGCCATCGCTTGGTCAAGCCTGTGACGATTCGCATATAGGTAAGGATCAATAAAATGTATGTTTTTATGTTGTTTCTTGCATATTTTTCATTTGTATTTTTGCAATATATGATTGTCACAGGATTGGAGTTAACGCCAAACGAGGACAACGCTCTTGTATTTTACTTTGGTCCCATGATTTACAGTCCGAAACTTGGAGTTCAAGATTTTATGGCTCTAGAATTGCAAAACGGCTTTGCTGTGTTGTATGTCGACTACGGCACAGGAACCGTAAGACTAGATCACAAGCAAATCAAATTGACAGATGGCAAAAGTCACAGGATAGATATCTTATGGACGAAAACTGTAAGAGCTTTTGTTATATCTATCTAAATATTTTATGAAAAGAAAAGAAATCTCATTGCATTTGTTTCTTTTCTTTTTTTTTTTTTTTTTTTAGACGATAGAATTGAAGGTCGATAATTGTGGCATATCTGCTTGTTTGAGTCTCACTGCGCCGCAAGGAACCAATGAATTTTTAAATGTCAACAGTCCGATGCAAATCGGTGGGACAATGACGAATTTAGAGCATCTGGCATCGAATCTAGGGTGGAATCATAAACCAACCAGTAAAGGATTCGTTGGCTGTATACGAAATATGACAATTAATGGAAATGTAAGTATAATGCAGATATTAATACACAAAATATATCAACAAAGATTAAGATCATGAGCCGATAAAATTATTTTCCTATTTTCTGTTTCATTTTAGACATATAATCTGGGTATGCCAGCGTTATACAGTAATGTAGATCCTGGTTGCAATCACGGCATGGCGAGAGCTATCTCATTCGGCATTGATGGAAACTTTGTAGTAGCTATAGTAGTTTGCGTAGTGATGTTGGTAATACTACTCGTGGCAGTGATAGTGCACAAACGAAAGACAGATGATTTGTATAAGGATATGGACGATATTAGAGAAAATATAATTAATTATGAGGATGAAGGAGGCGGTGAAGTTGACACGGGATATGATTTGAATGTGTTGAGAGCTATCTATGATGCACCGCCTATCGACTCTAAGATAACTCCTGTTGGCCTACAGGGCAGAGGTATACTGAATATTGCTTGAAAAGCCCCACATATATATTATATTACATTACACGTGTATTATTGTGCGAATACTAAATGTGAAATTTGATTTAAAGCAAATGATGAAGTTCCGGATATCTGCGGTTTCCTAGATGGCAAGAAAGAAAGCTGTGATAAAGATCCAGACACAAATCCATTTGACGATGTAAGACATTATGCTTACGAAGGAGAGGGCAATTCAGAAGGCGATCTATCATCGTTAGCTTCTTGTTAGTATCTTCAAATATCGGAAGAATTGCATTAAAATGCACATTTATCTCTCTATGTTCATCTTCTCATATTTTTCTTTTATCCGCAGGTACCGACGATGGAGATCTAAAATTTAATTATCTATCTAATTTCGGACCAAGATTCAGAAAATTGGCAGATATGTATGGAGAAGATCCGAGCGATGAAGAGAGTGATGGAGTCGGCGAACGAGAGAGCGAAAGCTGGTGTTGAGTCTTCTTAACTGGAAACTTCGTAGATGTAAAATTTTAATGCAGGTAATAGGATTGAAATAAATTTTGGTTTCATTAAAATAATATCAATAATCTATTTGCACATTAAAATATCACTGTAATATACGCCTATGCTATAATTTGCTGTAATATATTAAATTTTATATAATCCCTACAATTTTATATATCTCTACAATTAGACGATTATTATTTTGTTAGAAGACGCACACGCAGCTTGCAGATTTGTGCTATATCCAGTTAATCCATATAACCAGAAACATGAGTGTATCGTGTACACTACAAGATTCGCAGCCGTGCGTTTTCGAATTACCATTGACGGAAAAGAAACGAGGCTCTACTGTACTTAAAATGACATGTCTGGTCTCATTCATCGATTGGTCTAGTTCAGCGAGGGAAGCAATGAAGAGCATTATGCGATATTGTTGCGATATGTGTAATTAAAAGCGTGATTTATTATAGTAGACGGAATAAACTTCACAGTTATCGCGAGTGACTGTATGGACACTACATAAATTCCGTATACTTCGTGTAAGTGATGCGTACTGATCATATACTGATTCTTAAATGAATTTTTATATCGTGTCGATGAAACTTAGCGTGTTTATGTTATACTTTTACACTAGGAGTGATATATGTATATAAACGAGACGAGAGAGAATTAGTGCGTTCACTGTATGTAGTGCAAGCATGAACGTTAAAAATTCTGGATTATTGTATAATGTTTTCGTTGTATTTCGACGAGTTATTGGATAATCAACAGTTCTAGACACACTAGTATAATTTGACGAATATTTTTTTGATGAATAATAACACATCATAATAATTATAGACCGATAATATTCAAGAAGAAAAAAAGATACCGCATCGAAATGTAATGAGAACAACCGTACAATAACCATACAATAATCTAGAATTTTAAGCTTGTAAAGCTTAACGCTTCGTCGACTGTCCCGTTTAATGATTGGAATCATTTATTACTGATGAATAGTGAGCAATATGATATAAAATAACAAGAAAAGGTTCTTTAGATTTTGTTAAAGTCAAAATAAAAATCAAAGTATAAACTGATAAAGACTTGACATAGATTTTTCTGCTTGTTTTTATTTAAATTCTTTTCTAAAATTATTAGAACTTTCTAGATAGTATCATGTAAATAAATTACACATGGTTAAGATAGTATATAAGTCTTTCTTTTTTATAGTCTATGTAACATATCGTTACACATGCATTAATCAAGTTGGCGAAGTATTAAGTATATTTTTAAATTTTTCATTCATCGAATTTAGAATGAAAGAGAATTACCGTTTAAATTTGATGCCAGATATCCTAAATTCATTCTACCGATTTGCATCGAATTGTTAACGTTTAAAAATTCACTAATTCCTTGGCGCAGTGAGTCTCGGGCAAGTGGATATGCTTCAATTCTGTCTAAAAGAAACAAATGCAATGAAATATTTTCGACTTTATTATCTTTTTTGATCTTTTCTTTTTTTCTTAATATTTTTTCTTTTTAATATTGCGTAATAGCGACGAAATGCTATATGACTGACTTTAAAACTCGCCGTCTAGGGAAATCTGAATAATGTCGTAAATTAGTCGCATGTTGACTGCCACGTTCAAGAGACGACTATTTGTCCGACTATCTGTGTAGATACATTCATCATTTTTGGATACCGATTTGATTTGAACAAAAGTTCCCCATAGATTTAATTTTTTACACATGCTAGTACATTGCGTTCAAAGATGAGTCAACAAATTTAATATAAATATTCATTTATTTTTATAAAACGAGTGGTAATATAATATTAAGATGATTTCAGATCATCTTAATATATTATATATAAAATATATTACATATTGCACAAAAAAATAAATTCAGTAACAGTAAACAATTTATTAATAGTTCTGAAAAGTGTCTATTTTACGCATTTGACATTGTTTGCATTGCTAGACAGTATCGCTTTTAATTTTATATATTACTTGTGTCGCTCTTTCACATCTTTCTCTGACTCGCCAACTCGTTTTGAGAATAATTCCAGTATCTTGATGTTTAAAATTAAAATTAACTTAAAATTTACTTTGCTTTTGATAATTAAAGCCGTCGCAATTATGGTTTTTCAATATTCTGGCGGCTCAAACATGAAGACTCTTGTTTGCCCATTTTTATAAACATCTTCCAGATATTTTAATGACCACTTTACGAATTGCTGTAATCTCAATTCTAATCTTTTCTGTTCACCATTCTGTTTAATCGTTTAATACCTCTCTATCAAGATTTCTTTCATAGTGAACAGTTTCGTTGAAATTAGTGTGATTAAAATCAAGCTGTCATTATTGGCTGAATCTTAGATATTAGTTTATCCTTCTAACATTTTATCGCATTCATTATTGTTCTGGAATATAAACTATATAAATCTATACCGATCCATAAGTATCAAATAAGATGTCATACTTTTCTGAGAGTATATTGAGAATCTTCAAAATTTCATCAGTATCTCTGTACATTTGGAGTTGGCATATGAATCTCTATATCTAATCTACTCTAGTCTTCCCAGAGGACTGTCTACTAAATTTAATTTTGCAATCATAACTATTAGTAATACATCCTTGTTGTTATTTTGTAAATCATTGAAGAGAGTTATCAATTGGATGATTATTCGTGGTTCATATTGAAAACATATATTTTCAGGATACAAGTTATGCCTCTATGCCTCTAATAATATTATGGCTATATTGTAGTTAGCCTTGTCGAAAACTTTCTTTGAACTTGTCTTCCATTTCATTGATAAACTTGCTATAGATATCTGCAAATAATAAACATGTTAGCATTACATTATAAAATTGCATCGTTGATTATTATGGATTTATCAACACCAACTGTGAGCATACAAGAATATGCTTGCGTTAAAATGCCTCACATTACTCTATAATTATCAAAACTTATCGCAATTGCATCCATTATGTCGGATGTAAAAGCATTTTTTTATATCTTGTATTTTTTATATTTACTTGCTTTGTTTTCATCTATAATATTCAAAATTGTCGATAAACCACGTCTGTCATTACAGTTTACTTCTTATTTCCATACGTTTCTATTTCAACAATTTTATATATTAATTTCTTGCCGTAATACGGCATACATATTCTATTGCTAATAATGAATATTTTGTGCTTATTTGTAAACTTTATATTATTATCAAATTCTGCATCCATATTTTCTTATTGACTACAATTTCTTTGATAGTCTCTCTAATAGGACATCAGATGTCTACAGTTATATTTTTATTTGCCTATATTGCCTATATTATTTAATTTAAGAACATGTTTTATTAAAGAAACGGTTGTTAAATGTTTATCATTACTTAGAAATGCTCTTTTAACAATCAACTTTTTAGTCGCAACAACAAGTGAGACCATTGCGATATTGCGCAACTGCTGATCGTGATATAAATAGAATATCATTAAGTTCTCTCTCAGAAATGTTTGTGGCATCTCTAATAATCCCAAAATTTTTATTGTATAAAATTTTATCAATGATGAAAGAATGGTACCATTTTTCTATGCATAGTAAACAATCGTACAATGAAAATTTTTTTATATTAATGCGCATTGATATTATCACACGATGATAAACGTTTTCTTGATCTAGGCATCTAATTTTCATCGTTAATTTACATTTCCATTTGTGTTTCTGTGTAATCTCTGTTTATTTCAGAGATATAATAATGACCAAGCGTTAATGACTTAAATGATGAAAATCTTTGCTCGCAACAAGAAATTAACGCAAAGAAGTTAACTCTTGATTAACATTATGAAGAGATATTATAAAATAAATCAGATATTTGCAGAATTAAGAGAGTTATTGATCAAGATATCAGAATGTGATTACACTATGTGCAGAAAATATACTATCATGACATGTACGAAATCATTTGTTGGTAATCTCTCTTCTCGCGCGGTTTCTAATATACACGGCAGCTTTTAATAAGTATTGCTCAATTGATAGAATACACTTAGGGAAGTGTCCTCAATTTTTGGCTTGTAATTGAATTCTGACCTATCGTTATGTAAAGAATGAATTAATTAGAGAATAAGTTAAGAGCAGGACACTTGTTAGTGACTATACAAAATTGTATTTGTTTTGATTGTAGACTTAATTTTTTATATTTTAAACATAAAACATATGCATTATAAACAGCTATGTCTAACAGATAAAAGATTTTCTTCTATCCCTTTATATATTTTCACATAATGGGAGAGAATGCCAGCAATTGATTCTGCTTATCAACGCCTCTCATACCTTTATTATATCCAAGTACATATGCTGATTTTATAATATTTTTTTTATCACTGCTTTTCTATTTTCTCTTTTTTTTCCTGTCCATCTATACCCATCTATTATGTCGACATTTAAATGTTTTGTTAATAAATATATGAACATCTTTTTTATCTCTTCGTATTAAACTAACGTCAATAAACTGTGACTATATAAGGTGCAATGAACAAGTATGTGCAAGTTTAAATTTGCTAAATATTATCTCAATTCGATTGACGAGTGAGACTTGATATTTTGCACTATTGGTATAAAAAATGCAAAAATGAGTCTGACTTGTTAAGTGTATCCAAAAGATTAATGTTTAATGTTATATGCATTCCAATAACAAAAAGAAGGCTGCAGTCCGATAATAAACCAGTTAATACATTGCAATATTGCAATTAACGGTGCATAACAAAAGTATAACTTTTATCGATCGCTGATCTGTGTTCTTGAATTTGGCAATCATCACGTTATGAGGTTTCCAGACTATTTTTATACATACATTATACAAAAAGAATATATATATAAAAAGATATACGCATATATCTTATATTAAATATGAAAGGAAGCTGATACCTAACGTATTAAGTACTCAATGGTACAGTTATAAGAGAATACAAGACAATTCTTCTTATGGAGAAAAAGGGTAGGCGAATAAAAGAATGAAAGAAGAAATTGGTAGCTTCACTCTTTTATTTAATTTATATAGTATTTTAATAATTATATATATATGAAAATGAATGAGAGAAAGAGAGAAAGTGTAAATGATTTTATGATGTATGTATGTGTATGGAAATCATCTGTGTCATCAGATGGACACATACGAGTCACAATATTACGTACGTATTGTTATATTCAATATATGTTCTAGAAATATATACACAGACACACACATACAACATACATATATATCCTTTATACATATATAGTTCTCATGATAACAGATAATTATTCTCATCGCAAGTTTGTCCATAACTTTGTTTAATAGGACCCTATCATTATATAAGCAGAGTCGAATTCCATATATTATATGGAATTATGAAATCGGATAATTATTAGAAGAGTGGTGAATCGTTGTAATCAAGTGCCATAGCGCACTTGAAATATTAATCTTTTTTTATTTTTTGTGCGGATATATAATTCTTATTGATAAGGTTGCTCGCATGATTTGCGAATAATCACGAAACGATGAACTTCATTGCGGAAATATTTGCTTCTATTTTTCGTCGAGGTTGGACATTTTCGTAAAATTAAAGCGTCACCTCATTTTTGCTGTATTTTCATGTGGCTGATAACTATTTGCGTATAGGTAGATATTCTTATTTTTAGCTTCTTGTAGACGGAATGACATATGTATGTAATGGCATATGTATTGTCTACAAATAGTTACGTTGAGAAAGATATAAAGTAAAATATCATTCATTGTGCTATCGAAAATCCCATTTTTATTATAATTCAAAGAACAAAGAGTGAATATTTTAGTATTCGTTGAGAGTTCATTAAGAAATTTAAAATTACTTCAATGTATCCTACACGTACGGTATATAGTAAACTTTCGATAGTTTATTTCGATCGTCACACTCGATATAAAATTTCGTATAATGAAGAAAAACTAAATTATAAAATTTGTACATAAAATTTGCAATGGTTATTGTTAACGCACATTTTGTGCATAAAAATATTATAAAATCCCATAATTCAATTATTACAAAAAGATACCAAAAATAACACCAATATTTGCTTTCAAATAATTAGCTTTGGAAAACAACTCAACGTGCCGCATAGTCTTAATACATATCGTGAAATTCAACGCATGTGACATGTATCATATGTATGATAAGAAATACAACTTGGATGCGTGTGATCTCAAGGGTTGAGGAGAGGCATTCCATCATGGATGTCTACGAGCTATTTAGATGTTTGCCATTGAATTATTGAACAACGATCAGGACAAAATATGGATAAAATAAATCCATAATTTTGCCCTATTTACAAAACGTTTATTGAGCATTGAAATTTATTTTTTACGTACTGTGGCGTGATTTATTTCCTCTCCTCATCAAGGCAATAAGTGGCAAGCGTCATAGAAAAGTGCTATTTCATATAAAATTTATATATGATAAAGTTGGAATAAAATTTAATATATAGTAATTGTAATAGATCTAATCTATTGAATGCGCTAGTTGGGCGTACACAATTAATATTGACATCTCTTTATTTTATAAATATTATCTTATAAACGAGATTACTTCATTATATGTACGAAAGTACGAGAGGTTTATAATTTCTCATAAGATATCTTTTTTTATTTATTCATTTAAAAAAATGTATTTCATTCAAGAACTCTTTAAAACTTGCCTGTTATTAATTAAATTCTTAATTATCATTTTATTTTGTACTAAAAAGTTTTATTATTCCATATGCATAATCATTCTTTTAATTATAAAAATGAAAAAATCAGTAATCTCATTGCTATCATCGATAGATTATAAAGTATAGAATTCGTAAATGCTATTGATAAATGTTCACTCAACACTGCCTTTAAGTGATAGAAGATTATGGATACTTTGATGTGCGAGATCTTGATAAATCTTGATAGATAATAAATATTCATCAGATTTTAACATATTTATGTCTTAATTCCGCACTTTAAGAAAAATCATGCTCTGAAAAGGAGCAAATAAATAGATAGGAGGATATATATACACATGCATAAACGTAATGCGCGCGCGTACACACAGGCTTGTACGTTATTTAGAAATGTAAGAACTATTGCGAACCATTTAATATGTGATAATCAATGGCAACGCATATGAGCGCACCATTATCCTTTATCGATCCACCTTTAACTCGAGAAAGTTATGTATAATTTCTTTTTTTGTAGCAATAAAGTGAAATTCGAATACATATACACGTCTTATTATTCATTTTGATTATTTCGTTAATTGTTCTTTAAGAAATATGTATGTTTCGCTCTATTCATAATATTATAGCCATATTGTCAAGACGAGATTTAATATATTGTGTTAGATATATAATATCTCTAATTGACAAAGTAATCTTTAAGGCTTCACATCCTGCTGCGTGCTTAACAAATTAGTCGGAAGCCTTGAAGCGTCAGGGTCGTATACATCAATTTCATTTGTTGTTTGTCTGCATCTGTGTGGTGTGGTGTGTTTGTGACCATTATGTCATGGATGAGACACAAATAATACAAAACTATCTTCTCTAGACGTAATTGCTCCAATGACATGAATCACGCATGAGAGATGTTGTAAAAGAAAGAAAACATTTGTTACTTCTATTTTATTAATTATATAATGTTGCATTGAAAATTTGTTTTTCTTCATTTCTATAGCTTCAACGAGGTTGTATCTTCATAATTGTTGCTATAATAATATTTAATTTTTTCTTCTTCTCTCTTGCAGTTAATGATCTCCGAAATTGTCTAACTTCATATATAATTTCATATATAATTTTAATCGACCGACAATATATATAAATTCATCATAAATTATTATAAACATCAATTTGTTTTTGTGTTTAGAATAGAATAAGCTAGAACTTCAATGATTTTCATAATTTTGATGATTTTAAAACGGATATGGGTCTTTGGCATTTAAATTAAAAAAAAATTTTAATCCTATTAAATAAAAGAAAGCCATTTGTAAGAAAAAAGAAAATATGATTAATGAGGCATTATTAATTTATGAATATTTAAAATTGATTTTTTCAGATACATTATTTAACTATAAATTTCGATGCTTATATCGATATATTTCTATAATCGAAAATATATCTAAAATGGAATGGATTTCTGTATATAAGGAGATCATTAAAGATCACAGATTGTATAATACAAAATTTATGCGTTTCTTTAATAGAAGATAGATATTCAACGTTTATTTGCGATCGATTATAATCATACAATCTGCAATTTTATCAACGTAATTTGCCAATTAGATATATAGATATATACATAGATAGATATATACATTTCTTTACAAAATGTGTGATACCTCAAAATAACATGATTGCAAAGTCTTGAAATTTTATTGAAAATTATAAAAAAATATATCATGTACCCTAAGTTTTTGAACGATGTACCTTTCATAGTTTTCCAAGCGGGTCTTCTATACTGAGATCGCGCGAAAAATAATCTCGGGAGAACTTGCGGAGGATGAAAGATTCGACGCCGGCGCAAAGCTTTCATTATCCCTCTGGAATAATGATTGTATCTATTGAGATGTTGTAATGCGCACGCGCGTTAGGGGCGGCAATGTATAAAAACGGCAATCGCATGTTGAATCTCTCGTAAACGAAATCTGCACGTCAACGTTTATAGCATATATCTCGCGATAAATAAATCGTAAATCTATTTATACGAAAGTGTTATCATGTGAGTTCTTATTTTTACATTTCGTGGATTTGATGCGACTAATAGTAATTTATTTTGTTACGATAAAATTTATTTCTAATTATCGTGTGGTAAACGTGCAATCTGTTTGATAAAATATTGCCTAAAACGTACGCGGCAACAAATAATTATTGATGCACATTCAAATTCATTATCATTCCATTTTCTTGGAAATGAAAAGTTTTAGTACAAATATATGAAAAATTCTTCTTTTTTCTTCTCAAGGTCCTGTAAGATGTCAATAAACCTCTTCACTGTAACATTTCTTTTCTTGATTCTCGTTTCGATTGGTGAAGCTCAGTTAAATTTTTCTACTGGCTGGGGCCAAGGTAAAAGGAGTCCAGATATGCGAATCAAATCAAGTAATACGGATTGCTCGTCGCAAACTACATCGCTGGAACAATTATTAAAATTATACACATTTATTCAGGTATGAGATATAAACTTATGAAATTTATTCGAAGATTCGGCATAATGAATAATATATAATTATTATTACATAAAAACGTGATCTTGTGCATGATTTTTATGTATTTCATGTATATTTTGATTTTCTGACGATTAATCTTGCGTATTGAAAGCATAAATAATTGAAATGAAAATATATATCTGGACTTATTGATAAATATTTATTCACAAATTATGTTTATTTACAGATCGAAGCACAAAGGATCTTGGATTGTGAAAACTTGAATAAATGAACGCGGAAAGTATTACTGTTATCAAATAAACTCGTGCCAGATTACTAACTCGAATTAAGATATGAACAAATGTAATCGAATGTTGTATTTAATCTTTCCTTCAAGCGATATCGATCAAATGAATACTGTTGCAAATATCTTATTATGTGTTATTTATCATTTTTATATGTATTATTACTATTGTATTATGATACTATACGAAATTTCTCTGTTAAAATGTATTATCTATGAAATTGATCGTGAATTGATGTTTGTTTTCTCTATGCTTTGTACATAAATATTCATTCATAGCACGAGTTACTATTGAAACAAATGGTGAATAATAATGAAGCTGGCTTCTCTATAGCTTGTCTACTATCAATGATTATCTATACATGCCACATCACAAATGGAACTTTAAAAAATAAATAGACATCTCTAATCGTAGTTTGAAAATAGACTTACAATAAAGATGTTAGAAAATATGCTTTGCTACATATTCATTATTTTCTCTTTTTGTTTTTTTGCGAAGGTGCTGTGTTATTATTTCAACCCATACCCATTTAGAATTTTATATGATGCACGAACTTTAATAGCTCAATTTTCGTCTGTTCACATTTACTATTACTGTAATTAACATAATGCTTGAGCTGAAAAGTAGTTTCACCGATAAAAAAATTTTTAACAAAAATTTGAAATCTTCATCTATTTTTTTATAATTTTACAAAATTTTATGCGACAAAGAAAATCATCCTCAATTCTTGTACTAAATATGTATTAAATATTTTAATCATGCATAAGATCACGTTTTCATATAATAATAATTATATATTATTATGCCGAATCTTCAAATAAATTTCATACATCATTCATATCTCATATCTGAATAAATATATATAATTTTTAACAGGATGGAATCTATTTTTCCCGGAATCTTAAAAATTGTAATAAAATTGTCCAAATGTAAATTTTTGGGCAAGATAATTGTGAAATTTAATTCTTGATAATTCTTGATTATAGTATATTGCCGTACAATTTTAGATGAAGCTAAATGGAAATCTTCAACAAAAGATTACAATACATCCATAAATATATTTGGTAGTTTAAAATAATCAATGTATTTTGAATATAACTGTATCATAATTTATTAAGGATCGATGGCAGTGATGAGATATTTCTAAATTGATCTTTATATAGTGAATTAATATGCGTGTGTGTGTCCATCATACCTACACGAGTTCACGCTTTGCGTAATATTAATAAGATAAAATTTGACAATTAAGTTGTTTCTATTTTCTTTCTGAAGTCAGCGTGTCATGCTAAAAAAGATATTTTTTAATTCTAACGTTTTAACTCTTAAATTATAAGATTAATCATTTCATTTCACATATTATACTTTTTATTTTATTCTTCATATAAAATTTTATTAATTTAATTTAACAAAATTATAAAAAATCATAGATATATAAGATATATAGAAACACACTCCAATAATTATTAGCGATTAATTAAATTAATAATTGCTAGAAATGAAAATGAAATCAAAAGCATATAAAAAGAATTTATCTCTTCATCGATGGACTTTAATGCACGCCCAAGTATGTTAATTCTAATCGATAATTCTTAATTTTCGGCGTAAATGGTAAAAGTACAATTTTTGGCCGAGGGACGCTAATACTTATCAAGATATCTCCAATTTTTATGAAACTTTTTTATTCTTGCCGAGAGAAATCAATATTTACTGAAAGATATCAAATATCGTAAGATTTTCATTTCCGTCGAAGAATTTTAATTCTGTTGAATGATTCTTCCGTACTGCTTGTGGATTTTCCTAGCTACTCAATTTTGAACTTGGTCACATTTCAACGAAGTTGTTCAGAACTGGCAATTTCACGGCAAAAACAGCCGTACATATTTAGTGGCTTCCGCAGTCCATATTCAATCATTGTTGGCACCGTGTGCTCTAAATGTCCAAAGCTCGCACTCGAAAATAGAGTATCACAAAACTGCAGATACTGCTATATCATTGGTCAAACTTGATGTTACTAATCATTATTGACCATACGTGAGCATTGCTAGTCATAATATTCTATAATTGGCCATATTAGGGCATGTTTGACAATCCTGGTCAAAGTGTGACACTTAAATTCAAACCTGTGGCATTTCCCCAAAATTGGACAGAACTGGCAATTTCGGGGAAAATATAGTCATTAATTCCTTATTCCTGATCCTTATTGTTCATATTAAGACTCTATTTTAAGTGGCCATTTTAAGTGGCTTTTGTACTATGTTAGCATATCGTGCCAGGTATAACAAAACCTGTCGTATCTTCCCAATCTAGCTCGAAAAAGCCATAACTACAGAAATGGGACATTATTGTCGGCACAATATTGGAAAGATATTATGAACAATAAGACAAGGTATAATCATTTATTCCCATGTATGCCCCGAAATTGCGAGTTCTGAGCAACATTGGGGAAATGCCACAGATTTGAATTTGAGTAATACACTTTGACGAAAATTATCAAATATGTTCTAATATGGACAATTAAAGAATATTATGGGCAGCAATGCTCACGTATGGTCAATTATGATTAGAAACATCAAGTTTGGCCAATAGTATAACAGTATTTGCAGTTTCGAGAACCTCTGTTAACGTGTGCTACATTTGGCGATTTAGGGCATTCTGAGACAAGATTCGTGGAATATGGCCTGAAGACGCCACTAATGGTCCCATATGCCTACTTAGAGCCAGGTATGATCAATTGTGGGCAAATTCGCCCCATTATGGCCAGTTCAGAAAAAATTGGAATGATACGTCAGGTTTTGCTATACGTGGCACGATATGTTAACATAGTACAAAAGCCGCTAAAAATGGCYTGTAGGGTCTTAATATGATCAATAAGGACCAGGTATGATCATTTATGGCTACGTTTGCCCCGAAATTGCCAGYTCTGAGCAACTTTGGGGAAATGCCACAGATTTGAACCTGAGTAACACACTTTAACGAAGATTGTCTAACATGCCCCAATATGGCCAATTCTGGAATATTATGGCCAGCAATGTTCACGTATGGTCCATTATGATTAGAAACATCAAGTTTGGCCAATAGTATAACAGTATCTACAGTTTCGAGAATCTCTGTTACCGTGTGCTACATTTGGCGATTTGTGGCATTCTGAGACAAGATTTCCGGAATATGGACTGAGGACGCCACTAATAGTCCCATATGCCTAATTAGAGCCTAGAATGTTCAAATTTGGCCAAATTTCCCTCATTATAGCCCGTTCCGCACAAGATTGTGATGATACGTCGGGTTTCGSTATGCGTGGCACGAGATGCTAAAATAGCCCAAAAGCCACTGAAAATGGCGTAGAAGATCTTAATATGACCAAGAAGGAACAGGTATGAACATTTACGGCTATGTTTGCACCGAAATTGCCACTCTGAGCGTCTTTGGTGAAATAGCGCAGGTTTAAAACTGAGTGACACACTCTGACGAAGAATGTCAAACATGTACTAAAGTGGCTAATTCTGTAATATCATGGCCTGCAATGCTCTGCTATGGTCCAATATGATTAGAGACATCAAGTTTGACCAATAGCATAACAGTATGTGCAACTTCGAGAACCTCTGTTACCGTGTGCTAGGTTTGGCGATTAAGGGCATTCTGAGACAAGATTTCTGGAATATGGACTGAGGACGCCACTAATGGTCCCATATGCCTAATT